>JAPDVU010000008.1:146788840-147003840 GCA_026230045.1 Corynorhinus townsendii
GATGGTGCAGTCACCAAGACGTAGACGCTACCAGTTGGCATAAAAGACCCTTTATCTGGTTGGCGCCAGACAGACTGTGCACAGCGCAGGAGACAAAGCGCTGTGCTCTCCGCGGCCGAGGTCGAGGCCCCTCTGAGCCCCTCTGAGCCCCTCCGCTCTGAGGCCAGGAGGAGTGCCTGTGGCCCCTCTGTGTCCCCAGGCACTGTCCCCAGGGCCTCCTGGGCCAGCGGCGGGGTCTGGAGACACCCCCAGCTGCCTTCTCTTCTACCATCTGGGCACCGAAGGCTCTTCACGTGATTCTGCCAACACCTGCCAGCAGCATCTGATGTACAAGCTCCAAGCCCAGGTCCCTCCTGAGCTGGGCGGACACAGTGGACACTTTCCAAAGGAAACAAGTGGAGGCCGAGGGGCAGGGATAGTCCATTCACCGACGGTCCCACAGGCACAGAGTGGGGACTTACTTTTCCTTCTTAATCCCGACAACAGGCCTGCTGGAAGGTTTTGTATCTTTGTGATAGATGAGGAAATGAAGGTCCGGGCATCTGAATTAGGTGCCTCCTCTAAAGTGAAGCAGGAGGGAAACTCACCCCTCGGCCCAGCTTGGCTTCCAGGGGCAGAGCCCAAGCATCGGGCTCGCGCAGTAGGACCTCCTCATCGCCCCCCCTGCCTCCGTCCCTCCTCGGCCCCTTTCCTGCCAGGTGACCTTCCTGCCCTTGGACTGACCTTCACCTCTAGCTTGGCTACCTCCCTCTCCATGAGCCTCCGGCACTGCGGACCCCTTTCCCAGCACCTACCACACCCCCATCCGGACTTTACTCGTCTGGAATGCCCTGCAGGCTTACACCGTGTCTGTTCTCACTTACTCAACGGCTCACTCCATGAACACTCACCACTCCACCCCGAGCGAGACTGTGTCCATGGGGCCGCAGAGGCGGAAAGCCAGACTCAGTCCCCCGAAAAGGCTGCCCCGGCAGGAAAGAACAGTGATGGACCGCAAGCCCTAAAGTGACCATGCAAGCGCTCCAAGGCCGATCGGTCGGTCGCTGTGAAGAACGAGGCACGGAGCAGGCCGGAGCACGGCTGGTGGGTGGCGCCCCCGGAGGGGGTGGGCAGGGAAGGCCTTTCCGCCACGTGACAGCGGTGACAAGAGCGCCAGTGGGCAGAGTGAGGCCAGCTACAGATCCGGATGTAGCGAAGGCCTCCTCCAGGTACACAAGGACCCAGTGAAAAATGAGATGAAAAACGTCAGCCTAGGTCATTGCCAATTCTGGTTTCCACATGCTGTCACAGGGCTAGGAAGCAAACCTAAGAGACGCTTCAAAGCCTGGGTTTGCAGCACGCCCTGGAACTCACCTGGGTTTGCTCAGGCCAAGCAGAGGCTGCGGGGAGCACAGGCTCAAGCAGGCCCCGCCAGACGCGGCTCACAATCGCTTCCGACGATACTGAAGGAGCATCAAGTTCCTGGGTGAATGCAGGAGAAATCGGGGAGCTGGGGCCCTTTCTGCTGAGCCCAGCAACCGCCCCGCTCGCAGGGAGTTGCCCCCGGGGAGGACAGGTTGGCCTGGGCCCTCCCGGCCTTGGAAAGAGGCCGGAGGACGGTGGCTCGGCTCCCACCGCCCGCAGCTGGCCACCCCCTCGGCAGTCTGCGTGCCCCGCCGCTCAAAGGGCCTCGCTGCCTTTGAACCCGTCCCTGTGGAGGCGTCCGCCCCAAGAGACATGCTGGCACGTCAACATCATGAAACTCAAAACCTCTGCAACTCCAAGTTACAATTCTTTTCATGTTTTAAACATCTGACTTCTCCAAACTGCTTATTCCAGGTTTTCTTCTTGAATCGAACTTTCCATTATCTGGTAGATCTCTCACCGACCAGGCCGGGCCTCCTGACAGCACACAGCCTTGCCTGCGTGCTGGCCTCCATCCCCGGCTGGTCTCAAGTCAGCCCAGCCCAAGGTCAAGGTGCGTGCACCGGAAGGGGAAGGGAGGGGACAAGGACAGCAGGCCACCTGGCTAACAGGTTTCCACTCGGCTCCAAAGCCCCGGCTCTGCCCAGAAGTCACCAATGACAACCTCAGCGCTCTGCTCGCCGGACCTGTCTCTGGGCAGACGGGACGCTAGCGATGCCGCTGCTGCTCTCCTGCCATGAGGCGTCACTGGCCTGGCATCTCCATCAGGGCGGAGTGCTCGTCCACGGGCAGCACCGGGCATCTCTGGCTGCCATGGTGACCAGCAGACACCGCCAGCACTTACGGAGCAGGGTAGCCAGCTCAAAGACAGGTGTGTCTCCAGCTCTGTTCACGGCCCTGGGATCACGCCTGGGTGGTGACAAATTACCCACAATCCCTCAGCCAGAGCTCACCACTACTGATGCAACACATTCCTTCGGTTTCTTACTATGAATCATTTACATTTGCTTTTGATAAATGCAGGTGGAGTGTTTACAATAGGAATCTTCCTTTGTTATAAATGTTCCTGGGCACATCGCTTTTTAAAAAATGCAGAATATTCCCACGTGTAGATTAATCTTGATTTACTTAAAAACTCCCCCACAGTAGGTGGTGGGGGGCGGGGATTCAGACAGTCTACGTCTTGTTTTGTAATCACGGTTTATCCCGGGGTACACACTGATCACCCCCTCCCCGCGCGATGCGAGGAACCAGCACAGGACAATTTCGGTGCTGCATGGTAATGAGCAGAGCTGCATTCTGAAACAGCCTTCTTGCTGAGAGGGTGTGGGTGCCAGGGCGCGCGGCTCTGCTGCCACCCCAACAAGGGCTCTCACCCTCTATTAAGCGCACTATTCTTCAAAAGTGGCCCTGCCAGACTCAAGAGCAGAGTGCCTGGGAGGAAATAAGCCTTCATTTGTCTTGCAAATTAAACTCTATTAACCCCACAGGCTGCTCCTTGAACATGCTTCTAATATTAGTTACGCTGCATACATTATGCAGGTTTCCTGTTGCCAGCATTACCTTAGATGCAAAGTCTTAGAATTCTAGAATGCTTCTAAAACCAGCCAGAGAATTCTAATGTTTCCAGCAGGCAGGGAGTCTGCAGAAAGAACAGGTCGGCTAGCTCCGAGTCTGGGGTGCTCGGTTACACAGGTGATAATTACCAACTACAGAAAAATCAGACATAAAATAATCATCTACTTGCTTATCTACCCTCCCGCCCCCCCGCAAAGACTTATCCAGCAAAAAGGGGAAACTTCCTTAACTTAAAACATGTAAAGTCTGTTCCCTGTGAGACCCCATCTAAGAAAAAGTCCCTGAAATGCAGACCTCTCGCTTCCGCTTGACGGAGTTATATGGGCACGCAGTCCTCTCTTCTCCGGGGAGGGAGTGATGGGAAAACTGGTAAGACGGCGACCTTTGCAGACAAATTTGAGAAGTGTCTGTCAGTCGCTACAGAAAGTCCTGCTGTGACTTCGACCTGCATTGAGCTACCTCCGCTGTCCCACGTGGGCAGAATGAGACATTCTAACCCCATGGGTCTTCCCTTCCGGCACAGTGCGTCTCTACCATCACTTGGCGGGGGGGGGTTCTTTCCTTAGGGTTTTGCAGTTTTCAGCATACATATCCGGCAAATGTCCTCAGCTGAAATCTATTTTTTCTTTATGGACAAGTTTCTACTTCAAGTTTAATTAGTAGAATCCATACAAGACTATTCAGGTTCTGTTTCTGCTTGAGCGAGCGTTGGCAGTGCTGTTACCTAAGTAGTCACATCTCTAGGCATAGCTGTCCATGCCACCAACTTCTTACTTTTTCAGTGTCAGTCGAGTTTGTAGCAATGTTCCCTCTGTCATTCTTTGTTACATTTTTACTGATTTCAGAAAGAGGAAGGGAGAGAGAGAGAGAAATAGAAACGTCGATGAGAGAGAATCATGGATCGGCTGCCTCTTGCATGCCCCACACTGGGGATCGATCCCGCAACCCGGGCATGTGCCCTGACCAGGAATAGAACCGTGATCTCCTGGTTCATAGGTCAATGCTCAAACACTGAGCCTCGCTTTACTTAAAAAAAGTAAAGCTGGGCCCTTCTGTCATTCTTAATTAACATTGCTAATTTGTCTTCTTTGTTCCCTTGGTATGGCTAGAGATGTATCAGTTTCACTGACATTTTTCAAAGAATCAACTTACAGATTTTCTGTTTATAACTTCATTGCCCTCTATTCTTGTCTTTATTATCTCCTTCCTTCTGTTTATCTTGGCTTTAAATCACTACATTTCTGTGTGTGTGTTTTTAAAGAAGCTTAGATTATTGTTTTGAGACCCTTTTTCCCTAACATGAATGCTTAATGCTATAAATTTCCCTCAAAGTGCAGTATTAACCAAGCCCCCAACTTTTGACAGGCTTTCATGTTAATTCAATTCAAAACATTTCTAATTTCTCCTGTGACTTCTTTAAATAACAGGCTAATTTGCTACTTTCAAATATTTTGGATGTTTCACATATCTTTGTTATTAATTTAATTTCGCTGTGGTGAGAGAACACATTTTGCCTAAGTTAAACACTTTAAAAACTATTCAAGTTGTTTTATGGCTCAAAACATGATGTTAGGAATGATTCATGTGGACGTTAATGAATGGGTGTTTGGCTTTCGTGGAGGAGAATGTCGTAAATGGCAATCACTACAAGCTGGTGGTTTACGCTGTTCAAATTTTCCACAGCCCTACTGATTTTCGGTTCACTGGTTTCACTCATCACTGAGGAAGAAGCGAAATCTCCACCTGTAACTGTGCACTTGTCTACTTCTCCTTTGCATCTCTGCTTCATACATTCTCTTGTCAGGTGCATAGCCATTTATAGACTTTATGCCTTTTTTGGTGAACTGACCATTTTATCTTAAGGTCATGCCTCCATTTACCCCTGGTAATATTCTTTGTTCTAATGTTTGTCTAATATTACCCTAACCACTCCCAATTTCTTTGGATTAATATTTGCCTGGTATAGCTTTTACCTTTCTTATACTTTTAGTTTAGCTCTACCTTCCGATTTAAAGTGGGTTTCTTATAGACACCACATATTTGGGGATCTTAATTTTCTTAATATTTTTCCTTGCAATTTTACAATTTCTGTTTCATAATGGGTGCTCTTAGACTGCTTACACTTAATGTAATTATTTACATGGCTGGATCAAAATAGGACGTCTTATTAGTTTTTATCTCCTTGCTCCATCTGTTCTTTATTTCTTTTACCTCCTTTTCTGCCTGATTTTTGGACAGAAAACCACAATGCAGCAATAGCCAATTTGTGCCCCACAGAAAGCTTGGCTTTGGGCCTGGATACAAACATATTTATTAAGACCCAAGAGATCGGACAAATTTTGTTTGTGTAGCAAAAATGCACCGAAACCTCGTTGGCCATCCGAAGGCAAGGTCTGAGCAGGAACATCCACTAACCACACACTTGGAGGTCCCGCCCAGCATACCTGGCTCTGGCGGGGGTGGGGGGGGTCTGTCTCGCCGGTCCCAACACCATGTGTTTGTCAATAAGTAAAACAGTTCAGAACACTAAAATCTCTGGGAGAGCCTCCGAGTCAGGGAGGGCGGCGCTGACTCACGTCGCCTCAGAGAACCCGAGGAGCAGGCTTCCCTCCAACAAGAAGGACGCTGAAAAGCCAGAGGTTCAGAAAGGCTATGAAACAAACCCAGTAAGTGTGGTGTGATGCTCTTCTAGAACATCACACGTTCTCCTCTTAAAGTTAGGAATCCTGAGTCAACTATTTCTCCCGAGAACACACATACTCACTGATTGATTTCATTGGGTAACATCCTCTCCTGGGAAGCATCCCAGTTAGAAATGCTGCCACTGGTTTCCATAGGAGCAGGCACTTAGGACAAGACTTCCTAAGGCCTCTCTCCCCCTCACAAAGCCTCTAGGGGCTGGCGGGGCACCTACAGGGGCCATGTCTTAATGTATCTCGCAGGAGAGCTGAAGAAACAGACGGGGAAACCTGGATTACTGGTTGCACAAAGAACATTAAAGGTAAAAAAAAAAAAAGGTAAGTTCCGATTTACATGATGTGTTCCATTTGAAGGGAAGGATTATTCGTTTCATGCGTTTATTTGAGTTTTGCATTCAATCACAGTAATGTCCAAACACATGAACTATCTACTTTAAATGAACAGAAAGTGACCCTTGGGCCCTAACTGGTGTGGCTCAGTGGATAGAGCGTCGGCCTATGGACCGAAGGGTCCCAGGTTCGATTCTGGTCAAGGGCATGTACCTTGGTTGCGGGCACATCCCCAATATGTGCAGGAGGCAGCTGATGGATGTTTCTCTCTCATCAATGTTTCTAACTCTCTATCCCTCTCCCTTCCTCTCTGCAAAAAATCAATAAAATATATTTAAAAAAAGAAAAGAAAGTGACCCTTGGCATCAAGGAAGCAAATGGGCCTGAGCTGGTCCTTATGATGGCTTCGTCGCAGGCCTGGAGATGCGTCTAGCACAGAAAGCATAGCACCTTGGAGCAGGCAAGGCTATATGTTTTTTTAATGTCAGGTCACACATTTCACCAATCATAGGAGACTGCCTGCTATTATTTGGCTTCATTAAAACTAAGGACTTCTATTCCTCAACAGATACCACTGAGAAGGTGAAAAGGCAAGCCCTATGTGGAAAGAAAATATTCACAGCAAATACATGTGAATAAGATTTGCACAGGGAAAAGATATAAATTTCTACAATACAAAAAGACACACAATCTAATTTTTTAAATGAGCAAAGAAAGATAGAAGCATAGTCAATGAACACACAAAAAGATGATCAATATAATTACTCAGCAAAAAATGCAAATGAAAACCACAATGAGACAGATACACGAATAAAGCAATAAAATGGCTAAAATGGAAAAAGCCTGACAATGTCCAATACTGGCAAGAAACATGGGATTCTCACATACTGCTCACTGATTTTTTTTGGAAAACGATTGGCAATATCTACTAAAGCTGAACAAATACCTACTCGATGGCACAGTAATTCCACTCCCAGGTATATCGCAAGAGGAATGGGTGCTTAAATTCACTGAGAAAGAGTATGAGTGTTCTTTTAGTTTTATTTGGAATAGCCGGAAATAGAAAATAATCCAAACTTTCACCACAGTTAAATAGATAAAATGTGTTATATCCATAAAATGGAATGCTACTCAAAAATAAACAATCTCCTTCTATATATAGTAAGATCAATGAATCTTATACACATAATAATAAGCAAAAATATCTAGACACAAAAGACATCATTCATCCAGCAGGCAGAATATCAGTAAGGATATAGTCCTACACAACAATACCATCAATCACCTGAATATAATTGACATTTATAGACTACTTCTTCCAACAACAGCAGAATACACGTTCTTTTCAAGCTCCCATGAAACATTCACCAAGACAGACTGTATTCTGGACCATAAAACACACCTTAACAAATTTAAAATAGAAATCATACAATGTCAGCTCTTAGACCCCAATGGAATTAAACTACAAATCAACAAAGAAAACTGGAAAACCCCCAAATATGTGGAGATTACACAACAGACTTATAAATAATGCATGTGTCAAAGAAGAAATTTCAAGATAAATGAAAAAATATTTTGAACTAAATGAAAATACAACTTACCAAAGTATGTAGGATGCAGTGAAAGCAGTGCTTAGAGGGAAAATTATAGCATTGAATGCGTATATTAGAAGACATTACTAAGATCAATATTTTGTTTCCACTTTAGAAAACTAGAAAGAACAAATTACAACCAAAGTAAGCAGAAAAAAAGAATAACCAGAACAGAAATCAGTAGGAAAAAAATAAAATCAAAAGTTGATTCTTTGTAAAGATCAATAAAATTGATAAGCCTCTTGCCAAGCTAAGAATAAAAGAGAGAGGACATACATTACTTATGTAAGAAATAAAAGATGGGAACATCACTACAGATGGCATGAACATTACAATGATAAAGAAATACTATGATCAACTAACCGTATGCCCCCAAATTTGATAACCTAGATGACATGGACCAATTCTTTGAAAGACACAGTCCACCAAACTCATAAGAACCAACAGACAATCTGAATAGCCTACCTCTATTAAAAATTGCTATCGGATGGATACTAAACTGAGTGGGGTATAAAAATGTCTAATCACTATACATTTGTCCACCTGAAACTAATATAATAGTTCAAGTCAATATCACAGTGTATGTCAACAGTGATTGAAAAATTTTAAACAAGAAATAGAATCAATAGTAATTAACTTTCCAAAACAGAAAGTACAAGGTCAAGATGGATTCAATGATGAAGTCTAACAAACATTTATGAGAGAAATTATAGCAAACTTTACAATCTCTTTCAGAGGACAAATGCAGAGCAAATATTTCCTGATTTAAACCATGAGGCCAGCATTACCCCAATACCAAAACTAGACAAAGGCATTATAAGAAAGGAAAACCACAGACCAATATCATTCTTAAACACAGATGTAAAACTCCACAACAAAATTTTATTGGTAAATCAAATAGAATCCTATCTAATAAAAGAGTAATATGCAAATTGACCATCACTCCAACACATAAGATGGCTGCCCACATGTTGTCAAAGATGGCTGCCCCCATGTGGACACAAGATGGCTACCACAAGATGGCCAGCAGGGGAGGGCAGTTGGGAGGGACCAGGTCTGCAAGGGAGGGCAGTTGTGGGCGATCAGGCCAGCAGGGGAGGGAAGATGGGAGGGACCAGGCCTGCAAGGGATGGCAGTTGAGGGCGATCAAGCCTGCAGGGGAGGGCAGTTAGGGGTGACCAGGCCGGCAGAGGAGGGAAGTTGGGGGCGACCGGGCCTGCAGGGAAGGGCAGTTTGGGGGGACCCAGGCCTGCAGGGGAGAGCAGTTGGGGGGAACCAGGCCTGCAGGAGAGGGCAGTTGAGGGCGATCAAGCCTGCAGGGGAGGGCAGTTAGGGGTGACCAGGCCGGCAGAGGAGGGAAGTTGGGGGCGACCGGGCCTGCAGGGAAGGGCAGTTTGGGGGGACCCAGGCCTGCAGGGGAGAGCAGTTGGGGGGACCAGGCCTGCAGGAGAGGGCAGTTAGGAGTGACCAAGCCTGCAGGGGAAGGCAGTTAGGGGCAAACAGGCTGGCAGGAGAGCAGTTAGGCATCAATCGGGCTGGCAGGGGAATGGTTAGGGGGTGATCAGGCTGGCAGACAGAAGCGGTTGGGGGCAATCAGGAGAGCAGGCAGGCGAGCAGTTAGGAGGCAGCAGTCCTGGATTGTGAGAGGGATGCCTGATTGCCCTCGAGGAGTCCCAGATTGGAGAGGGTGCAGGCTGGCTGAGGAGACCCCCCACCCCGCACGAATTTCATGCACGGGGCCTCTAGTATTGTATAAAAAGAATTATACAACACAACCTAGTGGGATTTATCTCAGGTATGTTAAGGCTGGTCAAACTTTTTCAAATCAATTAATGTAATCATCACATCAACAGGCTAAAAAAAATAAAGATCACCATGATCATATTAACAGGTGAAAGCATGAGAAATCAAACACCATTCATGATAGTAACTCTCAGCAAACTAGGAATCAAGTGGAACTTCCTCCATTTGATAAAGAATATCTATAAAAATTAGTTACAGCTAACATCACACCTAATGGTACGGAATTTTCTCACTAAGATCAGGAAAAAGGCCAGAATGTCCTCTCTTATTATTCCTTTTCAACATCTAGCTGGAAGTGCTAGCTGATGCGATAAGACAAGAAAAGGAAACGAAGGCTATGCAGATTAGGAAGAAAGACGTAAAACTCTCTTCATTCACAGACAGCACAATAATCTACATAGAAACCCTAAAAAAACTGACAAAAAAACCCTCCTAGACCTAATAAGCAATTATAGCAACGTTGCAGGATACAAGGTTAACATACAAAAGACAATGACTTCACTTTTCAAAATCCAACAATTAGCATGTGGGACTTAAAATTAAAAACACAGTACCACTGACATTGGCACCCCCAAAAGTGAAATACTTTGGTATAAATCTAACAATATATGTGCAAGACCTATATGAGGAAAACTACCAAACTCTGATGAACAAAATCAAAGAAGAACAAGGTTGGGACTTACACTATCCAACTTCAAGGCTTACTGTAGAGCTATGGCAATCAAGACAGTGTGGTATTGAGAGGAAGAAAAAAAAAAAAGGAAAAAGAAAGGCAAATAGACAAATAGATCAATGGAACAGAATAAAGAACCCAAAAATAGACACACACAAATACAGGATGGGGCAAACATATGTTTACAGTTGTTAGTACATGAAACACGAGTTGAATGTTGTATTATTATTCATTAATTATTGTATTAGAGTCTGTCTAACCAACTATGAATCCACTTCTGCCCCACCCTGAATAGTTAACTGATCTTTGGCAAAGGAACAGAGGCCATCTGAGGGAGAAAGATAAGCTTTGGAACAGATGATACTGGAACAACTGGATATCCACATGCAACCAAAGTCAACCTAGACACAGATCTTAAACCCTTCTCAAAAATTAACTCCCAATGGACCTTAGACTTACTATAGTTTGTCTCAGTCATTTTATACATAAATATAGCTACTCAGTTTCCTTTTGGTATTTTCCTAGCATGCTTCATTCCTTCCATTTACCCTCAATGTTTACATCTTTTCTATATCCCGTATTAGTGGCATATAGATTTTCATCCAATTTATTAATCCGCGTCCTTTGTACCAGTAAGTGTCGTTTATTTACATTTATTGTAATTGTTATATTTCACTTTTGAGGCCTTACAGACAAGAGAATATTTAAAGTTGGTGCTGTGCGTGAAATTCTGTGTTCGAGGTCATTTTCCTTTCACACGTTGAAACGCTGTAACACTTTCAAACTTCCTCGCCGGTGCTCTTTAAGTGCGCCATGTCCATGGGCCAGCTTTGCCTTCTCTTGGCCCTTTGTCACTCAGTTGGCCATTTTATTCTAAGGCCTTTCACCTTTTCTTAATTTCAGGCCATTTATATCGATTCTTCCTGGAGGGACTGTGCCATGGGAGGCATGGACCTGTGGTTGACAGTTATTCTCTTGTTCTTGGGGGACTCTCCTAAGAGCAGCAGCCACTGTTGACCTTGGGGAAATCAAACCCTTAAACTCATCACGCATTGCTGTGTCTTGGAGATTTAGACGAGTTTAGTGGAACCAGTCACGTTTCCTTCTGTGAATATGCAAAGGAGAAAGTATCAGGCTCTCACCTGCAGCACCGGTCTGCTAAGACTGCCGTTAACAAAATACCACAGGCTGCACAGCGTACCAGCAGAGATGGGTTCTCTTTCCCAGTTCTGAAGGCTGCAAGTCCAAGTTCAGGGTGCTGGCAAGGGTGGATTTCATCCTGAGGCCTCTCTGGGCTTGCAGATGGCCACCTTCCTGCTGCCTCTTCACTTGGCCACCCCGCTGTGTGCAGGAGCACCTTCAGCATCTCGGAGTCCCAACCTCCTCTCCCGATAACGCATTTCAGTGCACAGCACGTGCACAGCCCTGAGGGTGAGCATCTCCTTCAGTGCTGCCTCTCAGGCAGGCCTCTTGCCTCACCTAGTCCCAGCCCTGCTGTAACCCCTTCTTCACCTGATTCATCCACCCAGAAAGGAAGAAAACAGCAGCCCGCGTTGAGCACGGGTCCGGCCATTCCGAAGGGCCACGTTAGGGCGCCCGATCCCACGCCATCTCGGCTGCTGTGGGTGTAAGAATGACAGCAGAGGCGGAGCCCCCGTGCACAAGGCAGGCTCACAGGACACCTTCCCTCCCATCCCTAGCCATTTTTGATCTGGGGGGGACTCCGGGGCCCCCTGGGATCGACCAGAACCCTGTCCACGGCACTAATCAGGAAGGGGGAATGCCACGTACACCGCTGGAGCTCTGCAGATGGGCACCGAGGTACCTATCACACCGCGCTAATTAGTGACGAGGTGCCGCCGCAGGTCACTGCAAACGCGGAGGACGTGAGACACCAAAACACTCTCCCGAGGAGCGGCGCCCCCGGGAGAAGCCGAGGGTTTATGCAGCCTCCCACGCAGGCAAGTCAAGTGTGGCCGCTCTTGTCAACGTGAACCCGGCTCTGCCACGAGGATGTGCAATTTCCAACATCCCCTTAATGAGCTGAGAACTGGTAACTTGCACGGGATTAACCGCAGGCCCCATTCCCTCTGCGTTCTATCTTGACTTCCTCAAAAGAGGCTCTTTCTCATTTGTTTTGCTCAGATCCGTTTCCCACAGCCACGGCACTCACGGCAAACAGCAGCCCAACGCGTGCCCGTTGTCACACGTCCATGCAAAACTCCCGAAGAGGCCAGACACCGAGAAGGAAAAATCAAAGGTGAAGACGAAGACGCGTCCGCGTGGAGGCCCGCTTCCGGGGGCCTCTGCCTACAGACACTGCCCAGCGATGATTCTCTCCAAACTGGGCCACAGCCTCATCCGCATCAAGGCCCCCTTGCATCAACGCCGCAGGGCAGCCTCGCTGCGGCTGACGTGGTAACACCAGCCATTCCCACGACAAGCCCGCGAGGCTTCCCGGAGGGGCAGCGTGGGGCAGAGGGCACTGCGCATGGCTGGAGTTCCTCTGCTCCAGAACTGGTAACGGTGGAGCAGGGCGTCGTGAGGATCAGCTTTTTACGTCATGGCTGAATTCCTTGGGAGTGAGAATCGCACATATCCTAACTTTGATTTTAATAATCCGAAGCCGACTCAGAAAGCAAGATGCTATTTGTCCTCAGCGAAAAGCATACTGGCCAAGAACAGGCGGATCTGACGCTCAGAGCAGCACCCGGATCTCCCCGTCGCGGCGCCTAGCGCCGGGGTCCCCTCCTCCCTCCAGCGTCCTGGTGCGCACGGAGCAGGTCTCCTCGGGACGGGACGCTCTAGTTTACATCATGAGAAACACCTGGAAATACAGCCAAAGTTCAAGCATCATCATGAAGGTTAGGGGAAGCTAATTTCTTAATACATAATATCACAGCTTTCATTAAATTATATCCCTAAAAATAATTCCTTTGAAAAAACAGACCCGGTCTGAGTCCTTCGGTTTCCAGGAAAGATGAAATAAGTAACAGGACCAGGGTTTATTCCCCAACGAAATGCAAGCAACAAGGAAAACTGGACAAAGTATATGAGACAACCACGTTAGGACCCGAGACAGTCGGGGAGCATGAGTGAGGAAAGGAGGATGAGGAAGGGAACGCTGCTGCTGCCCTGTCAGCTTTGGGAGCTCCCAGGCCGCAGGGTGGGTCCAGAGGGAGCCTGCTGCGCTCCCCGGAGAGATGAAGCTGCGGCCCCACGAGACCACGGCAAGCGGTTTGCAGGACAGAAGTGAACGCAGCACAGAGAGAGGACCGCAGGGCTCGGTGGAGGCCTCCCCTCCAGGAGCCAGCAAACTACCATTGGCACAGTCACGTGAAGAAACTAACAGGCCGGGGACGATGAGACCGGACAGGGAGGATGCCCGCTCAGGGTTGTGAACGTGCCACTTCCCAGAAGACTGGAAAACGGCACGATTCACGGAGCATTAGAGAGAGTCCTGAGGTCTGGCCAGGGTAGCGGGGGTGTGGGAGAGGAACGAGGATAATGAACTCTAGAATGCAGAGTGCTCTGGTTTTCCTAACAAATCTTAAAAGCAAGAGCCAAAAAGAATCAAGTTGCTTTAAGTAATTTAAGTGCATCTCGGAATAAAGCTCAAGAATGTTTATTAGAATGCAAAAATATCCTGCACCCAACAAGGTGAAGGTTACAATGCCAGGCAGCAAATCAAAGATCACCAGGCATGAGAATAAGGCAGGAAAAAAATAGGACTCAGATGATCAGATACAACCACCGAAGATAACCCAGAGCTAACGCAGATGTCAGAATTGAACAAGTTACTGTAACTGTTTTTCTGATGTTCAAAAAGTTAAGTAGAATTATAGAATATTGGGGGGGAGGGGAGACAAATGGAACTTCTAGGGATGAAAACTACAAAATCTGAGATGAAAAATACAGTGGATGGGACTAACAGCAGATTAAACACTGCAGAAGAAAATATTAGCACCCTCGAGTACAGAGCTACAGAAACCACCCAAAACGGAGCACAGAGGAGGAAAAGGAGCATTAGGGAGCTGTGGCACCGCTGGGAGGGACCTTGCGTGTGTGATGGGAGTTCCGCAAGGAAGTTAAACAAATATTTGAAGAAATGATGGCCAATGTATTTCCAAATTTGATATAAGCTATGAATGCACAGACCCAAGATCAAGGAGACCAAGTATAAGAAACATGAAGGGAACTAATGCCAAAATTCATCAGAACCAAATTGCTCAAAAACACGGAGAAATCTACCCAGAGCCAGAGGAATGCGTTACAGAGGGAGGCACGGCAAGGGCGACAGAATGCTGGTTGGAAACAATGCACGTGAGGAGGGATCAAGTACCGAAAGGAAAAAATACTTCCAATCTACAATTCCATACCCAGTGAAACCATCTTTCCATATGAGGGAGAAAGCAAGACTTCTTGGACATGTCAGAGCTCTGAGAGGTCACCTCCAGCAGACCGCCCCTACGAGGAACAGGAAAGGCAGTCCGCAGGCAGAAGGAAACGATGCCATGGGGAACATGGGTCTGCAAGGAGAACGGAGAGCAGGCACGCTTCCCTGGACACGGCCACACTCGTCACGTGTGCACTGTCTCCGTCTGCTTTCACACGGAGACAGGCTGTGGGCTGCAAAGCACAAAACAGTTACTACCTGGCTCTTTACAGATGCTTCTTGCGGACGGACGCAGTACAAAATAAATCCATTTTAACTTAAAGTGATTTGCCCTTTAATATCTGTGTCGCTGCTCCTCTTTATATATATACTTAGAGGCCCGGTGCATGAAATTCGTGCAGGGGAGGGGCCCTCAGCCCGGCCTGCACCCTCTCACAGTCCAGGACCCCTCGCTCCTTACCACCCACCTGCTTGCTGCTCTTTACTGCTCGGGGCTTGCTGCTCCTTAGCGTTGGTGCAGAGGTGGGGGAGCCACTGCCACTGCTGCTGCGCTCGGTGGGAGTGCACTGACCACCAGGGGGCCGCTCCCGCATGGATCATCTGCCACCTGGTGGTTGGTGCACATCATAGCAACCAGTCGTTCTGGTCGTTCCACCATAAGGGTCGCTTAGGCTTTTATTGTATAGATACAAGATTGATTTGGGGAAGGATATTCACCAAACATTAGCACTGCTCATTTTTGGAGCTGGGACACAGGAGGGGATTTGTAATACTCCTTATATTTAAAACGACAGGCCCGGCGCATGAAATTCATACACAGGTAGGGTCCTTAGGCCTGGCTGGCGATCAGGGCCGATTGTGGCCTTCCTTCCCTGGCTGCCGGCCTGGGCCTTCCTTCGTTCTGTGCTGCCCCCTGGTGGTTAGCACACGTCACAGTGAGCGATCCAACTCCCGGTCTCCCGGTCAAACTCCCGAGGGGACACTTTGCATATTAGCCATATATATATATATATATATATATACACACACACACACACACACACACACATACATATATGTGTATATATATATATATATAAGATATCAACATGACATGTTTTCATAACAAAAGTCATGAGTCTTAAAAAGTCACATAACAGTATCACATGGAACTCTGGAACACAGACATGGAAAACAGGACTTCCTTGGACGTCACCCCCACGGCACCATGCCTGCCACTTGAGAGTGTTCACTTCAAGCGTCCCCACACTGCACAGCTGTACCTGTAACGTAATTCGGCTCGGTACCTCCGTTTGGCTCTTCATTTAACTTCACATTTGCCCACGACACAGCCCCGCACGTCCTTAGTCCCAGGATGAGCAGTTTGGGGAGACAGATGAGTTTCCCCCCCAATTTCACTATTGCTGGGCATTTAGAGGTTTGCTTCCATGTTTCACTAAGATAAGTGATGTGGCAATGTACATAGTTTTTTCCTTTTGTATTTTCTGTAGAAAATACATTTCCAAGTGGGATTCTTGAATCAAAGGGTTTTTAACTTTTTTACATCTACATGCATCTGAGGACAAGACTGATAATAACTTCCAGCATCACATGAAAATGTACCAGTTTCAGCCCGTCCTTAAAAACACTGCCCATTTTGATTTACACGTTGCCAAATTTCATGGTGAAAAGGGCGTTTTGTCTTCATTTACATAAAATGTTGTTCAGAACAGAAGATATTTTCAGATGTAAGAGAGACAAAGCAGTTGTTTTGAAAGGATATATTTAAATGGTCTTTTACCCTTGATTTAACTTATTCCATTGGACCTAAATGTGCCTTAGCCGCCCGTTCAGTTGTCCTAGCAGTGTGAGCTGCGGAATCAATCATCATTAAATGAGAGTAGTCTTACCTCGTCTCTTAAAAGCACCCAGTCCCTCCCAGGACAAAGGCATCTTTCGGACTGCTCCCCCCTGTGGCTGGGAGAAGCCTCTCCTGCGCCCGGAAACTCAAACGCCGGAATGACCAAGAATCAGCCTGGTGCCCTCACGGAACTGGGCGTGGGGTCTGCCTCCCGGGACCCAGGAGGTCCCTGACGCTTGCTCAGTGCCCAGGTAAGGGATCTGTGGAACAAATGGAGGAATCACTGGTGTTGGGCCAAAACCCAGCCTGGTCTGCAACCGCATGAGCCGCCACCTCCTCTGGCATGTGTGTCTGTCCTGAACTGAGCGGCTGCATTGTCAAGCGCTCCCTTTAACCTTTCCGAGCCTCCGTCTCTTCACTTGTAACAGTGGCCCCCCTGCCTCGTGGGGTTGCTGTGCCAATCAAATGAGATCCGGCACCAGAAAGTGCTTTATCAACTATAAAGCAATCCACATGCAATTAACTTCGAGGATGGCGGAGCGGCAGAATCCAGCACAGTTAAAAACAAAGGTCCCCTACATGATCACGGGTGTTAAATTATGTGCAATAAATTATGATACATCCCTAGGACAGACTACTACACATCCAATAAGAGTAATAGCTCACGTGTGGAATAGAACACAAGTTGTATGAAGAGGCGGGCTGCAGTACAGATCTATACAACGTGATCCACATTCTATTAACGTTTTCACGTTGTGTGCACAGGAAAGCAAGCGGCATGACTGATGAGATGTAAATAAATCTAAGTGATATCTGTGATGGGGACATGAATGATTTTATTTTCTTCGTGCTTTTTTATTTTCAGCCTTCAGCAAGGGTATTATTTATTATCTCAGAACATGATAACGCCATTTGCACATGGCAGCCATCACCGCTGTGAGTGTGCACAACCTGAGACGGTACCAGGAGGAAAGTCTGCTTCTGTCGGACCGTCCCTGCCCTGGAGTCCCTTCTGTTTGTCTTGGCATTTGAATCACAAGCGGCGGGACAGGCGACATGCCCAGTCAGCAAGCTCTTCCTCAGCTCCACAGCTCCGTTTAGGACAGTGGTCGGCAAACTCAGTAGTCAACAGAGCCAAATAGCAACAGAACAACGATTGACATTTCTTTTGAGAGCCACATTTTTAAACTTAAAACTATATAGGTAGGTAGATTGTTATTAACTTAATTAGGGTACTCCTTCAATCGCACGGTATGTGCGCGCCCGCATGTGGTATTTTGTGGAAGAGCCACACTCAAGGGACCAAAGAGCCACATGCGGTTCGCGAGCCGCGGTTTGCCGACCACTGGTTTAGGAGGACAGAGAGTGAAGGCCTTGTCCCTGTTTTCAAGGAGATCGCCGTCTACCCGTCAATGGGACGGTGGAAATCTCAGGCCAAGGCATCACCGTTGAGTTACAAATTCCTAAGAAGCGGGGATACTGGTTGTAAAAAAAAATGTTGGACATTGAAATTGGGACTCAAACATTTTTTTGTTGTTATTATATGTTTATTTCTAGTCTGCAGAGGCAAAATTTTTTAAAGGAAAGAAATGGTGGGGAAAAGATACAGAGGCAAAGAAGCATTGAACAGACTGTCAAACTACATCGGGAAGACAGGGGAGGTTGGGCGAGGGGGGCTGTAAGAGACCAACCGAAGGACTTGTACGCATGCATATAAGCACAACCAATGGATACAAGACACTGGGGCGGGGGGGGGCGGGGGGGCGGGCAGGTGAAGGCATGTACTGGGGGGAGGGGAGGCCCCGGGGAGGTCAATGGGGGGGAAAAAAAGGAGACATATGTACGACTATTTGTAATACTTCAAATAAAAATAAATAAATAAATAAATAAATAAATCAGATGGTTCCCACCACCCGACAAAGTCGGGAGAGTGACGGGGTGGGGGGGGGGGGGGGCTGGACACAGCACAGCTCCCAGCGCTGCGTCGCCGTCACATGGAGACTGATGAGGCCTGGGACTTCCAGCTGTTTCCCTTTCCCGTTTTCATTAAAAACAAAACAAGTGGGAACCTGTATTTCTGGACAGCAATGCACTTTCCTAAAATATTTACTAAATAAAGCAACTGTTTCGAAAGCGAGCCATTTTTCTTTTAACGAGCAGTATCGGAGCAACCTGCCCATTTCCCCAGTATGAGTGCGTCGGCGCAATGAAATAACTCACAAAACGGCCTCACCTTCTGAAGGCACTTTACCCGTAACCGGTATTTAGTAGCCCTTGCCAGCCCGCCATTAAGAATGGATTATTTTATTGATCACAACACCCCGTGAAACGCGTCTGGGCTCTGCCCACCAACCATCCTCCTTCTGTCTTCTTTCTCCATCGCTTCTGTGTCTCATCCGTCCAACTGCACTCACCTAAGCCGCACTGACCACGGCAAGGTAACCGGGCCTCGAGACGAGTCTTAAACACGGCAATGAGCTCGTCGTCGAGGGCCTAGCCCCTTTCTGAGCGCGGGAATGCTCTGTTTTCCTAAATGCAAAAGGGAAGGGTCGACGGGAGCCTCAGCCTGCAGGCCAGCTTGTGTCAAAGGAAGGGTTAACATCTTCCCTCACATCCAGCCAAGAACTACACCAAAGAGCTCCTCACCGCATGAGATGGGCAGACATTGCACTTGATGTTGCTCAAATCCAACTTTTAAATTGCCCTTCAGAGGAATCTCCAGGCAGACAAGTCGACCCTCCATGGAGAGATCAAAGGGAAGAGGAATCAGAGTGGCCAGGCCTTTCATGTGGACGGACAGCACCGTGCTGGGCACCTGTTGCCCGGGAGGGGGCAGGATGGTGAGAGAATTACATATGAACTGAGAGTCCGGACCTGTGCCTGCACGAGGGGGAGCCGCCAGCTGGCTGGGGGCGAGGGCGCCCGTGATCAACCACACAAAGAGCGCACGGCACCCGCTGCCCACCGTCTGCACTCGACCCCAGCCACCGTCCTCCGCAAGGTCACTGCTCCAGGAGGGAACAGATCGCACGAGGCCCCCTGCCGCTGACACGTCACTCGGCACCTCGGTGGAAGGAACACATCACCAGCATGCGTGCTCCAATAAACTGCATTTTCCTTTTCACACTTCCGGAGGATTTTGGGCTCACGGCCCGGGAGGTGGATTACCCTGGACTAGTCCGGAAGGTGCTGTCCTCACAGCTCCGAGGAGGACAGCATGTTTCTAGGAATGAGGAACCAGGGGACACGGCCTCACTGACAGCCGCCTGCCCACACAGGCATCTCGCTGCACGGCCATCCCAACGCTGCTCGTGTCCAGAGCCAGAGCCCTCCGCCCCCGCCCCCTTCCCGGCACTCCACGCACAGGCCAAACCCACCCAGCTGGACTCCACCCTAAGCAAAGTAGTATAAAAATCACTTCCAAAGCGAGGTTTCATGTAGACAGAGGGGAATGCAAACGGGGCTGAGAAGACACGAGCGCCCGAGGCGCTCGCCGCCGCGCGCAGACGGGGCCGCAGCCTCGGGCCCGCGGTCACACTGTGAAGCTGGTGTCAATTTAAATGCATCCAACACCAGAAAGTGCCCCCAACCAAGGCTTCAAACTTGTACAGCACGTTTCCACTCAACCCAACGAGATTGCCTGTCACACCTGACACAGCTCGTCAAAAGTCATCCTTCACTGCTCATGGGCAACATCGAGGTCAAAGACCAGGCACCGCGGCCCCTGCCGCCCGGCTGCTCCCCGGCGCGGCAGACACCGAGCTCTAACGTGACAAGACAGCGGTGGCAGCGGCTGCCAGAGAGCAGGAGCCGTCCGAGGGTGAGGGTCCCTGACAGCGCCACACAGGCGGACGGCGAGGGGCCCGGTCCCACAGCGCCACTGGCTCGGGGCTGAGATGCGGCCCGAGGACCAGCACCGCTCGCTGGGCCCTGCCTGACCGGGCCTGATGGACGTTTGTGGTGAGGACGTGGCTTCCTCTTAGAAGATGCTCGTTTCAAGACCCGCCACTCTTCAGGCTGCACGTGGGAGGCGATCTGACACCGGCCACAACACGGATGGACCGCGAGGACATGATGTCGCATGAAATAAGCCTGGCCCCAAAAGACAGCCGTTCCCCTCACTGAGGGCGGGCCGGGGATCGAGTTGTTTAACGGGGACCGGGTTCCAGCTGGGAAGGGGAAAGTTCTGGAGATGCTGGTGGCGATGGCTGGGCAGCCCTGGGAACGTGCTGCCTGCCACGGAGCCACGCACCTGAAAATGGCTAAGACGGTACCGTTTACGCGTGTGTTTTACCGTGAAGACTGCCCCGGCTCACCTGTGGCGGGTGCCGATCGCTTCTCTCAGCTCTGGGCGCCCCCGTGTGCAAAAGGCCCGGGGTTCCAGTGGGAGGAGGAATCGGGCAGGAATGGGAGCTCAGGGCACGGCCTGCCTGCTCACCGGCGCTAGGAACCCCGCGGCGTGTTGGACAGTGGGCAGCGGCCGGACACATCCGCAGGCATCACGGCCCGTCAGCCTGCAGCCCCACTTGAACCACACGTGTATCATGGCGAGGGGTGTTAAGAATGGAAGTGGCCAATAGCTTCGACCTTTTCTATTAGAATAAACACTGGTATTTTACACCGTGAAACTGAAATGACGTGACATGATTTGGTGGGTCAGCCCAACCTTACCCCAGGCCCCTGGCATGCCCCCCTCCCCCAACAACCCAGAAGCGCAAGGAAAGGGGCACCGTCTCTGAGGACAGGGCCCGCCTGAGTCCATGCCACCAGGCGCCTGGCCCACATGGCAATGGAGGACCACCAGGGAAGCCGGACCAGGTGTGCGCCTGGTTTTGTTTTCAATCGACAGGCAGCAAAGAGCACGTGTGTCTTGAAATGACTCCCCTCGGCTTTACTCTGTGCTCCGGGCCTCAGGAATGTCTCTTCCCTGCCGGACCCACGACATTCCAGAAGGTTCCTGCTCCACACAGACCTCCCAGGACAGACCCGGAGACCCTGGCTGGCCCGACCTGCCCGTGATGCTCCAAACTAGCTCGCCGCACGGTTCCCTATGCCAGTGCGGCGGGGATTAGGCGTAAGATGACGGTAACGTTTCACACAGACGAGCCCCGCAGGAGGGCGGCGGGATGTGCCTGAGCGCAGCGATAACACGGTGTGTAACCGTTTTAAGCATGGACCAAACAATGTTAAAAGGGCGTTAGCGCGGCTTAGACCGGAACCACCTGGGGATAGCGTTCGAGTCGGGGCTGCTGGGGGTGGGGGTGGGGGTGGGGGCCTGGGGAGGGGAGGGCCTGCAGCCCCCCACAGGGCCCTGGGATGCTCGGAGCAGCGTGCCCGTCCTGGGCAACCTGCTGTCCAAACGAAGGGCTCCCTCAATCGATGACCTAGAAAACCATTCCGCCACATGCGATGCCAAGCCCTCCGCCTTGCCTGTGGTTAGAAGTTAAACATCACCAGGCTTCGGGACCAGCATGGGTCCCCGGGCAACTGTTCACACCCACGCGGGGTCACCTCCCGGCAGGATGCGGGGGGGAAGAGTATGTTTAACAGCCAAGCCTGCTCCCAAGGCAGTGCACCCGGGACAGAGCAGGGCGCTCCTGGGTCTCCAGGTCGGTACTGGTCAGCGTAAATGGAGACATCACCTTCTCACTCACTCCCGCTCCGGCGCCGGCCCAGGCCGCTCTGCAGGTCTGTCCGTCACACCCCAGCTCCGGGGGGCTCATGGGAGAAGCAGCTCCTCACAGCGACCACCCTTCCTGATGGGGGCCGCGCGGCTCAGGCCTGGCTGGCACGGGGATACCAAGGCCCAGGCCCCTGGCCACGATCTGAGATGACGTGAGGGCCAGAATCCACGGGCGAGAGGACAGCGAAAGGGGCCGTGACCGGAACACCTGCACGGGGCCGGGGCCGGGAAACCGCCCATCATCTCCCCGCACCCTCCCGCAGTGAGTGAAAAGGGCTACGGAGAACAGCAGAGATAACCGCTGTGCGCGTAGACAGCTGTGTGGGGCAACGTGAAGGAAGAGGCGAGAGGGTGCAGGAACAGACCACGAGGGAGAAAAACCAAACGAGAGAGCGTCTCGTTATACGCCAGGAGACAATGCCTTATTCCCACATAAACAAAACTTTTTAAGCGTAAGAGGAAAGGCCATGCCTCGATACACCAGTTTTCCAACGGAATCCGTTCCGTTCAAACTACCCTCCTAATTTCAAAGCAATGCTGTTTGCTTTATTTCAGGAGCCTTATTATTTATACATGGCACAATGGATGAGAGTGAGAAGGTTCCGTACGTCCTGTAATGAGAAAGCACCCCTGCCTCCTCCCTCCCGCCCCCTCCCCCCACGGCCGCCCCCCAACTGTGGTGGCGGTGGGCTCCCCTGCCCGGCCCTTCCATTACGGCCGGTCCACCACCACCTTCAGCAGGCCCCTGCGTACGCGCTATTTCCACACGCCGCTCCGGGCTAAATACTCTTCTGTGTACATACTAGTAAATTCAACAGCCTCTTTAACATCTGAGAACGAATTACTGACAAGTCATTTTTTGCTCCCTATTGCAAGTCGACGTGGCGAGCCCCCTTTTTTTTCCTCCCTATTATAAACATGTGCTCTACCTTGGCCGCAAGTCGTGTTGGGTGCTGATACAAGATTCATAATGGCTGTCAGAATCTGCAATTTTCCCTTTTGTTTTATGAGGTCAGGCAATATTACATGCACTGATATATTCCATTTTCCCAGCTGAAAACCTTCTCATTTGAGCCCGACAGGTTGAGGGAGTCATGATTTTGCAACCTCGCGCGTGAAGCATGGTGCGAGGGGGCAGGTGGCTCGCCCCGCGTCCTCCTCGTGCCCCTGTCCACTGGCAACAGTAAATTAAACTGTCAAAAGCGGAATTGTCCTGTCATCAACAAAGCTACGGCTCCCAGCACTGCGCCATCAGATAGGCTTCTAATTCTGCGTTTCCCAGCTCCTGGAATGCCATCAGAAATTCGCACTGGACCATGCGAGAGGCTGTCCGGGGACGCTGGCATCGCGAGTGCCTTCGGAGGCTTGCCATGGCCTTTCAAAGACGGAAATTAATGACCAATTCTGGCAATTTGCAATCTCTATAGAAAGGGTGTTCAGTGGGAGGTCACGACCTTCAGCGGGACCCTTTAAGAGGGTAGAAACGCTAACGTGGCCGTGACACGTGGAGTAGTGAAGGGAAATCACACGCGCGTCACTGCAGAGGAAACAAAGCAAGACACACATCCGGCAACACCCGAGAGGTACGTGGTGGTCGCCCGGGCCAGGTGCGATCAGAAAGGCTCAGGACCAGAAATTGAGTGAGACCTCCTCGTCAAAACTTGAGGGAGCATGGTCCTTCGGCCCAACGGTGAAATGTTCTCCCACGACCCACTTTAATCTCAGGGATCGGCCACAACCGAGCGTTCAGGCGACTCTTCCTTAGGGAAGAGCGGCGGCGGCTTCGTCTCAGGGTCTCGGTGCATCTCCTCCCCGACCTTCCAGACGACTGACGTCACCATCTCCCCAGCTGGTCCCTCTGGACTGCGTTCCCAGCCAACGGAACGGAAGTCACAGGCCCTCCCCGGCCACCCACCCCACACCGATGACACTCCCCCGTGGAACCCTGGCTGATCCATTCCGTTGACCTGAGTCCTTTAAGCTGTCCCACAAGCTCCTCCTGCATAAATGGGCTTCTCTAACCTGCTTCCAAACGGGAGAAAAATCACAAATCTGGTTGCTAAGTACTGCAATCCAACATTGCCATAGATCCTTTCGGCAGAAATTCCTTTGCCTCTCAATCACGGCGCTCCCGACAAAGTTAAATTGAGATGAGACATCATTTCACAGCTTAAGACAGTCAGAGTGACTCAATATTCTTTTATTAATTCTCACTTAATATCACTTTAAATCGCTGCCATTATTATTGTGCCATCGACGACAGGTTCTGTGTAATTAGTCTGTATTAAGCCCTTTTTATTTATAAGGAACCAGATAAACAAACCCACTTTAATTACCTGGGCTCCACAATATTGATCTGAGCATCAAAATTTAATATGACTTTATTTCAAATTTCCATAGGACTAGTATTTAAATTTGTTCCAGCAATGACAATTTTGCAGGCGCAAATGACTCTGCATTCCAAGTATGCAAATGCCTGCCTCGCTGGGGAGCCCCGGCCCTCCGTGCCACAGCGTGTTTACCGGAGACCTCGGCCTCCCTGCTCCGCGCTCTGCTCCCACGACGGCACGGCAGGAAAAGCCAGTAATTACCCAAAGACACAAAAGCCAGGGAAGACAGGGAGTCCTCTCCTTCCCAACCGGTGTTCTCTCCCACCTCCGTACACGGTGTTAACGACATACAAATTCTGAGGTCGTTAAGGGGACCCCACGTGGGGAGCCCCGCAGGAGGAAGGTGGGATGTGCCCGCGTCGTGCCTCGAGTGCTCCCCTAATCCCACCGCGCGACGCGGCGTGATTGTCTGCGTTTAACTCGCAGTTAGCACCTCGCACCTGGATTACGCGGCGGGGCGGTAATCTGCGGCGCAACACGCCACCGTTCCGGATGTCAAGCCTCTCGAGCCGCCATGAATACCGTGTCGTTTGACGGGAGAGAGGAAAGAGCGCCAGGCCCCCAGAGTTTTGGGTGCTTAACACTGAAGCACGGCTCGGCCCTCGAAAATCCCACAACAAATCCTTGTTTAGTGCCACATGGAGATAAGGACTTTGCAGCAACATCGGAGCATAAATAACTCATGTCCCTCTTTATTTGTAAATGTCAGGGGGGAAAAACTGCTGTTCTTTAACGTCGCCTTCCGCCCGAACACAGCAGACGGGCGCAGGCACACCAGCCGAGCGAGACGCCCGAAATGAGGCTGCAACGCCGGGCGGCACGCGGAACAAAGACGCGTCCACGCTGCCCGCTGGAGGGTTGTGGCAAAGTGCTGTTTGGGATGCATTTTTCATAAAAATGAACTTATCGACTGCAGGGGAAGCCTGGCGTCAGAAGGCGGGCCGTTCCTCCGTAGTCCGATCACGCGGAGCGCACGCTGCCCCCCCGCGGGCTGGGCTTCCAGGGTTTCCTTACGCACGAGCCACCGGGCTGCTGAAGAGAATTCTTTCCTGGTGTCGCAGGGACTGTTGCATTGTCTGTTGATTCTGTTTACACAGCAAAGGAAACCTACGAGAGGGATAGGTGAAGGCCCCAGGGAGAGAATGAAATCCAGGCGCCATGCAGACGGGGGAGCTCGGAATATAAATGAACGCGCCCTCCACAGCCACATCTGGGAGAGAAGAGGCCAAATAAATAATTTTGACATTAAAAGAAATTAAAGATCAAGCACTGCAAATAGTAGAATAAGTTTTTTAAAAAATAATATCATTAGTTTACAGCGTGTTGGAAAGGGAATTCAAACTAAAATAATCAATCCGTGTGGCCACAACCGGGCCTGGATGTGTCTCTCTCTTTCCTTATCTCTCTCTCTCTCTCTCTCTCTCTCTCGCTCTCTCTCGTAATAACCTTTTCCAAATGCCACTTGCCAGGACTGCCCACGCCCTGCCTTTTATGAGGTCTCTCATCTCCCTGCATAGAAGGAGGTGCGGAAGTTTGGCGCCTTGAACCTGCCCCTGTTTAATTTGGTAAAATATCACAACTGCGTCTCAGAAGGCAAACCACGGTGCGCCTGGATCCCGGACTGGAGAAGGCAACCCCAGAACTGGGATTCCCGGCCCTCCACCTATCCTGACCCCGGGGCCTCCCTAGTCCTGCCGCCGGAGACAGGTTCCCCGGAGAGAAACCAAGACTTGGGCGGCATCTTTTTTATTTTTTATTTTGGTTAATCCTCACCTAAGGATATTTTCCTGTTGGTTTCTAGAGAGAGTGGAAGGGAGGGGGACTGGCTGCCTCCCACACGTGGCCCACCCAAGCTGGGGATCGCGCCTACAACCCAGGTATGTGCCCTTGACCAGAATCAAACCTGCCACCGTTCTGTGCACGGGTGGAGGCTCTATCCACTGAGCTCGCCAGCCGGGTCAGAGGCATCTTCTTGCCGACGGGAGCAAAGGTCCGCTGGAGCGTCACTGGGAGGAGGATGGGAGGCCTCGGGTCACAGCCTGGACCCAAGAGGGCCACCCTGCTCCCCCAGGAGGCTGCCCCTTGCCTTAACCGCCCCTAAAGTGGGCTCCTCAGGGCAGCCCGTTTTGAAAAATGGCTCCCGACAGCCCATAAAACTTGCATGAGGGGACCAAGTGGGTGCTGCCAAGCCCACAGCCGCCCATGAGGCACAGCCAGACAGCAGGGCGCCGGCGACCGCCAAGATCCACCGGCGAGTCCTCTGGCGCCTGGGCCCTGGTCCGGCTCCCCGTGCCCGGTCTTCACCGCCCACTCACACGTAGAGGACTTCTCCGGAAGACACAGCATTTCCTGAGTGGAACAACAGGCACGGCCTATTTCAGAATTAAGTGTGGGCGCTTTGGGAAATGTCAACTCCAGCTTCCACTCCAAACCGCAGTCCCCTCGCGGGCTGGTGCTCTCTACGACCCGAGCCGCCTGCCCCGCAGTCAGGGGCATCGCAGAGCGCTGGCGAATCGCGCCACCGCGAGGGGAGGAGACGAAGCCGTTTCTCTCCTCATTTCACCAAATCAGTAAATTGATTTCTAAACTGCCTTGGGCAAAAAATAAATACCAAGCTACCGACCTATAGCACTGAGCTTCTAAACCTCCGGTCTCCTGTGCTGGTGGACACACACGTATGTAAGTCAGGACCAGCGCGCAGCGGGATGCTCCTGCCCGGCCACCAGCCCTCCGTGGAGCCCGGCTGACAAAGCTAAGGACGGAATGCGTGCGGGGACCCCGAGCTCCTACGGCCAGGCTCCTAGTTTGAGCAACACCTTCCCCAACTACAGACCCATCTTACTTTCCGGTGACATAAAGCTAATTGGTGATCTCAATCAGCACTTAAAGAAAAGAAAGTTTCATTCCTCGCAGTGTTAAGTGCTGGTATTTTTTGTGCCCGACAAGCTGCCCATACAAGCAGCCCGATATTCTTGCCAACAAAGGCATCTGAAATTAGCAATTGCTTTTAGAAACTTTAATTACAATTTTAAAACGCTATTTCTGCTCTATAATAGATTCCAATTGTTTCAGTATTATCTGGCTTGCAAATAAAATCTACAGTAGATGACAATATTCCCAGGATTAATCACTCTTGAAATTCTAATATGCTCTTGAAATACCAAATAAAAAAAGACAGCCGTGTTGTTGATGTACTGAAAGCTTCTTGCTTTTTGCAGCTTGCTATTATTATGCATATCCAGGTAGAAAGTTAATTAACCCAAAGCTTAAGCTAATTATGATAGCAGAATGCTATCAACCCAGCGCGCGCCGTCAGACAGCTGTCCGGAATTTCATTTGCTAATCATTTGTCTTTTGGCGGAGCATATGGTACATTTTCATGCTATCAGAGGAACAACAAACAGCTGAAAATCATTAACTAAAAACAATGTGCATAAAATCAGAAGCCGTTTTTTTTTATACAGCTTTGTGTCAGACAAAAAGCCAGATCCTTGCCCTATAAAAATTAATGATTATTTGGGTTCTTGTCACTTAAAAAATTTTAGCTGATAGTGCAATAAATATGTGACAAGAATTTCAGTTGCGCCAATTACCTGTTTATGTGAGTTTGCAGAAAGAGTCCACATTTATAACAAGGGCATGATGGTAAAGAGATCTGGCGGGAGGTGATAAACAGCCTTGGTTTAGATGCCTGAAGACTGACAACCAGCTTCTGGGGCAGACCCGCCTCCTCTTGGTGCTGCCCCTCAGCATCAGCGCACAGGAACACAAACGGTGAGTGCTTTCGCTGCAGAGTAAAATGTATGAAGTATACTGGCACACATGTCCGCAGCAGCGTGTGACACGCCTAAGGCTATCCAGAAACCTGTGTAGACGTCAGAAAGCTACAGACGTCACGGCGGACGTTCATCTCAACATTGAGACCGGGTGACGGCGAGGGCACACAGGCGTTCTCGGCTGGGGCTGGGGTCTCAGGGCAATGCGCCTGTGCCTGGCCTCCTGGTGACCTGAGGGCTGGAGGGAAAGGGGACGCACTGACACGCCGGGGTCTACCTCCCCTCGCGTGGCCGCGTCAGTGCGAGGACACCTAAAGCTTTGATTTTAACACGCATTTACGAGTTCACACGGCATGGACCAGTGGCCTTCCTAGACACGTCTTAACGCTCACCTGGCGAGTCTGGCTGATGACCACACAGATCCTGCTTTGAACTGATCCCGGAACCTTCCTAACCAGCTGGGTGCTCAGCTCAGGGCTCACCTGGACCGTGAGATGCTGTGTGTCCAGGGGTCTCGAGTTCTCACCCGACTTGGAGATTGTGAGACGCATGTTGCTCCTAAACGTAACTGGCTTAAGTGACATTCACCTCATTTCCCTCAAATCAACGTTACGACATTAACTCTTTTTAAAAGTGCAATAAAAAACAAGACTCAAAATGTTTATGATTTTTGAGTCTTGTTTTTTGAAATGCCCCTTCCAAGCACAGGGGGGGTCATGTGATCAGAAGCTAAAAGCTGTCCCACCAACCAAAAATACACCTTTCTTCCCGGGGAAGGCCGAGACGTGACTTTTCATACCAGGTGACATCTGCAACTGTGGCCGGCACGGGAGCAGCTGAGCCGGGTTCACCGGTCGTCTCCTGGGACCACGCTGTCACGGACCAGTGAGCCGCGGGGCACTGCCACGGCGGGGACGCACTGCAGGGACAACGCTCAGCCGTCCTGACATCGGCCGCCCCACGGCCACGTCTCCGCTGCCCTGAGCGGCCAGGCCAGGCCGCCAACCAGGCTTCCTTCAAGACGGACTGCGATCTGGGAAGACCTTCCCTTCACGGTTTCCACAAGGACTTTTGCTATTTATTTTGGACCGAATTAAAGGGAACTGGGAGAGACACATGCCTCTTCGCTATCCCAAAGTCACCTGGCACAGAAGCCGCCATCATGGATTTTTGCCACTGGTGGGGAATCCCAGATGGGAGGCCTCGGGCCCCGTTAGGACGAGGACTCCTCCCGAGGCCCAGGGGTGGAGTGGGAGCCGGGAAGCCCCTGAGGGAGCCCCTTGTCCATCAGCACGTGCTGGGAGGGGCTGGGATCTCTGCCAAGGACACCTCCCTCCCAGGCCTCTGCCGCCCCTCAACCCAGGGCAAAGGAAGGGTCAGAAAACCTCCAAGACACAGCACCCAAAGCAGCCACGTGGCACCCACCGCTGGTGCGGGCCAGATGCTCACACAGCCCGAGGGGCAGCAGAGGGCTGATCCGGACCGAGTCTGCACGCTCCTGTTTGCCAACCGCTTGCTTCTCCACTGGGGAGACAGAAGCCGGACCTATTACTTCAGTCATAAAGGTTTAATCAGTTCAGTGCAAATGTTGATGCCTCTCCCCAATGCGTGGAGTTTTTCACACTGAGTTTCTGAGTTAAAAAAAAAATGCTGTCGGATGAAAAATGCTGCCAACAAGGTACGGTAGACGGGGCAACTTAGCGCTGGTCCTCACAGCCTTCCCGCCCTTCCCCAGGCTACCACGCAGCCCTCCTATTGATATTAATATTAATTTGCCATTAATACTAATGTTTCACCAACCAACGAGGGGTCTTTTGAAATATCCAATTTCTCTGCGTAGCTAAACCTCAGGTTTCCCAGTGAAAAATGTTTTCTAATTACGGCTTTCCAGTGAGCCGCCAGACAATGTGGTGAGCTTGCCTATTCACTCACGATTTCCTACTTGTGTGGCACGCGGCTCCTCCACAGGTCACGGCCCCGGCCCCTCCACAGGTCACGGCCACTCAGCAGGTCACGGCCACCTCCAAAGGTCACGGCCACCTTCACAGGTCACGGCCACGGCCCCGGCCCCTCCACAGGTCATGGCCACCTCCAGAGGTCACAGCCACGGCCCTTCAACAGGTCACGGCCACCTTCACAGGTCACGGCCAGCTCCACAGGTCATGGCCATGGCCCTTCCACAGGTCACGGCCACCTCCAGAGGTCACGGCCACGACCCCTCAGCAGGTCACGGCCCAGGCCCCTCAGCAGGTCATGGCCATGCCTGCCCTTTGGGACACGGGTTGCCAGCTGACAGCCATGCTGGGCTATGGGAGGCAATACAGATGTTTACCTAATTTGATTAATTCAATTTTGAAACAAGGAACCCAATGAAAGTAATGGGTGTTGTGCTTGCTAGTTCACTGAGCAAAAGAAGAGCCTCACAATCTACCTGCCAACCTCCCTCCATCAGCGTGTCCACCCAGCATGGACGCTCAGCGCAGTGTTAAGTGTCTGTAGTGCTCTAAGTGACCGGGATTGGTGGTGGCTGACCGTGTTCCCCACACGCTCTCCTTCACCTGCTATCAGAGGAAGAGGCCATGATATCCCATTGTCCTGTGGATAGTTTATTTTCCGTGGTCTCTCCCTCAAGTGCCCAGGAGCCGCAGGGGCGGCGGGTCGGGGTCAGGGACGGTGGGTGAGTGGCGGGGAAGGCAGGAGGACAAGCCTGGCACTGGGAACCCACCTGCTCTGTCAAGGCCAGGCCCCTTCAGGGAGCTGTGCCCTCCTCATAGCCTTTAACCTTTTGGTAGCTCCAGGAGATGGTATGTGCACTTTCTGGATAAAATGGGGGAGCAGGGGGAGGCAGGGCTGCCTACGGGGTCTCAGGAAGAAGATTCGGGGGACGAAGTGGCTGCTATCTCTGCTCAAATTTTGCATCGGCGACTGCCACCGTAGACCGACCTTTCTTTCCCTTGTGGTTCTCCTGGACTTAGTCAAGGGGTGCACAGGAGACAGCCTGACTGGGGTTCAGTCCCTCGGAGCTGGGGCCGGTGCCTGAAGGGTGCCTTGCAGGAGCATGCCCAGCAGCTCGTGCCTGCTTTGGAAACTCAGGCTCCAGACGGGCTGCTTTGGGAGCAAGGAGGGTGCCCAGGGCCTGCCCCACGTGGCACCACCACTGCCCCTCCTCCTCATGGGAAGTGCGGCAGCGCGTCATCTAGGCCTGTGGGCACGTAGCTCTCCTTTGGCCTCCGGGTTTTGATTTCTGGGTTTTCACCGCTGATCGGCTTTGGTATTGTCTGGTATCTAAACCATCTCCGACTCTTGAAAGCGTCTCAATTACTTGTTTTGGAAGTGTGAATGCGGACACTCTGCCCCTCCCGTAGGCGTCTTCACACCGGACCGTGCGGGTGGGGGGAGGACTGGGCTGGCAGCACAGCGCTGCTGCGAGGTGACACCTTCCGAGTCTGCTGCTGGGGGGGGGGGGGGGGGGGAGGGGGGCGGTCCCTCTGGAAAGGAACAATGGGGCGGGCCCCAGGTGAGGACGCTCCATGTGCGGAGGATTCACACTCCCGCCGCCAGGGCGGCCTCCGGGGCATTTAGAGACGCTACAAGGGGACCCAAGCAATTCTGGGAGGACGCGATTACGAGGAAAACGTGTCCAAGCCTCAGCCCGCGACAGCAGCAGCACAGGCTTTAGAGCCGCCGATTCCGCACGGAGCCCTTTCTCCAACAGAGGGGCATCCTGTGGGTCGCCCCCCAGTGGGGGTCATCTTACATACGTGTACACACACACACACACGCACATGCACACACACTCACACGCGTGCGTTTCAGCACCTCCATCCTGCCTCTTTAATGTTCTGCACTAAAACCCCGAACTTCTAAAACGCGGGGAAAGGAGGGCGTTCCTTCTTCCTCTGAATTACTGACGAAGCCTTAGAAGGGCCCTCCTGAACAGTGGCTTTCTTTCCTGAAAATCCTGGGGAAAATAGCGGCTTTGTGATCTGGGCTTCTCCGTCCAGGGCTCTGTGAAGAAGAGTTATGGTGTAACCGGGCGCGGCTTTTATTAAAAAGAACTGGGCCGCTTATTTCCTTCAAAGTTTCTGGTGTGTTTAAATCTTCTCTAGGTAAACAAAACTTTTATTGAAAATAATATTTTGAGACTGACACCTCTCTCACCACCAGCGGTGCGGCACGGCCTACGCTTCCGCCGGTCCTGCCTGGGTCTGGGTGCCCCGTGCCGCTCCGGGTCGGCCGCAGGCCATGTGTGGGGTGCGGGATGCTGGGGCTGGGTGGGGAGAGAGGCGCCAGCCCCCCTGCCCTCAGGACGAGGTGACGTGGACCCTGGGTTCCAGGTGCAGGAGAAAGCATCCGGATGGGACCGCGCGGTGGCTTGTCCAGGCCAAAGTTAAACTTCAGGCCTGCGGGAGGCCTCGAGGGCATTTTCCCAGGACCCCCGGTGGGTCGCGTCTGCCTCTGTCCCAGCCTGGGCACAGGGCCCCATCCTCCCCCACGTGGCTCTGGGGGGCTCGCTCTCTGGGGGAGTCTATGCTCTGGGGGGCTCGCTCTCTGGGGGTGTCTATTTCCAGGGGTCTCTCTAGCTGTGTCTTTGGTTTGCATGAAGCCATGGACTTGAGGAAAGGTTGATTTTCCACCAGACAGGAACGACAGGTGAACGGTGAGGGCCCTGGTGGCCAGGTGCTCCTACACCGCCTGCCTCTGCAGATCGCTCCTGATTTCCCAGATCCCGAGGTGGTCAGGCCTGTAAGGGACCTTGGGCAGCGTCCAGTTCAGCCTGTTACTGAGTGTCATGCCAGGGCCACTGTGGCGTCTGGGGAGGGCACCACGGCTGGAGACTTCAGGCTGAGGCCAGTTCTGCTTTCTGCGGACTCCCTGGGGCCAGCGCGCCCTTGCCTAACCCCGTGCCGGTGCAGCAGGAGTGAGCTGCCGAGCTTGCGTTATCTGTCACCGTCCGTCTGATGAGACCCAGTCCCGGGGTGTTGGGTTTGAAGGCTCATCTTAAGACTTACGTCATCGGGTCTCCCCATCCCCGAGGGCCGGTCCTGACCGGTGGTGGTGGTACCCAGGCAGAATCAAGAAGACGGCCGGCCACGGCGGTTAGAGCAAGGAGCAGACGGGCGGACGTCCAGGGACAGGCGTGGGCCTCTCAGCCTCTGGAGCGGGGGGAGCCGGAGTCCTCGGGGGCTGTGGCTCCATGAGGAGAGGGTGGGACTTCAGGGAGGGGCTGTGCTCGTGGTCACGGTGGGCCTTCCCTCCAGGCGCCGATGGAGGCTGCATCCCGTGCGGAGGACAGTGAGAGGCAAGAGCACAGAGGGGTGGGGCGGGACCTTGGGCTCAGCACCCTGCCTCATTATGCCATTTAACACGACATCTAAGTTCAAAAAGTAGAAACCGTAGCTCTTTGATGTCTTTGTTAGACTTCATTCCTTGATTAAATCGGCCAGGATGCTGAAGGAGAGAACCGATCATCGAGTTGATGTTTTCAGTGTGAACGTCCTGCCCTGATGCCCAGGACCTGCGTGTCCACGCCAGGAACTCCCTCCTCCTGCCCTCTTTCCCGCCTTCCTTCCTCAGGCCAGCTCTGAGGACCCGGATAAAAGGGGTGATGAATCAAGGGAGAGCTTCTTGTTTCTTTGCCTTCGCGTTTTCGAGAGCTCTCCAGATTTTTATTACCTGAAGATCCATATGCCGTAGACATAATGCCGTCAACTGTAAATTGCCTTCTGGAGAAGAAGTTGACAAACAATTTCAGAGTTGCATTTTTAGCCTTAATATCTGAGGGCCACAAGCACGTTCAGGATTGATGGAGTTCCTGAATTTAAAATATAAGCAATAAAATGTTCTTCAGGTGGGCCCCCATCTGCATCTATTATCACGGACCCCTTCAAGTTACTTTAGCATATGACATATGAAGGTTTTTTTTGCGTTTCCTCTCTGACAAATTGTGTCTCAGGAAATTAGTCTGCTTGCATGGAAAGTTATGTGTTTGCCAACGTGAGCCGTTTTGCTGGCTAAGCAGCCTGCGGGTGATGAACTCCTTTGTCACAGCGGGGCTTCGGTGTCGTGTTCGGGAGAATCACGGCCGCTGCGGGGAGCCCAGGGAGAGAGAGGTCTGTTTTACAGGACCCGCTGCCCTCCGGCCCGAGGCCTTGTGGGGTCGTTTGAACTGACAGACCTAAAATATGTCTAATATTCTTTTTAAAATCCATTTTCAGTTTATTTACCTGGTACGGAGGCCCCGAGGTATAAACTAGAGGGAAAATGTGCTCCTTGTGTCCAAGCGGCCAGCGGGGCCGGGCGGCCGGTTAGGGCCTCTCCGACGACAGTGGGCCCAGGTGGCAGAAACTCCCGTGTGTCCGCATCATTAATACTGTTTTGACTCAACTACATCCTTCCTCGGTGGTAAAATGTCTGCAACAAAACTGGCCGTTTGACCGTGCACAGTGCAGTGGCGTTAAGTACATTCACGTTCCTGGCCAGCCAGCACCCCTTCTGACCCCGGAGGTGCCGGCTCTGCCAGGACAAGGGAAGGGCAAGGCCCCCGGTGCCCTGCACAGGCTCCTAGAGCCGAGTGGGCTTGGGCGGCAGGGGGCCTCGAGGCACCTCATCCTCATTGTGGGCAGTGGCAGTGACCCCTTGCCCTCCTCAGCCTCTCCCCGTCAGGGTAACTGCTAACTATATACCCTCCAAGCCCCAGTTCTTCCCGTGAGCCTTCGGCCAGCTGAGGTGCTCCTTCACGTGAGTGGGCGAGGCCTTCGCCATCCAGAATGCGCCAAGGAGTGCGTCCCCGTACTCGGGTCGGGTAAGCGGATTGATCTGCATGGAGAATTCTGCGCCAAGCGCACCTCCTGGTCCCGGGCAGGAGCACGGCCCCCAGGGTACGGAGACCGCCGTGAGGGTGGTTATTCCTGGGGCTCGCAGGCCCCTGGATGAAGGCGAGGGCCTTTCTGGCGACGTCGCTGAAGGACTGCGCGCAGGTGCCAGCGTGCCCAGGCCTGAGGGACGCACGCTCAGGTCCTTCCCGGGTCAGGCTCTGTTTGCCATGCGCATAGATAGAGCCTTCTCGAGTGTTTTCCTAGCTTTCTTGTTAATGTGTGTAAAGATATTAAAAGCCCTTGTATATTACATTAAAAGCTGTTAGCTGCTCAGCTTTTTTCTATTTATGAAAACTTTTCAAGCAGTGAAAACGTTTTACTTGTTAATGAGGGAAAGTGGGGAAATTAATGACATAGAGCTTGGATCCACCAAGATGTCTCCTCCAAACCACAACCCGCGGCCCCCCCCACCCACACTTTAATTTCCGGGACGGGGTTCGGTAAGCAAATGCAAATCGATTTGATGATTTGCATCAGTAGATCATTTCTCAGTTTAACGTCCTCTGATGTTTTGGGTCAAGAGCTCTTTCTCTGGGAGACTGGTATGATGTCTAGAACTAACATTATTAGTATTAGTAATAACATTACCTTCCAGAGAATTGAGGCAAATGTATCATCTTCCCCAAGTCAGAGTCACACGCCTCGTCTGCTCACTGCGGCGAAGGAAAGGCGCCCTAGGGTGCAGGCTGCTGGCCCGGTGGCCCTCCTGGCCGGGCAGTGCCTGAGGCTGGGGGAGGCGGGTCCTGGCCCGCTTGGTGCCCAGCGCTTGGAGAGCAGTGTGTGCGGAAACCTGCGGGCACACAGTACACTCTGGTTGAACCTGCTGAACCAGGAAATGGGTGGCATTAGAGCTCCACTCACCCAACACTCGGAGCTTCTCTGCGTCCCGCTCGCAGCAGCCTGGTGCTAGAAAGCGGCGGAGGCGCCTCTGTCCTCCAAGAGACAAACACGGGTAAGTGACGGAGAGACCAATGGAGAAACGGAGGCGGCACCGGAGGGTGGAGAGGCTCTGGAGGCGGGCACTGGGGAAGGTCCCGCAGGGAAGAGGTAGCGGCTCCCACCATCTGCTCGTCCCGACACGCCTGCACCTGCTCCCCAGAGAGGCCGACTGCAGAGCCCAGGCTGTGGCTCTCGGAGGCAGCCCGTGAGCGCATCTGGCCTGTCAACGAATGCTGTCCCTGCAGTCAGCACCCTCGCTCTGCTGCGGAGACACGCCGTCCAGGAAGACAAGCAGCGAGCCCGGCGGCCATGCCTCCGGGCACCCATGGCTGGCCAAGGCTGGCCAAGGCGGGCGGGGGCCGCCAGGCACGGACACGGGAGTCCAGTTAGACAGTTCACATGCCATCATGGCGAGCGGAAAGGCCAAGTTTGAGAAGGCCTCCATTTTTTTAATGATCTGTTGTTAGGGCAGCACTGTTGAGGGGAAGGTACAGAAACTTCCCTTCAAACCCTCGTGCGCTGCTGGTGGGAATGCAGACTGGGCAGCCGCTGTGGAGAACAGTATGGAGCTTCCTCAGAAAATTAAAAATGGAACTCCCATTTGACCCAGTGATCCCACTTCTAGGAATATATCCCAAGAAAACAGAAACACCAATCAGGAAGGACATATGCACCCCTATGTTCATAGCAGCACAATTTACAATAGCTAAGATTTGGAAACAGCCTAAATGCCCATCAGCAGATGAGTAAATTAAAAAACCTGGAATACACCATGGAATACTACACTGCTGTAAAAAAGAAGGAGTTCTTACCATTTGCAACAGCATAGATGGAACCGGAGAGCATTATGCTAAGCAAAATGTCAGGCAGAGAAAGATAAATATCACATGATCTCACTCATTTGTGGAATCTAATGAGCAACATAAACTGATGAACAAAGACAGAGAAGCATCGATCAGACCATCAAACCTCAGAGGGAAGGTAGGGGAGGTTGGGGGCAAAGGAGAGAGATCAACCAAAGGACTTGTATGCATGCATATGGGCCTAACCAATGGACACAGACAACAGGGGGGTGAGGGCATGAGTGGGGGGATTGAGAGGGGAATGGGGGGATAAGGACACATACGTAACACCTAATCAATAAAGAAATTTTAAAAAAAGAAACTTCCCCTTCACACCCTCCCTCCCTCAGACTCCCTGAGATGGTGCATCCTATATAATAAAGGCATAGTATGCAAATTGTCCCCTTGACCTGAAATTGCCCGGGAATTCGACCAGCGAGCGCCAGCCGGGGGAATAGAGGGAGGCCCTGGCTGGCAGCCACTAAGGACCCTACCAGTGCACAGCCTCTCGTTTGTTATAATCGACAACATGTGGTGATCACGCTGAGTCTACAGTTGATACCACGGTCCACTCTCGGTGAAGGCATCACTTTTAAAATTAACAAATCGAATTGCGCCGTGATGAGAAGCTGGCTCTGATGAGTATGTTTGTCCTGAGTGATGGTCTCTGTGTCCCTGGGGACCACTGAGGCCGCTGTCCCTGGGGTCCCCTGGACGGGGAGCCTGGGTTCCGGCCCAGGAGCCTGGTGACGTCTGTGATCACAGTTTCTGAGAAACACGTGAATGATCGCACTTCAGTCTTAGAAATCATTCTGCCTGGACAGGGTGTCCATGGTCCCTAGGGTTGGGAGAGGGCAACAGAGACGCCTCAGTTTCCCATCATGCAATGCAGCAGCAACTTACAAAATACCTTGGCCCAGCGTCACGGCGGTATCAACAGACCCGCTGCCAAGATCGAGTCGGGGAACCACCTCAGCAGGAAGCACACCGTCCTCACTTCCCTCCCAGCGGTTCCTTGTCTCCCTGTCTCCTTGTTTCTACTCCCAGCCATTCTCTTTGACACCTGCCCCCTGCCCCGAGGGTTTAGCGGGTCTTGGATCTGTCACTCCACCTGAGGTGGAGTAGATAGTATCTGCAGGACCCTTAACACATTGTTTCAACGTTTGTTTATGTTGCCCTGTGTGTTGCCATAGAAATAAATTGTAATTTGCCTCTGATATTGCCTTATATTCTTGAGAACTGCGTACAATTGAACTTGCTAATGAGTTCAGTAAATGTTAAATAATTAGATAATTGGTGTTTGAAATGATATAGATTATGCAGACGTCTTTGAATTTTTATGTAGGTGTTTACAAAGTGTTTCAGTGATAATTAGAGGAGGTGGTTGTGGTTTTTCGATAGAATAGGAACTCATTATTTTTCCAATTACAATAATGAGGTAAAAGCCCCTATAACGGGAACATTCCGTCTGCAGCTCATTTTCAGGAGCGCATTGCTGGATGCGGATGCGGGCGGGCGCCCGGTTTTGTTCCCAACCTCCCTGAGAATCGGACTAACCCACGCATGCTCAAAGAGCTCCCATTTGAAAACACTCGTCTACGACATCAACTTGCATTTGGAGCTGGGGTGGGGTCACCTTCGGGCAGCGGGAAGTGGAGGGTGTACCTGGCAGCTCCCCACCCCTCCTCCTGGGAGGTGTTCTTGATGCCCCCTTTGCAGGCACCCCGGCGAGAGCGGCACCCGTGCTCGCGGCCATCACCGGGCTCTGTCTGTCCTTCCTCGGCCTGTGTCTGGGACCAGGCAGGCGCACCGGCCGCGTCTGTGGGACTCGGCTCGGAAGTCTCTGGGAGGCTGAAAGCTCACCTGCTGGTGACAAACGGCCAGATATAAACGTGGAACACCTTGCCTAACGGGCTGTGATGAACCCGAAGGTGGTCTTGCTCAGAAACCGGGACTGAAATACTGCCTATTGTGGGTAAACGTTACAGTACAATGAGCCCGGGCTTAGTGGAAACGTAAGATGCAAGTGGGAAGATTTGTGGGTGTTTTCGCTTCATGAACTGGTTATGCTGGCAGCATCAACAGCAGTTTTTATGGCCTTTCCCCGGGATTTCTGTGTCTTAGAGTTTTAAGGACGGGGCCCCGATCCTGCCCTCGGCTCTCTCTCTCCTTCATGGCCTGGACCCCGTTGCCTGGTAGGGGAAGCGCCTTTTCGTCTGAGTTAGCTGACGCCCTGTTTCCCCCTCTGCGTGGCGGTCTCTCTGCCGGGCTCTCATTCCGAGCTGGAAATCGACCGCGTTAGGCGGTGTGACTGCGCGCCCCCGTGCAAATCGCCTGTGTCTTCCCTGTGATTGCCGCCCGCCCGGTGCGGAGGAGAGGCGTCCACCGCGCCTCCGCTTTGCATCCGGCTTCCGAGTCTTCGCGCTGCTCCTTGTGAAACAGAGCGGGTCTGGCCTCTTCCATGCAGTGTGTCGGATCATTTTTGCCCTTTCTCCCTTCCCCGGCCTCTCTCTCACTTTCCATTTCCGTCTCGGATACCCCTCTTAGGAGCTGGCGCGAGGGCTGCTCGTCGGCTCTGCCCGGCGGCTGTGCCCTCGCTCCCTCCCCGTGATGGGGGTGAACAGTCATCACGGTTGGGTTTGGCTTTCAGATCGGCTGTCCTCGGGCTTCTGGGTCGCCGTGGGGTGACTTCCTAGTCTGCTGACTGCGTGCACCTCCCAGGCAGGACCCTCCATGTGATGGTGTCGGCATCCTTTTTACCCTTCAGGGTTGTCTTCATTGTTTAGGTGAGTGACCTCAGGACGGGGGCGGTTCAAACAATATGCAGTTTGCAGGTTGGGTCAACTTAGACGACACGCTTACCTGTATACTTTACTTCCAATATTTATCCAGGTGACTGTTCTCGGATATTAATAAGAATTAATAATTGAATGTACTCTCTCCTTCTTACTGTGCCCTGGGGTCCTCTAAGATCTTTGAAGCTAAAACTAGTTTGGGCCCTTAAGGGATTTATAGAAATTAGGAATGTCTGCGTATAGAAGTGACTGGCATGGTGAAAAAATTGAGTCCTTAAGTAATTTGCTATTCCCAGTGATAATTAGAAGAAACCCCTGTTCTAGCTCCATTTCCCAATCATTTTTTTATTTTTTTCCTATTTTAGGGGTGAGTTCTCGAGGTATTAACAGCTAATTTTTTTCATGGGACCCCCCTGTAAGGTGCGCGGCTTTGGCATATTAAGTTGCCTTGACAGGTTATTACATTGTCACTTCTTAGAGATAAGTGTGGGCTACAAAGTGCGTTGTGCCACAGATCACTTTAGTCATCAGGAATGTTTAAGAAAACGAAGCAAGAGTAAATTCTCTTATGTTTATGACTGATGTTAACAATCTGATCAGGTCCTTCAAAAAAAAATCCCACCAACTTCTAAAGTCTTTCTCAAAATATACATCTTTGTTCTCAAGAGGTCTGCAGCTGCCTTTAATTTGTCTCTGAAAGGACCCGGACTTTTTGTGGGTACTTGGCTGCCGAGACACCCGAGCGGCTGCTCCTGGGCCAGCGGCGCAGAAGGCTGGTGTGCGCCGAGATTTACTGCGCATCACCTAGGCCATCATTCCCCTAAGTATTAATTTTAACTCCACTAATAAGAAACCGAACAAAAGTGGAATTATGAGTTCAGGAGTGTTCTATGAAAGGTCAGTTGTTAAAAAGGCGAGGGTGACATTCTGTGAGAAGGTGCCTTCATTAATCATCCTGACTGGGGCGCGGGGGCGCCGCTGAGCCCTGTGCCGGCGCTCGGCCGATGTGTGTCTTTCCATCAGGACTCGGAGTAAGCAGACGTGGAGGTAATTGAAAGAACCCATCTCTGCGCTGGGAAGATGCGTGTATCACACAGAAACTCCCAGGGAGTGTGCGTTCCCACTCTGAAGAAGGGCAAACCCCGTTCGTCCCACGGGCATGTGGCTGGAAGCAGAGGGTGGGCCCGGCGCTCCGTGGGACTCTGCTCTGCAGCGGCTCCGGGCAGCAGTGCGCTCCGCGGGGAAAGTGGCATCTCCTTCACGTCTGTGTCCCTCCGGGAAGTCCAGATAAGCTCTGTCTCTTCCCTCCTCGGTACTAATGGTTCAACCATCTCACATGTGGGTTCTGTCCGCAGAAGCCATCCTAGCCGCCTCTCTGACTGTCATTCTTGCCCTGTTATCACGGCAGAGTGCCTACTGTGCGCACAGACTTACACACGTCACGTTCCACGAGCTGAGAACTTTGTGTCCTGCCAATTCAGTGTCAAGTTCAGCACAAACCTGCAAACTATCAGGCAGCGAACCGGCGGCACCTCCCAGGGAGCCTCCGTTGCTGTGGCCCGTCCACAGGCTCTTGGCCTCCGGCACAGTATGTCGGAGCCCTGGTCTGTCTGCGGGTTCCCTCTGCCTGTGTGGCTGCTCCCGAATCTCACGGGAAGCACCTAAGCATGGACTCGCCCAAGATGCTCGGTCTCTCCCTCAGACGCGGATACTGCCAGGCGGTGTTCGAACGCTGGCTTCTGGAGATAGACTGCTGCTTTCCCATCCCAGCGGGCCGCTGGGCATCAGGAGGGAAGGGGCCGGAACGAGCTGTAGCTGCCTCTGTGGCCCAGGAGGTGCTTCCTGCCGAGGGGGCAGAGAGGGCGTCCCCGAGCATCTACATGCCAGCAGTGCTTTCCTAGTCTTCTTTTTTTAAAATGTATTTTTATTGATTTCAGAGAGGAAGGGAGAGGGAGAGAGAGAAACATCAGTGATAAGAGTGAATCACCGATCATCTGCCTCCTGCACACCCCACCCTGGGGATCGAGTCCGCAACCCGGGCATGTGCCCGGACCGGGAATTGAACCATGACCTCCCGGTTCACAGGTTGATGCTCAACCACTGAGCCACACTGGCCAGGCTGCCTTCCTATTCTTAAGGATTCAGGGGAGTCTCTGCTGTCCTCCAACGGCGGTTCTCTCACTTCACTGCACCTCACTTTCCTTTCTCCGTGACGAATCCCCCTGGACTGCAGAGGGGATGGGGCAAACCTGGCTGTGTCGCGAGGGGGCGCTCTCCTTGGGAACCCTTCCACCGACAGAGCCGGGGCTGGTGCAGGCGGAAGTGGTGAGGCAGTGAGTGAGGAGGCCGGCACCTGGCTGGTTACCTGACCTTGGCTCTGCTCTACCCAGCAGGCCCTCCCCTGCTGCCTGAGCCCCCAAGTGGGGGAGTCGAAGCTGCTGGTCCTTCACCTGCTCTGAGCTAGCCCCTGGGTGTGGTCACACTTGCTCCTCCAGGTGCTCAAAATGTAAGCCATTGGCCAGGGTCACCCATTGGCCAGGGTGAGCGTGTGATCAACATGGGTGTCCAGATGGCGTCCTGTCTGGTGGCAGACATCACCATTGCCCTTGAGGACACGGAGTCCGGAGTCTGCCCTGCGGTGTCTCGAGTGACGTGCGTGGGACGTTGGGTTCGCTTCCACCAAGACCACGTCGATGAGATGCCACAAAGAGCCTAAACTGCCACGTCTGCAATGTTGCGAGTTTCCCGACTGTCATAATTTTTGCTTAATGGCTGTTTGTGCTACATTGACCAGGCCCATGGGTTGCTTAACATAAATGATTGCATTTGCTTATGATTAAAAACTTCCTCCGTTAGGAATGCAGCGCCGCAGACTCGAGAATGACTCGTGTGGGAGCTTTCCACTCCATTAGCCACGGCGTCCACGCCACCGCGTCAGCTGAGAGTTGTCTAAGAGTTAGGGACACTTGTAATGAGCTGTGTAATAGGGACCCTCCGACAAAACAGAGGAGCGCACGTCTTCTCGGAGCAGCGTGGCCTGCAGAGAGGAGGCTGGCGGACACTGGCGATCGCACCGGGCTCCGTTCTGCCTCGGAACGGCGAGGGTGAATAAAGCCTTTTATTACTGGAGCAAGACTTGTTGTAAAAAATTATATACCATTCGTGACCCAAATCCTTCAGTGCACTCTGTCACCATTCCCCTCTGAACTTTATAGCTTATGTTTTAAGCATTGCACAACTGGCTTGATACAGCGTTTTTTTAGAAAAATTCCGTTTAACGGTGTTTGGGAATGCCGCTCCGGCCCTCCTGGGCCGCCCCGCCCCGCCCCGCATGCATGTTCGGCTTCTCCCCGCATTCAGTGATGGGACGCCGCAGCCTGGTTTCCTGGGGACAGTGGCCTGGCACCTATTGTCGGAGGACACCGAACGGGGAGGCGGAACTTCCTGGAATCAGTGCATTAAATGTGATGGGCGTTTTTGTGACGGACGTAAAACGCTTAACCTTGACGACATTCCTTCGGGGCCAGGAGGCTGGTGTGAGCTCCTCTCCTCTGGCAGTAGGAACACAAGCTTGGCTTTCTCACTGCGGTGGGTGCCCCCACCCACGGTGTCGCTGTCCCAGGTTTCAGATACCCACGGTCGGTCAAGCCCAGCCCAAAGCTGTCTCCGTCGTCACCCCCCTGTCCTTCCTCATGCCACGTGGGCACCGGGCCACCTCGCGTCCGCACAGCAGGGGCCGGTGCGGGGCAGGGAGGTCTTCTGAGGGTAGAGACCACGTGCACATACTACAGTTACTACAACTGTCCTCCTTTGTCATTGTTCATCTCTTACTGTGCCTCACTTATAAATTCAACTTCATGTTTAACGTCGGTATAGCTCGGACTAATCGGTATTTCCAGCGTTGAATACGACCCATGGCTTCAGGCGTCCATGGGGGTCTCAGAACGTGTCCCATGGATCAGGGGGCAGAGGACAGGTGGGATTAGGCTTCCTTGGTGACGCTGACTCTGGCTGGGGCTGGGGTAACACTGGGCATGGAGGCTGGGGAGCTGCGGCTAAGCCAGCCCTGACCGCCACTCACCAGCTGTGACCTTGAACAAGGTACACCACCTCTTCTAGGTCCCTTTGCCGAAATGAAGTTAATACCAAAATACGGCCTTTGGAAGGCACACACAAGGACACGATGCACCCGGTTAAGACTGCTTGGCGGGTAAAGGTCGCAGTCACCCGCCACCAACATCTGAGCGCCCCTGTGCCCTGCGTGGCCCGCGTGCTGGGCACTGGACGTGCTCCGTGTTTCTGGCGGAGTTCAGTGAGGGCTGGCCCGTCCTGCCTGTTATGCCTCAGGGGCCCTGGGGTTGGAGACGGAGTCTGTGGCTCCCCTGGATGTCACGGCTCCCCCCCCCCCCGCCAGTGTTGTCACCGCAGGCTCTCCTCTGTCCCCTCACCCAGGTACTCTGTCGATTTCATCTCGTGTGTAGGATTAAAAGTTCTTGACTATTATGAGAGGCCTCTTCTTTATTATCAGAAATTCTGTCCTGGTAATTCCTCTTCTAATGAAAAGAATTGGACGTGCTTGTCGGCCTTTACCTTCCGGCTCTCAGGCAAGGTCAGGGGTGGGCCGAGCTGGTTGGCAGGGAGCAGCGTCTATCATTCAGGGGTTGCTGATTTTGGGAGCGCGGCAAACAGTTAAATATACTTAACCTTACAGTCACCCTGAACGCGCCCGAGCCTTTGCTTCACAAGCCCCCTGGTCCCTCCGGGGCCTCCCTCTGATCGTTATCAGGATGGATCATCCCTGGGCCGCGGGGATGGTGGCTTCAGTGGCTGAAACGTCCAGCAACTGAGAATTTCCCCTCGGCTTCTGTGCGCAGTGTGTCCAGCGGAAGGGGCATCTTGACCTTTTAGCCCTCTCTGCTGTGCCTGTCGCCCTCTGTATGTGAAAAAGGCCGGAAGCAGCGACGGGGAGGGCTGGGCGGGATAGGCTGGTTAGGGTGCTGAGTGCATGGGGGCGATCCTGGGCCTAGCAAGGCCTCTCTGCAAGCGGGAGCCTTTGTCCTGTCCTTTCCTGGAACTGGGCCCTCCTCCTCTTTCCCCCTGTATGTCCTCCACCATCTGCTCCTCCACCTGCTTTCCCCACGGCCTCTCCGGATCCTCACGGGGTGCCCCCTGCAGCCTGGGCTCCAGATCCGGAGCTGGGCAGTCCATTCAGAGGGACCAGCCTGCCCCACGCCCTCCCCCCTTCAGGTCTCATCCTCAGCTTGGGGCTGGAGGATGCGTCCCATCCGGCTTCCCTCCCCCAGGGCTGTCCTGCTTTCCCCCGGGGCTTAGAGAGGGCGGGGCCTGGGCAATGCTGCCTGTAACCTTCCACCCCCTGACCCAGGTGAGAGCAGCTCCCGGGCTGGGCCGGGCGGCGGCTGGAACCCCGGCTCTACACGCAGATTCTGTTGGGCCCAGTGTGGACTGGGAACCGCGCAGGGCAGCTGTAGCGCCCCCGTTTCGCAGCGTGCCAGGGTCGCCTGTGTGCGCCAAGAATGATAGCTTCCTTGAGCTACTGACAGGTGAAAGGCTGAAAAACTGGAAGGCGCAGTCTACCCTGCGAACGGACCTGCAAGGCCGCGAATGCATGCGTGAATAACGCGCGGCAGGCGGATGAGTTAGGGGTGTGACGCTGGCGTGCGGACCTCGGCCCCTCCGATTGGCGCTGTGCGACACATCTTGGTGAGTGATGCTGCTGCTGGGTGTCTCGCTGCTCATGTCGCAGCGCGAGAGAACAACAGACGGACAGTGAATGTAAAATATTGGGAGTGAGAAGTTGTTTTGCTCAACTGTAATCCGTCGTCCTTCGGATGTGGTAGACACATTCCTAATGACATAGCGTGCGGCGTGCACCTGTGTCAGCGCCACACGCAGCGACGGATAAATCCTAACCTGACGGGCCTGTGTGGGTGCGTCCCGCCCTGAGCACGTCTGACCGCGGCGGGAGGAGAGGGCCTGGGGGTGCCCGGCTCCCAGGGGTCTGTGCTCTCTGTGCGACCGAGTCCGATGATGGACTTATGAAGCGGGCTGGTGCGTGGCATGGAGCACTCAGATGCCCATGCAGGAGCCGCCGTCCCCGCAGCGCCTGGTGCCCTTCCGCTAGGGTTTGGGCCCGGGTTATTGAGGTTGGGACACCCTGCCTGGGAGGGGTCCCCGACCTGGGCCCCCGATGGGCTGCACTGCAGGCCTGGGTCCTGTCTGTCGGTGACATCTAGGAGTCACTGGTGTGTCCCTGCCCGTGCGGCAGGACACTGGAGATGATGCCAGGACTGAGGCTGGCAGGAGAGCTCCGAGTTTCCGCGTTCTCTCGCTCCAGCCGTCAGGGGGTGTGGCCCCGCGCTCCCTGGCTGTGGAGTCTGGGGTCTGGCGGGACCAGCGCTGACGTCCCGCGGGCTGTGGCAGGTCCCCGTGTTCCCGGGCGGCTAGGCAGAGTGGACGGCTGAGTAATCCGTCCCCGTCGGTGACCAGCGGGTGGGCAGTGCCAGCTCAGCCTGGCGGGCAGTGAGGACCTGGTAAATGTCGCTGTCAGGTTCGCTTTGCCCGAGTGCCTGTCGGGAACGCTGGGCTCCGTCGGGGGCGGCCCGTGCTGTTGGGAGTTTAGGGTGAGAAGGCTGGAAGAGGGGTGAGCAAAGCTCTCTATTCTCCCTCTGCACTGGAAACAGGCGCCTTCCTGCGAGCTTCAGCCGCCACCGACCCGTAACCCCCTTTCCTGCCCCCGCCCGCGTCTAGCCTGTGTTTGGCGTGCAGGTCTGTCACCTCTGCCTTTCCTGGCCACCTGCTTGGGGCACCGCGTCTGCTGTCCCCAGAACAGTGGTCGCTCCTCGCATCTCCCCGCCCCCAGCCCGTGGGCCGGGAGGAGGGCTCTCTGGGCAGCTGATGGCTTTGTCCAACACGACGTGTGCCTGTCAGCACGCCAACGGGCTCAGCGAGTCCACTCAGCATCTCCGAGCCCTCACGGGAGCCGTGTCCCCGAGAAGGTTCGGAAACTGCGGGCAGAGGGTGGGGTGCAGGGCGCCCCAGGCGTGGGCTAGAAATCCTCTCCCCAGTCCGAAGGCGGGCGAGTGGCAGCCTTATTCAAGGGAGAAAGAACCCGCCGGAGTCTGGCTCCAGCATCTTAGTGGTAATAAAAGCACTCGTGTAGATTTACTGGTGCGGGAGTTTGAACGGTAATACTGTGGAATGTGGGTTATTTTGTGTTCAAGAGCTACATTTATCACAAAAATGATGATATACAAATCACTTCCATATCACAAAATGTTCTTGGTCAAAATTGGCTTGAGGCAAGTGATATCTTCGAGTAAACAGTATATGAAGACCATATCTTAAAATGATAGATCACCTAATTTTGTTCTGACAGAGGTTTTTGCCGCAACAAACATCTGTCATTGAAATACCAATCCAGAGATATGGAAGCCAAATTGTGGAGGTTTGCTCGGATTTGTCCCTCCTAACTTAAGGATGCCGCCGCGCCACGGTGCGGCTTTCCGGGATGTGAGGCAGGGTGCCGTTTAAGCCGCATTAAGACAAATAAACGTTGGAGAGGAGTCGCCTCCCTCTGAATGTAAGCCCGGCGCCCGCACGTCGGGGCGTCAGGACGGGGCGAGGAGCGCGGGCTCCTGTGAGACGCACCTGGGGTCCCGCCCTGGAGGGAGGCCCGGAAGGGGAGCCGGGGCACCGTGCCCTCCACTTCCGGGCATGCGCTTCGGTTCCCGTTCCTTTTCCTTTTGTAAGGACTCCGATCGCGATGTTCGTCCCCGGGGAGAGGTATCACTGTGGGGCCGTCTGGCAGGAGCAGGTCTACAAAGCGGGGGATGGCGCCGGCCGCTGGGTCTCTGTCTGGCGTGCCCCCTCGTCGCGAGGTCTCGCTTGGAGTCCTACGCAGGACGTGTGCCCTGGGACTTGAGGTCTCAAGGAGCCCCGCACGGGGACAGGCGTCCTGGGATTTGAGAGAATCAGACGTTTCCAAAGAATTCACCAGACCTTCTGCCATGCTCTGCTCCAAGTAAAAAAAAAAACCCAAAAACAATGGATCTTGGTCCAAAACCTGATGATAGGATGGCTTTAAAAATTGTAGAATATCTGAGATGCTTTGGGAGACAGTCTAGAGATTTGCCACTAATGCCAGCTTTTTTTTTTTTTTTTTTTTTTGTCACTGTAACGTCCACAGGGACCAGGAGACCCAGGAGGCGACTTCATTGAGTGGCTCCCTGGGCGGCTCCCCTGGGCCTGCAGAGGCTGGGCTTCCTGAGAGAGGGGACAGGCGGCTGCTCCTGGCTCTCCTTCCACCTCTGCCATCACAGGCCTCCCGCCCCTGACGGGCATCACCAGGGGCCATCTCCTCTCTCCACAGACCTGGTCCAGGGCTGCAGTGGCTGCGTCCACGCCTCTTCCTGTTCTGTGGATCAGACTGGATCCTAGAATCCAGGTTTTCTGTCTGTCCGGCCATGTCGTTGTTAGAAGACACTGCCCATGGTTTGCAGGTCCCATTTCCCATGGAGCTTCTGTGGCTGTTACTACGGTGCAGGACAAACCTGGCGACACCTTCGCTCCCTCCTGTCCTCGTGGCCTGTGAGGTCAGGGGTTGTCGAGTCTGGCTGCTGGCCCGGCCCAGCACTGCCCCGTGCTGACCACTTAGAGGATGCTTCTCAGCGGTCCTGTGTGGTGACGTCGAGAGGACACCTGGCCCTGGACCTGGGTGGTGGCGGTGGTGGCAGTAACAGCGATGAAAACAGTTGTCTTCATCCTGTTTGCTGTTGGACTGTGCGTGACTCAACCAGGACCCAACACAGATGTGCCTTGAGCCAGTCTCTTCCTTCAAAGTTGACTTAATAGCTAGTTCCCTTGTCCAAGTTAAGGGCCGGTCTTCCATACTATATTGATTTTTTAAAATATATATTGATAGATTTCAGAGAAAAAGGAGATGGGGAGGGGGTTTGGGGAAGGGGGGGAGAGAGAGAGAGAGAGAAACATTGATTGGTTGCCTCCCACACGCACCCTGATCAGGGATTGAACCTGCAACCTTGTGGTGCATAGGATGACACTCCAACCAACTGAGCCACCGGCCAGGGCCTCCTCCCTTTTTTGTAAATGTATTTTTATTGCTTTCAGAGAGAGGAAGGGAGAGGGAGAGAGAGATGGACACATCAATGAGGAGAGAGAATCACTCATCAGCTGCCTCCTTCAGATCCCCTGCTGGGGATCGAGCCCACAACCCGAGTATATGCCCTGACCGGAAATCAAACCTCGACCTCGTGGTTCATAGGTCGACGCTCAACCACTGAGCTACACTGGCCGGGCTCTGTACCGTATTTCTAGGTCGGAACGCAGTCACCCCCGCTTGCCTGGACAGTTGCCATCCACTGCCCCGTGGGCAGTGATGAACCTCACCCTGTGCAGTCTTCATGGGGACCTGGCACTGACAATGAAGCACTGGCTACTCTGCTGTCACCTCTGTGAGAGCCATTATTTGCGGCCAAGAGCTGAGAACACTGGTGGGTGCAGACACACGGAGGAGCGCCCGTGCTTCCTGGCCTTGCGAGCACTGGGTTGGGCACAGGAGGGACTGGAAATTGCTCACAAGTATGTTTCAGTACTCGGAACTACAAGGCACTGAAAAGAGAGATAGAGGAAGATATACACAAGTGGAAGAATATACTGTGTTCATGGATTGGTAGAATCAACATCACTAAAATGTCCACACTACCCAAAGCAATGTACAGATTCCATGCAGTCCCCATTAAAATACCAACGTCATATTTCACAGACCTAGACCAAACTCTCAAACATTTACATGGAATAAAAAAAGAGCCCTGAATAGCCGCAGCAATCCAGAGAAAGAAGAACCAAGTTGGAGGGATCACAATACCAGATATCAAGCTGTATTACAAAGCCACTGTTCTCAAAACTGCCTGGTATGGGCACAAGAACAGACATACAGACCAAGGGAACAGAACAGAGAACCCAGAAATCCACCCAAGCCTTTATGCTCAATTAATATTTGACAAAGAAGCAAGAGAATACAATGGAGTCAAAACAGTCTCTTCAATAAATGGTGTTGGGAAAACTGGACAGACACACGCAAAAAAATGAAACTAGACCACCAACTTATACCATACACAAAAATAAACTCAAAATGGATAATAGATTTAAATGTAAGACGGGAAACCATAAAAATCTCAGAAGAATCCATAGGCAGCAAAACATCAGGCATACTTGTAGCAATATGTTTATTGACACAGCTCCTAGGACAATGGAAACTGAGGAGAAAATAAACAAATGGGACTGCATCAAAACAAAAAGCTTCTGCACAGCTAAAGAAACCATCAACAAAACAACAAGAAAGCCCACTGCATGGGAGAACATATTTGCCAATGCTACATCTGATAAGGGTTTAATCTCCAACATTTATAGGGAACTCATACAACTTAACAAAAGGAAGATAAACAACCCAATCAAAAAATGGGCAAAGGACCTAAATAGACACTTTTCGAAAGAGGACATACAGAAGGCCGAGATACACGTGAAAACATGCTCAAAGTCACTAATCATCAGAGAGGTGCAAATCAAAACAACCATGAGGTACCATCTCACACCTGTCAGAATGGCTATCATCAACAAATCAATAAACGACAAGTGTTGGCGAGGATGCAGAGAAAAAGGAACCCTCATGCACTGCTGGTGGGAATGCAGACTGGGGCAGCCACTGTGGAGAACAGTATGGAGTTTCCTCAGAAAATTAAAAATGGAACCCCCATTTGACCCAGTGATCCCACTTTTAGGAATATATCCCAAGAAACTAGAAACACCAATCAGAAAGGACATATGCACCCCTATGTTCATAGCGGCACAATTCACCATAGCTAAGATTTGGAAACAGCCTGAATGCCCATCAGCAGATGAGTGGGTTAAAAAACTATGGTGCACCTACACAATGGAATACTACGCTGCTGTAAAAAAAAGGAAGGAATTCTTACCATTTGTAACAGCATGGATGGAACCGGAGAGCATTATGCTGAGCGAAATAAGCCAGGCAGAGAAAGATAAATATCACATGATCTCACTCATTTGTGGAATATAATGAACAACATAAACTGATGAAAAAAAAAAATAAAACCAGAGACATAGAAGCACTGAACAGACTGTCCAACCTATGAGGGAAGGAGGGATTGAGGGCGTAAGAAATCGACCAAAGGACTTGTTTGTATGCATGCGTATGAGCATAACCAATGGGCACAGACAGTAGGGGGGTGAGGGCATGTGCTGGGGGGTGGGAGGGGCTGGGAAGCAGTCAATGGGTGGAGGGGGGGGGAGGAGACTTATGTAATACTTTCAACAATAAAGAATTTAAATTTTTTAGAAAAAGAAGTATGTTTCAGGGTGGCCGAAGGAGTGGGACAAGGACTTCTGTTCTGGGCGGGGCACTGTGGACACGCCAGCGCCTGGTAGTACCTGTCCTCAATAGGGACACGCGTGCGCTCAGAGCTGTTACACTGATCTGCGCCTGCAGGCTGCGCGCGTCTCTTTTGGCTTTAAAAGGCAACGAAGCATTTGCACAGCGATCGTTTACTTCTCCCTTTCGGTTACAGAGGGTGCTGTCAGGAGCGGGTCCTGCCTCCCTGCCTGCCTGCCAGCACCGCTCACTGCCACCACTGTCACCGCGCGGAGCTGCCTGTGGAGTGGAGCTAACGAGCATCTCCTTTCTTGGGGGGAGAGGGGGGTCCTTCCAATTTCTCTTCAAGTTATTTCCTCCCCAGGGCCGCACCACCCTCCACGTGCCCCCACAGCCTGTGCTCTGTTTGAATACTGTCACTGGCCTTCCTGTCGTTAATAACCAAGCCCGAGTCCAGATAGTACCAGCATCCGAGGTTTTGAGTAGGAACAAAGGGCCTTTATGTTCCTCTGTCTTAACTAAGATTTTGTTTGGAAAAGAAATCCATCCAACACCCCTGTCTCCATGGCTTCTGCGGGTGGCGGGCTGTGAGTCTCCCGCACCCCGGCCTCCATCGGGGGTGCCAGGTGGCAGCCTGTGACAGCTCACCAGGCTGTGGGAGGTGCCCGGGACCGGGGCGGAGCCAGCATCTCTTGCCAAGGTGACCTCACGCCCGGGGACCCTCGGGGCATGGACCTGCACAGTCTATTTTCAAGCCAAGTTATTTTGTGAAATATTGTAACAAACGGATCAAAACCGGTGGAAGCTGATGAAGTGAAATAAAAAGACTGCGGTGAAAATTATTTTAGTGCAACATAATGAGTTCTGTTTTTCATATCTGGCAGATATTACCCACTAAATCTAATCTGCAATGCGGGAAATTATGCCATTTTTTATGATTTGTTTAATTTTGACTGAAAAAAATTGACTATTCATCGATTCTTGACCTGCGAGTACTGAGGGGAAAATTTAGTTAATAAGAATTTTCATGAGGTGTAAATTTAAATGTATGAGGACTCTGCCCATTCTGCAACACTACAGACATCAATTTAAAAACTCTGGAAGCGCCCGAGGGCCTGCTGTGGAGCAGGAGGCGTGGCCGGGAGGGCTGTTGGCGGGCAGACACGGCCCCTTACTAAGCGCAGGGACGCGTTCAGGCCTCTCCGGTCCCTGGTTATCCGCGGCTGCGTGTCAGGAGGATGCTGCTGGGCCCTCATCCGTTTCCTAGGCGATGGCCTCTGTGCGCCCAGAGTAACAAGTGCCTGCAGTCCACCCCGCAGAAAGTTTGCTTGGGGTCCCCCCTTTCTGCGGTTCAAAGAGGGCGTCCTAAGAAATGAAGGGTCCTCGTATCGAAGCTGGAAAATACGAGTGAGTGACATTCCTTCCACACCTCCACTGTCAACATTGCTAATCAAATCACCCAGCCTTCTGACTCCTTAAATGATCCAGGCAGTATTTCCTGTAATAAACACCCCGGCGTCTAACGAGAGGCCCTCCGGCAACTTCAAATGTATGAATTCATTACGCGGAGCAGCCGATGTGCGGGGCCGGCCCGCCTGCCGCCCCGGCTCCTAACTTCACACGGCCTGGGCGTTGCATGAAAAATGTGCCGCGTTCTGTTTACAACGCCTCGCTGCTGTTTGAAGTATTGTACGCTCCTGTAGTACACGAGATGGGGCCGCATAATGGAGGGAAAAATCAAGGAGGCAATCTTTCATTTTGTTCCTGTATGAAAAATTCAAAAGACTGAAAACTCACCCAGAGAAATTTTGCAAGCATATTATTTCCCAATGTTTCGATCAATTTGTCTGTCAAGCATGCTGAGAGGTGGAAGGGGCCAGCAAAAGCAATTTAGCTTGTGAGGTCCAGAGCAGAAGTGTTTTAGGGAGCCTTGTCACATGTTATTTCTTTATATATTAGAGCCGCCGCGTGTTTTATTTGCTGGTCATATTATGAAGAGAAATTGATATCAATCATCTGGGTGAGCTGTGAATATCTGATAGAAATATGACACTTGCACCTATGCATCAGAGCGACATAGAAATTAACCTCTTAATGCACGCGGGGGCCAGGAGCCGACTTGCACGCGGCCGCGGGCCCCCGTGGTGGAGTTTCCCGTTTACCAGTCCACCGTGCATTTTAATTGATTGTACCCAAGTGACACTCCGCGGAAGCATCTTGCATACGAACGTGGCTGACCCGGCCAGGCTGTAATTAAGCTATAATCTTCCTACAGTAAGTGCATCTGGGATTGATAAGCCTCCCCAAACCCTGCTTCCAATCTCCGTGTTGTTTTTTTTTTAAAAAAAAAGGTGCAGATATGGAAGCGTTAAATAAAGGGGCTTTCGTCTAGCTTGCGGTTACATTTCTATTTGGGGTTAAAGAACAAATTATGTTAGGGATAGTTGCGTCGAAGAGGAACATGCAATTTCAGTGAAACTTGGTGGTGGGAAGCCTGTAATTCCATGATTACTGTGTGTACTCCTAACACTTGCCTCAAATCTTCAACGAACACGTTAAGGTTATTTTTCAGAAAAGATATAATTCAAGGAAATTATGTTAAATCGGTTGGTTTACAAAAAAACAAAACCACCACCCTCAGTTTAAATGTAATTGGTCACGTCAGTCAGAATCTTCCTCATGCAGCAGCTTACTTAGGACTGGGTGTCTTCTGGGTGGCTGGCTGCTCCTCACACATTCTTCTCCTTGTGAGCTTCCTCTTTCTTCCCAGTTTCTCGGAACTTACAATTAAGTCTGATGGCTGAGAGGCTGGAAACCTACTAGACAATGGGTACTGATGATGGAAATACACTGTAACAAAGTCAGTCAGAAATGTTTCCCGTCAGTGCAGATCCTGACTTGTGTTTGTACGGAAAATGTCTTGAAAGACAATTACCAATTAACTGTGAAAATTTGGGACAGACACTGCCATCTGATAGTTGTTAAACAGCATGATTGTGAAGGTAGCTGCGTTTTCCTTTCATATTTTAGTGTAAATGATAAACCAACATGTGTCTTATTACCCTATTAATACATGTTCAGATTCTTTCTAGGGCCTTTTTTTTTTTTTTTTTTTTGTCCTTATGTGGTGTGGAGCTATTTCAGGCAGCATTAATTGTGAATATCTTCATATAGATATCTTTCTGTACTTGTGCAACTCTACATAGAATTCTGAGAAGTAGGATTAAAAATTTAGGTGCTTTCAAATTGTCCTTATTTAAAAGTTTTATTATAATTGAGATGGAACATCTTCCTTTATGTTTATTGATCATTTATGTTTCTTAAGTGAAATGCCTGCTTTTTTTTTTCCTATTGGAAAAATGTCTTATTTGTAAGAACTTTTTGCATATTAAAGATGATCATTTCTATTTTGATTTTTGTCCATGGAAAATTTTTAAGAAAAAATGTTATGTAGTCAGATTTTATAATAGTCTGTTGTAAGCTGATAACAATTGAACTCCATTTTCGAAGTTGGCTTCTAGTTGTCTATCAACTCTACAGAAATCATTGCTTAGGGTAAAAGAGGCCTTAGAACTTTCTCTGTAATAATTATTCACAGACAGAACTAGATTCTAATCCTAAATTCTGCCGCCACCCACCTGTGTAGCCTGAAACGGGTTACCCAGCCCGTCTGCCTCACGTGTCTGTCTGTTTGTAAAAAGGAAATCCCAGTAGTGAGTTGAGGATCCCTAGGGGTGCTACGGGCGCTACCCTAACACTTGTTTGTCAACACAGTTCCTGTGGGTCCGTTATCACAAACCTCAACAGATCAATATTTTCATGCTACGTTTTTTCCTTAACAGTTTTCGAACTTAAGGTTTTGTTGCCTTGATAGCTATGTGAAAGCCAGTTTTTCCTACTCTGGCTCAGCCCCTTACAGCCATAACGCTCACTCCCAGAAGGCAGCTGGCCTGTTAGGAGGCAGGCTGTGGAGGCCCGACGCGGGGAGAGTGGGAAGCACCGGCTGAGCCTTGATCCCTGCAGCTGCCCCGCAGCCTGTGGCCTCAGCACATCCCGGCCTCTGCTCTGCTGTTCCCACCTGTGGCCAGGCATTAACGGGCAGACACTCGGGGTTGTCATGCATGGAAATGAGTGTGCAGATTGCCTTTCTCGTAACAGGAGCTTATAGAAGGGCAGCCGCCTCTTCCCTGTTTTATTGGTTTCACTACAAATAACTGAATCTCTCTTTGGTGTTCACGCCGGAATGTGTGCCTCTTAGTGCGATCATGCTTAAGGCATGCTATCCACTTTACAGTGCTGCTCACGTGGGTCACTTGTGACTTGGTGAACATAACACTTAAACATGTAACCTTAACAAACTGTACACATATTAGAAAGGATGAGTTTGGGATGATTGACATGCTAATCTGTTAGCATGATTAGGATGGTTTACGTATCTTAGTGATATCTGCATTAAATTAAAACAAGAAATGAAGATTTGTCAAGCGTTTTCCAAAATGGAGAAAGCCATAGGCATCGTCTTGGATTCCCGTGCACATGGCCCCGATCTGACTATTCAAATGGGCTCGCCCTGAGCGCGTGTAACTCAGAGCTGATCCTCATCTGCTGCCCCTTCCATGTGGCACAAGGCGCGGTGCTCGCCTGCGCCTGGCAGGCCCGTGGGCCTGGAGCGTGGCCGGAGGGGCAGGCCCAGCTGCAAATTTCTGCTGTGTCCAGACTTTTCTCTGGATCCTGGGACCTCAGTATGGATCCTGGAACTCTGAGCGTGTCTTCTCCTGCTGGAGAGCCTTGTGTTTTTCTCCTGCTTCGCACCCGCATGAGCCTGGATCGCCTGAGCTCCCAAGACACGTGCGTGCGCGTGGAAGGCGCCCTCACTAACACACACTTTTGTCAGGCGGCATTCGCTCAGGAGCACGCCGTGTTTTAAAGGGGGTGGCACACGGGTCTCTGGCTGGTGCTGCATTTCTTCGGTCACGTGTTAGAAACCATCTTTCTCTGGGTGGCACTTCTCCTCGGACAATCTTGTCGGCTGGAGCTGAGGGCACAAGCTCTGGACCTCATATACACCAGCCCAATGCTCGCTCTGTGGGAATGTTCACCTATGTGTTTGGGTTTTTAAAAAATATATAAAACAGGACGAATAGTGCCTCCTGTCAGAGGGTCTATGAGAAGCCAAGTGGAGGCAGCTGGCACCTCTCAGCCCTGGGCCCGGGCCTGGAGGGGGCGCTCTGCACACCTGGGGGAGCAGTTCCGGGAGGAGACCGTCCTTGGGAAGGCCAACAGGTGGCGTTGCCGGGACTGACGCCCCTTTCCTGGAAAGTACGCAAACCTCCTGTGCATCTGAGTCCAGGCAGTTTCTTCTGTCCAGAGGCAGCTGTGGCCTTTCGAGAGGGAGGCAGGGATCCTGGCTCAAGGCAGAGTCCGTGAGAGCCAAGGCCCTGCGGTGCCCCCTGGATTGTAGGTGCCAGCAAGTTCATCCCTGTTGCTGGGGACAAGAGGGACCCGAGGGGAGGCTGAGGAGCCAGGCGTGGTCGCCCAGGCCCCAGGTGGCACACTCTGACAGCCTTCGGGACCATTGCTCACCGCCGGGTGTCGCTGTGCTGCAGGGGTGACACCTGGTCACCCCTGCGCCTGCTGCCTTCAGAGCCACTTTCTGCAGATGAGTCCACTTCCACATGCCTCAGCTGCTTCTCACATCCCCAGAGCTCAGGTCAGCTGGCACCATAGGGCCCTGAGCTCGCACGCTAACTGGTCCCCGGATAAGCCCCGTGCTGGAGGTGGCTCTGTGTAGAAAGGACTGGAGGACAGGAGCAGGCACGTCTGGCCTCCTGCTGAGCATGTGCTGGGGGAGCCTGGTGCCTCCTGGGCACAGGGGGGACTGAGCTCAGGACAGCCTGTGGGCCGGGAAGGAGCTCAGCACCGACTTTCCCAGTGTTTGCATCTCATGAGCACAGAGCAGCGCCTGTCCACACCCCACCTGACGGGTGGCTGGCGGGCGGCCAACGGGTTGCCTTAGAAATAAGATTCTTACCTGCATCTCTTTTGCGAACGTGACTTTTGAACACTGAAGTGTGTGCTTTGTAAATGTTCCTTTTCTGCGCGACCTCTGCCCGGTATCTAGGTGTTAATTTTTAAAAGGAATTGCACATTTTCCCAGGAGATAAAGTCAACCTTAAAAAAAAATGATGGATTTGTTGGCGGAGCTCGGAGGAGAAGACGGGATAGGAAATGGATTGGAAACCGGTGATGTCACGCCGCGGAGTAACTCCTCCCTTTGCGGCTGCCTTTGCACTTGCTCCCCCAGCAGCTCTCCTTCCCCAAAGAAAGCTCTCGGACATTAAGGCACCAGCGTGCTCTTGGCCTGAGTGGCCCGGGGGACCCCCGCATGTGTTCCAACCCAACCAGCCCATTATGGCCACTCCGCCGACTGCATATTGACTGCAGGGACTGCTGGCCCAAAAGAGAATTACTTCTTTTGACGAGGAATGATGTTTATGACTGAAAACAGAGCTAAAAACATGAGAATATTGACCACGGTTTTGAGAGGTGCTTGCACTGAATCACTCGATGCACCTAAATATCGGCGTTCTTCCATCTCCCCTGAAGACAGATGCCGGTACCGAAGATGAAGGAGCTGCGGGGAGAAAATCCTGCATCTCTCTGCGGGGCTGTCTCCTGCCGCGGCCACGTGACCAACGGCGGGCGGGGCTCCTGCGGAACTGCCTGGGGTGCACTTGATTTAACTCCCAGTAATAAGTTAAATTAACATCAGATGGAAATGCAAACAGCTAAACACTTAACCAATCTAACAGCAAACAATTATTCTGAAATCAATATAAAAATAAAGACAGTAAAAGACCCATTATCATCTGAGGACTTAATTCATTGCTTTCAGAGGCAATCTTTTGGGGTTCCATGGAAATTTATTACGGGGCAAGCGCAGCTCATTATTTGCGCCTCAGATGTTGTGGTGAGGCAGGTACTTGGTTTCCGTTCTCCTTGACTTTCACACTTACTGTGGAGGGAGTCTGGTCTGCTGCCCTTGCGTAGTTCAGGGCTGAAGGGACAGAGGTAGACTCTACTCACTGAGCAAGGCTGGCCTTCGGATAGGTGGCAACCTGCGTCCCAGTTCTGGTCCTGTCCCTCCCTCTCGTAGATTTTCTTACATCTGGCAGCACCTCTCTTTCCGAAGCGGGGCCCGTGTTGGGCGCATGTAGCAGCTGTTTGGATGGCCTTTGGATGAGGATGTCTCTGTCCACTGCTCACCTGTCAGAGCTGCCTGCACTTTCCTTTTATTGCCCCTCCCCAGGCCGATGGAAGGGCACTCTACCCATCACCAAAGGCCATGGGCATGTCCTCGAAACCTGTCCAACCAATGACTTGAGCTTGTGCAGCCGAGCTGGGAGGGAAAGAGGGGCTCTGTAGCGTGTCTGCGTGTGTCGGGTGCACAGGAGAAGGACATGGGATGCTGAACAGCACCACGCAGTCGGAACTGGCAGGGCAAGCTCGAGGCCTGGCGTGCATTGGAGCCGGGGACTCTGGTGCAGAGCGGAGTGACCGTGTGCAGGAGCTGGTGAGGGCAGGGCACACAGCACCTTCAGAGAGGCAGGGAGGGCGACTCTCTCAGTGGGGTGGACAGTGCCGGGGGGGGCCAGGGGTTCCTGCAGACAGACCACCAGAGACCTTGCTTTGGTTCCTGAGAGGAGGGTGTGGCCCGGAAGCTGGCTGGGTGGAGCAGGGGTAGCTGGCCCGCCCCTCTGAGACTTCAGCTGCCAGCACATAAAAAGCAGATTTCACACTTAAAAAGCACGTCTGGCTTCTTCATCTGCTTCTCCTTTTGCATGAGGACACAGGATGTATTATTTTTGTAATATCATACTTTTCTTAGATCTATTTTTCATATTCCCACGTAAAGCATGCAGCTCAGTGGTTTTAATACATTCACAGAGTTGTACATCGATGGCCACAATCTAATTTTAGAACATGTCAACACTCCCTAAAAGGACCCCTATTTCTATTAGTGGTCTGCTCCTGCTCCTGTTCCTCCCGCCGGCCAAGCTCTGGTCTATTTCTGTCTCAGTAAGTTTGGCTCTTCTGGACACATCACATAAATGGAGTCACAGTACGAGGCCTGCTATGTCGGCTCCATTCACTTAGCATAATGTCTGGAGGGTTCCGGGTGGAGCAGGGTGGAGCAGCATGGAGTATGACTCAATCCTATGAACAACTTCCATCGTGAGCACAGACCATGCTGCTCTGTCTCCGCATGGGCCGCTGCGCCTTTGGGTGGTCTGTCTTTGGCTCTTGTGAACCATGCCGCTGTGAATGCAGTTTTGTGCAGTGTTTTGAGTGGACACACAATTCATGTCTTTTGGTTGCATACCTGGGAGTGGAATTGCAGGGTCCCATGGGAGTTCCGTGTGTATCACTTTGAGGACCCTCTTAACAATCTCCCAAAGCAGCTGCACTGTTTTACGTTCCTGCCAGCAGTGCATGCACTCACCACCTCGCGGTAGTGTCTTTTTTATTTCAGCCACCACCGTTTGTGGGAAATGATATTTCATTGTGTAAAACAGAGGCAAAGAATGAAACTGGGATTGGCAAGCCAGGGTTGTTTTCCCCAAACGGGGCCACTTGTTGGGCCTCGGGGGCACACAAAGCCATTGGTTGGACAGGTCTCAAGGACATTACAAAAGCTATTTTTTTCAGAAAACAGAATTTTAGAATGATAAATGACATAAGTGCATGCATGGAAAGTGTGCACTTCATAAAACTTGACACGTGTAAGACCACAATCAAAACATTCCCATCGCCCCCTCTTACAACCTTTGTAACTCCTCCTCCCGCTCCCTGCTCTCGATTCTTGTTCCTATGGTGTTGTTATGCATTAGTTTGAATTTTCTGGAATATTATAAAGGACTGTCTGTGATCACATCCTTTCCATACAGTTTTATAACTTTTCACACGGAGTTGTGGTGTGTCCGAGCTCTGGCCTACATGTGTGGTTGCACAGGTCGGTTGTCCATTGAGAGTGCACACAGTCTGTCATCCATCTGTCGGACATTGTGCGTTTCCCTGTTGGGGCTGTGACAAATAAGGCTTTTATTTCACCAGGTGAGTCACATCGTCAGCGGATGCTTCACATCACAAATTGCCAAACGCTTTCCACAGTGGCTGCTCCATTTGGCTTTCCCACCAGTGGTGTGGGGGTTTGTTTCTGCACATCCTCCCTTCCCTTTGGTGTCATTTTCCAGCAACCTGGAGGGCTTTAAGGTTTACTGTTATGGGGGTCTGCTATGATAAGGTCTTCTAGATCTTGCCATCTTAAAGGTAAGCTTAATATTAGATTTTTTTTTTTTTGCTGTGCTTAAAATTTTAAGTTGACAGCATTTTTTATTTAAAAGGTCTTGTTCCACTGTCCCCTGACTTGCATTGTTTTTTATAAAAAATCAGCTGTCGTCCTTAACTTTATTAGGATATTGCAACCCCCTGCCCTTGGCTGTTTTTAAGATTTTCTTTATCATTGGTTTTGAACAACTTGACTATTTCATGCTTTTGTGTAGGTCTGTCTGTGTTTCTTGGGCTTGGATTTCAATGAGTTTGGTTTAGTGGGTTTATAGTTTTTATCAAATTTAAAAAATGTTTGACCATAGTTTTAAAAATCTTTTTCTTCTTCCTCAGTCCTGTCCTTCAGAACCTCTAACTACACTTGTACTTGGCTGCTTTAAGTTATCCCAAAGTTCTCAAATATTTGGGAATTTTAAAAATTCTTATTTTCCTGAGTTTGTGTTCAGATAGTTTCTGTTGTGTTGTCAAGTTCGCTACCCTTTTCATCTGTACTCTAATCTGCTGTTAGTTCTAACCAGTGCATTTGTCTTCTCAGACATTACAATTTTGATCTCCACCAGTGCCATTTGTCATTTTTATAGCTCACACTTTTCCACTTACCTTTTTGACATGTGGAATACAGTTGTGATGTCTTTTAATGTCCTCGTGTACTGATTTTAACATCTGTGTCAGTTTGGGGCTCGTTTTGATGGATTTTCCCCCTCACTGTGGCTCATCTTTTCCTCTTTTTATGCCTCTCTGATAAATCTCAGTTGGTTGCTGCATGTGTGAATTTTGCCTGGTTGAGTGTTGGATACTTGTGTGGTTTTCTGTGTGTGTGTTTTTTAAATAAACACTGTTTAGCGTTTTGTTATGAAATACAGGTAGGCCACATGAAAAGTGTGATCTTTTGGGGTTCTGCTCCTGAAGTCAGAACTAGAGTCTCCGTTAGTCTGGAGCTAATTATTTTTCACACCGAGGCCAGTCGCGCTCGGACTCAACCCCGTGTCCTGAGCGCTGCGGTGTCCCTGTCCCCATCCCGTCCCCCCCCCCCCCACTGGCACATTTCCTACCCCATCTGGTGACCTGGTCGTGTGCCTGCTCCACTTTGCGTGGTTCTGCTTGTTAGCACTCTGAGGGTCTGGGAGGTGCCTCTACCCACCTCTGGCACCCGCTCTGTGCACCTCTCTTCCTGTACCGTCTCTTCTACGAGTTCGCCCTCTCTGTCTCCATGGACTGTGGCCTCCATCACCTCCACCAGGAGTCCTCTGGGCTCTGCCTGGATTCCTTCTCCTTTGCCACAACCTTGCACAGCAGGAGTTCTGCTAGGAAGACGGTCCCTACCCCAAACACGGGCACATCCACTCGACCAAGCCACCCGGCCGTCCCACCGGCGTCTCTGAGTCCCCATTCACAGAAGTCACAGCTTGGCCAACTTTGACCTCATTCCCAAACAACCCTTCCAACCACCATTGTTTTCAGACACTTCCTGACTACACACACGCCCCTCTTGTCTGGGCCAAGCCCCCTTCAGATGTGCACCCTGCTTCCCTCAGCCAGCAGCAGTGAGGCGGGACCCCCTCTCCGAACCTGTTCAAGTGCACACCCTGCGCCAACACAATCCTCACAAAGGGGACCTCTTTTGTAATCAAGTCAAGACTGTGCTTGCTGGGACACGAGTCACAGCATTCCGACTGCCAGTGGCTGAGGCTGGGAACCCTTAAATGCCGGTATACCCTGCTTGCTGGATCTTAAATGCTGATACTACATTTTTTATGGAAAATTTCCAGCCTCTGAGTTTTTCATTGGACTGTGAATGGTAAATGACACACTTTTCTAAGTTTACGTTCTTTTTCTTGGCTAGATCCACAAAAATAAGATTCCTACTTTCTCGCCTCTGCCAGCAATTCCATGGGCAGAAACTGTTCATTGCAACACAGAAATAGTCTAATTTGTCTCTGATATAGATTCACAAAATAGAGAGAAAAAGTTGCTCACACTGGATCCAGTCCACTTTGTTAAAATTTAAATAAATGCTGAGTTAGCCATCTAATGAATCAAAATCTCAAACACAAGTTTTCAATCCATGTAGAAATATATGGGTTCCGGGTCATTTTCAGGGGAAAATTTATACAGAGACATGTCAGTTTACCAAATGTGCTAAAAGCAATTAAACTATGAAGTGAACCGTATTTCATATTAAATTCATTTTGCATATAAAAGATGTGTTTCCAAGTAAGAACAAGACAACAGGCCAATGTAAACCTTTAGGTGGGAGGGGTCCACATTACTAGGCCCGGGTGGGCTCACGGCGGCTCCGTCATCTGTCCCCACAGAACAAACCCCACGCCCTGGGTGGGACCTTCTCAAAGCACAGCATTCTGCGACACCATCCAGGTGAGCTGTGAGGTCAGACGAGCTCCCGAATAATACTGAGGCCTTGTTGGCCTCTGTCACTGTGCAGACATTTCTGCAGATGGTGCCGAGGTCATGGGGAAGGAAACTGCTGCCCTTGACCATGGATCCGGGCTGGGGCAACAAACCATACCAGTGGTCACTGCGTTCTTCACCCGGACACATTTACAGAGGGGATAGTTTCCTTTAAGAACGGCTCTGTTGAAGCAGTAAGCATTGCCAACTGTATAATGTCTGGACCCTGAGTACCCGCCCCCCTCTCTCTATACATACACACACATACACACACATTTCAGAGAGGAAGGGAGAGGGAGAGAGAGATAGAAACATCAATGATGAGAGAGAATCACTGATTGGCTGCCTCCTGCATGCCCTCTACTGGGGATGGAGCCCACAACAGGGGCATATGCCCTGACCCAGGAATCAAACCATGACCTCCGGGTTCACGGTCAACACTCAACCACTAAGCCACAACGGTTGGGCCTGAGTACCTCTCTTTTTCAACGTGTGTTTTGTTTTTCTCTACAAACTCCTCAGCTTTCATTTCTAACACAGTACATGTCAGTAGATATCCCCCATGTGAGAAAAAAAAAAAATAGCTCCTGGGTGTCCTCAGTGTTTAAGGGTGAAACCAAACAGTTTGGAAAGGCCTGGACTAGACCCACGTTGGGCAGCCGCGCTGATCGTTGGGTCTGAGTTCACGTCTGGGCTGGTGTCATGAAGAAAGGGCAGAAGCTTCCCTGGGCTCCCGTGTCGCGCGCGTCCACCTGCAGGGTCCATCGGGACACATCCTGCCGGTCTTTCATTTGCAGATGACGGTTCATCGGAAAAGATGTCCTTCCTTGTGTGCCCCCTGCGAGGGGTCCAGGTTTCTGCTGATGACCTAGGAGCTCTCCCTCCCCCTGCGCCGGGTGTCCTGCCCCGGAGGTGGGGAGGAGGAACACGCTCCAGGATGCGTCAGTTGCAGGCCAGGGGGCTGCGATGGGAGGGGCGTCCAGCACGGGTGTCGGGGAGGTGGCACCCGAGGGCGTCTGCTGCGTCCCAGCGCTCCGACTACAGAGGAACTTCCTTACCCACTGCTCCGTGGTTGTGGTTGGCATTCTGGTTAAGTACTGCCCGGTAGTGGCCGGACACCCTCTGCTAACGCAGGGGAACGGGGAAGCAGTGAAGCGCTGCCGAGGAGCCCTCATGTCCAGAGAAGAGGCAGGAGCTGTGCGGCCGTGCACGGCTGACTTTTGTTTGTAGGAAACCATGCAACTTCATGCCGAGTCGTGGCACCACGCCCTTCAGGGCAACGCAGTTCTCTCCTGTGGGTGCAGGACCAATGGGCCCAACCACCAGAGGCGGGCCAACCGTCGGCTGTTTCCTGCAGCCACAAGGCGGCGTGGATGAGCCGCGTTATTAACGCAAAGGCCACCCGGGGCACACACGCTGCTCCCTTTACTTCACCACCATCCGACAGCAGTGGCCTTGAGGCTGCACCAACCACCCTGCAGGCCCCCTGGCGGCGCCGTGCGCCCCAGGCCCCTCCCATCCCGGGAACAAGGGGCTCTTCCAGGAAGCATCCTGGCTCCCGTGTCGTCGCTTTGGCCATCAGCCTGAGAAACGAGGCCATCGTCTGCCTTCCATGGGGACCGCAGTCCATGTTCCGAGCTGAGCGAAGCATTTGCACAATTGAGTCATCGACACCTTAAGCAGCGGGGGACCGGGCACGGAGGCCTTACCCTCCGCTCAGAACGCAGCAGCCCGGGACTGCGGGATGTGGGAGCCTGGGGTGGGCGAGAACACGGGTCCCAGGCTCACGGCATCCAAGCCCTTGTTTTAAGGAACAGACGATGTCCGTGAAGCCAGAGAGCGTGGCAAGTTTTTCCTACAAAAACATGCTTACTTGACTCAAGAGACCTCCTGAAGGAGCACTCTGTAAAGCGAAATAATTACGTTTTTTAAGCACACACACCACCCATCGTTCCTTGGAGCCGCTGACGAGCAGAGCAGCGGTGAGACTGGCCCAGCGGCTGCGGGGGACAGGCCCCCAGCGGGTGTGGGTGTCAATGTCACAGGAGCGCCTCGAGTGCCTGTGGTTCAGGGCCCTTCTCCTCCCGGAGAGATCCATCATAACAAAGTGCGGCAAGTCCCAGTATCCGAACGTCCCCACCTGCCAGGGAGAATGAACCTGGGAGTGTCCCGGGAAGGTCCTGAGGACACGCGGGCCTCGGGAACAACCTGGAACGGGAATGACCTGGAATGGGAATGACCTGCCCCGGGATCCTAGCAGGGGGCAGAGCCGGGCTGTCTGGGGTCACGCAGGCTCTGGACGTGCTCACGGTCCCGATGGTCCACATGGCGGAAGGGAAGATGACAGGAGAGAACAAAAGCACGAGGGAACCGTCCTCCCTGCCTGTTTAACCGACAGACCCAACGCGGCTGCAGGATCTGAGCTCCCCCCCCGCAGGAGACTCACGAACCTTCCCTCTCTCGCTGGGTGATTCCTGTGGAACATCTGATGGGGAAAACCACCAGGGCACCCCATGAGGCGGATGACCCCTTCCCCCGGCAGTGACATTCGAGTGCCAGAGGGTCCAGGTGCACCCCCGTCCACCTGGTGACCGGGCCAGCCACCCACGTCCTGGAGGAGGGCCAGGCCCAACCTCCTTGTGTCCCAGCAGCAGAGCCGGAGGGGCAAATGAGCAGCCACCACATATTACTAGAAAGGAGCAAACAGGCTGCCTGCGATCCCACGTTTTTCAAACCACAGAGAAGTTTGGCCACGATGAGGCTACGGCCTTCCAGCACTGCACGCCTGCGTTTTTCTCCGGCGCTTTACACGGAAAAAATAAACAACGAAGGCAAGCCTCCGACCCCGAGAGACGGAGCATGTGCCTCTCTTTCCGGCTTCCTGGCTCCAAAATTCCTACCGCTCTGTTCGCACCGTAGGTGCGCCCAGGGCGGGACGGGCCGTTTTTCAAGCCATCAGATACTGTCATCAACTTAATGGGGAACCGAAGTCCCCAAAAGAGCCCTGGAGAAATAAACATTCTACGGCCCTTCTCCTTCGATTTTGGACATCGCAGGACCATGACAAGGTCAAAGCTGTGCGGCCTCCTGGTGACGAGGGCGGAGAAAGCAGCCTGCCCTGGCAAGCAGCCAGCCACTCCTGGACATGACGTTGCTAATGGGAACTTGATGTTGACAGGAAGTTACAAAATTGAGACTATTACACCACTTTCCAAACCAATGTTCTTCACTCAGATATTTCTAGGGAAGGAAAGGTGAGTAATTCATACAAAAAAAGAAAAGAAAGAAAGAAAGAAAGAGAAACCACTGTACGAAGCTGTATATACAGGGTGGGGCTAAAGGAGGTTTACGGCTGTTCGTACGGAAAATACAGCGATGGGTAAAGTATTAATAAAAAAATAAGCTGTTTTCCAGACTCACAACTGTAAACCTACTTTCGCCCACCTGTGTGTGAGTCAGACGGCTAACGTGGGAAAGGAGTCGCATGTATGAGGGGAAGAACACGGATGCTCTGCTCACAGTCGCTGTGCCACCGCCATCAGCAGGGCTGGGGGACGTGGCCTTGGAGGGTACCTGGGCTCTACCTGCCCGAAGGCAGGCAAGGTGAGAAGGTCTCCTCCAGGGGGGCTAAGGCAGCACCCAGTTCTATCAGGCGGTCAGAAGCCTTTCTACATACACACACACACACACACACAAAGACCCAGATGGCATCAAAGGTGAATTTAGCCACAGCTTGAGGAAAAAGTCATACCAAGCCCACACATGACTTAAAAAAAACAGAAGAGGAGCCTAGCTGGTTTGCTCAGTGGTTAGAGCATCAGCTTGCAGACAGAAGGGTTGAGGGTTCGATTCCCAGTCAAGGGCATGGTTGCAGGTTCCCCAGCCCCCGTGCATGTGGGAAGCAACCAATTGATGTGTCTCTCTCACGTCGATGCTTCTCTCTCTCCCACCCTCCCGAAACCTGCAACCGAAACCTGACAAAGACACTACAAACGAAGAAACTTCCCTCATGAACTTACACACATAATCACGAAACAAAATAGCAAATTTAAACCTGTAATATGTAAAAAGTAAAATAAAGATCATGACTTAAGTGGTACAGCCCAGCATTTCAAGATGGGTTTCAAATCCTAAAATTGACTTAGTTCACCACACTTAAAGAATAAAGGGAAACTATGATTATGTCCACATGTGTACAGAACCTTTTGATGAAATTCCACAGATTGGGGAAACATCCTCAGCCTAAGAACCCATGGCACCAACAGAGGCCCTGTCCCTTTGGCTGAGGAGGTCCTGGGCGCTTCCCCCACCCCCCCACGGGAACAGGGAGGGTAGGCCATTGTCACCACCTGCATTCAGCAGCATCCGGGAGGCTCTAGCCAGGGCATAAAAAAGCAGAAATAAAAGGCATCGTGATCCTCTATAAAGAAAATCTTAGGGAATCTGAGAAACAATGCCTAGAACTAATGAGTGAATTTAGTAAGGCGGTGGAATATAAGACCAACATACAAAAGTCGATTGTTACTTCCCAGCAGCCAGACAAGTAAAGACGTTTTAAAAGGATTTTGAATACCATCAGATGATTCAGAAATCAGATTTACAAAGACTAGGCAGGATCTCTAAGCTGGATACCACATAGCAGCTGAGAAAAATGGAAGAGAAACTAAACAAACGCAGAGATAAACGACAGTCATTATAGCTTCAAAATTAGAAAGATGTCAACCCGCCCCAAAATGATATAGGTTCAGTGAGGTCCCAAGCAAAACACCAATATGCTTTCCTTTTGCGAGAAATGGAAACCTTGACGGTGAAGGTAATATGGAAAATCAAGACACCTGAAGCCAAAGCCATCTTTCTTCCCCTAAAATGAAGTTAGAGGACGCACGTTACCTTGATTCAAAGCATCAAGTCAACATGGTTGTGACGCAGAACAGACGGACGAGCCCTGGAACAAAACTGGCCAGACCCCTCTGACCTCCCACGTGTGGCCAATCGATTTTTGTCAAAGGCACCCAGACGATTCCAGGGAAAAGGAAATGTGTTGTTTCCAACAAATAATGCTGAAACGACTGACTATCGATGTGGAAGAAGTCAACTGAGCACCGCACCACAAAGCAATGTGAGATGCAGCTCCTGTACCCGATGATAAAGCTTTTAAAAACTCTTTATTTTTTCCATCACCATTTATCCTCTCATGCCCTCTCCTACCTCCACCCTGCAATCACCACACTGTTGGCCATGCCCATGAGTTCTCTCTTTGATTTATTTTTTGCTCAGTCCCTCCACAACCTCGACCTCCCCCCACCGGAGCTGATACAGCTTTTAAAAGAATTCATAGGCAAAGGTATTTGTGAAATTACATTAGGCAAGGTTTCTGAAGAGACAAAACTTCTACCCATTAAACGACTAGGGAATAAAAACGCAAGCCCCACCTGGGAGGGAATCATCATGACACATACATTTGATAAACAATCTGGAACCAGAACAAATCAATGAAAAACAAGATGACGCCAATTAAAAATGGGCAAAGGGCTGGCAGACACCGCACAGTGAAAAGGCAGACATGCTGGATAAGGGGTTTAGACTAGGCCATCAGGCAAGAGCAAATTAAAACCACGAGATAACACTTCTTACCCACTGGAGCCTAAAACGTTAAGAACACACACCAAGAGCAGGGGAGAGAGCACAGCACCCCGCTCACTCACCGCTGGGGGGAAACGTAAAAAGGTCTGGCTTTGGGGAAAGTTCTAGCCATTTCTCATCAGGATAAACACATTTGCCAGGCAATCCAGAAATTCCACACCTGGCAATTTACTCAAGAGAAATGAAAACACGTGTCCCGAGAGAGGCAGGGGACCCGGATGTTCACAGCAGTTTCACTCACAGAAGCCGAACACTGGACGACGCAAACGCTCACCAACAGATGAGATCAACAAGCTGTGGGGTCCTCCACAGCAAAGCCCTCCGCAGTGACAGAGAACGAGCTACTCACGCCACACAGGCCCCGGAGAACCTCAGCTCACTGCTGAGCCACACAAGACAGCTTCACACGAAGCTTACGAACCAGTAAGAGGAGTCCCTGGGACATAAGTCAGAACACTGGGCGCCAGGGAGGGGGCTGGATGAAAGGGAGCACAGGGAGCCTTTGGGAGCGTCTCATCTCTTGACTTGGGTTGGTGGGTACAGGGTTGTACACCACTGTATAAACTCACTGTGCACCTAGACATCTAAGGACTTTACTAGGCAATTTTTATTCTGAGTGTGCATACACATTTTTATGCTATTCTTTAACTCTTAATGTCCCTCCCCAAATTAACCATATATATGTATGTTTGTGCAGATTTATATAAACCATGCTTCTGGGGGGGTCCCCAAACACCTATTTCCCAGTTCTTCCTTACACACGGAAACCCTAATTTTAGCCAATACAGGACAACCCAGCATGCCTTCCAGCTAGGTGTGATCACGTGACCGTTCTAGCCAATGAGATGAGAGAGAACAGCCGCTGGCCCTTCTGGCCAGGGAGGCGGTGTTCCTCTTCCCCGCTGCTGCCTGGAGTGAGTGGCAGGTTGGTGCCGAGGCTGCCCTGCAGCACGAGGACCGGGCCGCTGCCAAGGCGCCGAGCTCCCTCCCCCGCCCCCCCCCCACTGTGAGCTGCCTGACCCGAGGCTGCACCTACTGAGGCCGGTATTGGAGGCCCGTGTCCCACGGCTGCACCTTATCTGAGCTTGATTCACAGAGCAGAGACACTCAAGATTCCTCCTCTTCTGTGGTCCATGTAACGAGCATTCTCAACATCTCTTACAACGCTTGTTTTCTGCCCCCTGCATCCCCAAATTTACTTTAAAGAGCGGTTTTTAAACAGACAAAATCCAGCACAACTGAAGATGCTAAGAGACGCAATGGCATTTCCCCCTAGAAATTACTAGCTGCCTGTGATCTTCCCAACACGCCGCCAGCTGGTTGTCGGGAGCAGAGGAGCACACGGCTCAAAGGGGTGCCTAGTTTTGTCTTCAGAACGTCTATCGATTGTAACACTCGGCTCGACAGGAACAGCTCGACCGCGCAGGCGAGAAGCGGTATTTATGACGGCCGGGTGCTCATTATGGCAGCCTCTGACAGGGCCCATTAGAGTCGATTTTTATGTTGCTTATGTATTTTCTTTATCTAATGTCCCTGGCATTGTGTTTATTAGCCAGTTGACAAACACCGAGCTTGGAAGTGGCTGGTTTTTCCCCTCCTGGCAGAAATAACGAGGACCGCCACTCCACAATCAATGACGGGGGAAAGCCCATGTCACATCTCAGAGCAGAACACGGAGCAGGGCTCTACGTGTTTACGCTCCTGCGATCAGAGAAACAGAGCGCAGATGGCGCACCAAGGGAGGGCAGCGCGTCCTGTGGGGAAGGTGACGCCCGGATGTCACCCCGCAAAGGGGGCTTCCTGCTTCCTCCCCAGCTGCAGAGAGGCCAAGCGCTCCCCACTGGGCCAGTCCAGCACGCTGATATGAAGCTCCCCTGGCCCGCTGAACTGGGAAGACGGGCCCCCGCTTAAAAGCCAAGATTGAGAAGGCACCTGAGCCACCCCGATTTCCAGAGAAATCCCACATCACGTGTGAAGAATCAGCATTCAGTGGTCACAATCAAGCAACTCCTCTCACGGAACACCTGGGAGCTGCTGAGTCAAGGGCATGTCCCCGGGCTTAATCAGAGGGGGGCTTCTAGGCATCCAGCGCAGGGGCCGAAGATGAAGGACGCGGACGCTCACTTGGGCTAATTTCTGTGGCTGTGCCCGTGGCTCCTCCTGCCCGTGGCCAAGGGAAAGCAAGCAGGAACCACGCCAGTTCCTTCTGTTGCTCTGAGCCACCACCCAGAGGGTGTCCCACGGGAGTCACTCACCCAGCGGCCGGCGTCGCTCTGCCCAGCAGCTTGATCCCGTGCAGACCCTGCTCGCACCCGGAGATCCGGATCTGCCCCATGGGGCTGGCCACCACTCTGTGCTTCACCTCGCAGGCTGCGTCCATCCTCCCTCGGACCTAAGGAAACAGTGTGAAGAGGGTAAGAACGTGCATGGGAAAAAGGGGGGTCACTCTTAAAAGCACAGCAGAAACCCCTGTGTTTAAGACGGGAAACATCTTCCAAAGCTTCCCCCCCGGTTTTGGAGTTCGGTCACACACGGTGTCATTTCTACCATCTAGTTACTCTGAGGACAGGGCAGCCCCATCATCGCCATTGGCAGCACCCTCGCCTTTATTCCCCGGGTACTACCCCTCCTCCTCCCACTGCTGATCATCACCGGAGGCTGAGATGAGGCCTCCTTTGGAAGAGCTCCTAAAACTGAGCTCCCCCTACCTTCAAAAAGCAATTAAACAACAACCCCGGTTCTCACCAATGGAAACTGTGGACAGACCACGGCACTCGGAATGAAGCATGTGCAAACATAACGTGTCACGGAAGCGGCATGCGTCAGCCCCGCACCTGCACCGCCACACCTGTGTCAGGAGGCGGGCGGGAGGCAGCGCCGTGGGAATAAAACGCGCAGGCTTCGCAGAGCTTCCAAATGTACTTACATTCGAACGGATGCTCAAATGCACAGCAACCGAGGACAAGTGACGTGTCCTCCAGGTCAGCGGTGGCAGATGTCACCTTTGGTGGGCACAGCAAAGCGTGAAAGGGAGCAGAGATTCACCGAGAGCAGTGAGGAGCCAGTAAGGGGGGGAGGCCTGGTTGCTAGTTTATAAAAGTCGCTCTCACCCCGGGGAGCCGAGAAGTCAGCAGCGCAGGGTAGGGTGGTGGGGTGCGCACCTGGACCAGCCTGCCGTCCTCCTCGCCGACGCCGCAACCAGCCCAGTGCCCACGTCCCTCCCCAGAAGCCCCCGCTTCCCACAGTTCCACCTCCCACCCAATCTCGTGAGATAAACTGGCACAGCTGGGCCGCCCGCCTTTCAAGACCCTGTGGGCTCTCGACCAGCACTGACAACATTTAATCCAATGGCCTTGGCCTTTGACCTTGTCACCGAGGGTGCTCTACCCTTTGCACAATCTTATCCAACAGCCTCAAAATCTGATCACTCTTCAAAAGCAGATGGCCACCCCTTCTCCCAGTCCCATGGGGGCCTCCCCCCATTTCTTGGGGCCAGAACCAACAGCTGTCCCCCACCCCACACACCTGGGGACATTTCCAATCCCCCTGAGCCAGTGGCAGGTGCTGGGGCAGGGCATTTGCTACCACAAGTCAGGGTCCCATTGATGGCAGAAGCATCACACACACATGCTGGACTGGACAGTCAGTGTGTCCACCACCCAGGCCAAGAGTCCAGGCCCCATTTTCCAGAGCATGCTCCCAGAGGAGTGCTCCGAGGAAGGATTCCGGGGCCCAGTGAGCAGCTGGACACGCCACCCGTCCCGGAACACTCAGCCCGCACATTAGCAGTTAAAGCTCGGAGCAGTCTCACAGCAAAACCAGCTCATGTGTGTTTACACAGCCTTGTGAATGGGCTCCCCACGACCCGGCCTCCCACCAGGGTCCCTCTCAGAAGCACTGGCCCCGACAGGCCCACGGCTGTTTCCCGGCAGCTCCGGGCCCAGGAGACCTGGCTCAGGCCCCAGCCCTGGAGCCTGACAAGCCACCAGCCCCTCTCGGGCAGGGCTCCCCGTGGCAGGCTCCAGAAGCCAAGACTGGCTAATTTAAGCACAAAAGCAATTCCTGAAAGGCTGTTCCATAACTCAGAACTTCTGGGAAGGCTGGAGAAGCCGCTCAAAAAACTGCAGGAACCAAGGCTGGCCACAGTCCAGCACAGCCAAAACCGGGCCTCCGGAAACATCTGCGGGGACAGCCAGGGACTGCAGGCATGCAGCTGCCGCTGTTGCCACCGTTGCCCCTGGAAACAGGATGCTGCAGCCACCATCAATTCCCTGCTGCCCGCCTCCCTGTCACTTGCCTCTGATTCAAGGCCCAGGCAGGAGCCCAGAGCTGGCTCGGGGGCCAAGCCAGCGCACGCCTGCGCCAAGTGACAGGGGGAAGGGGTGGCTGCCAGGAGATCAGCCCCGAGGAGGACGGGGACCCAGCTCTGCTGCAGAAATTCAGCAGGAGCAGGAGCGATGGTGCCATGTCCACTCCCCTCCCAGGCCTCAATTTCCTCATCAGTAACACGGACTGTAACCTCACCGGGCTGTTCTGGGGGACCAACTGGAGAACTCAGGGGAAGCCCCGGATGGGCCGGTGGGCAGGCAGCCCTGAGGCCAAGGACCTGCTTCCACCACGGGACACAGCCAACCCCCACCTGCTCGGAGAGCGCCCGGGGAGACAGACCCAAGAGTGCAGAGGAGGGGCCGGGAGGGCAGGGGGCCTATGAAGGTGACTGAGGACGCAGGGCCCAAGGGTCGCCTGTCGGACTTCACCCACATATCCCAGTGCCAGGCTCTGACCAGGCTGACTGGCTGAACCTCGAAGGCTGTGAGCCTGGATGCAGCGGGGAAGGGCTGTGGGCCAGGCCCGGTACGGCCCGAGCTGCAGTGTCTGCGTCTACCCCAAACAGCGCCCAGCACACGGCACCTGGACCACAGGGATCTGAGGCGTGGCCTGCCCACCGCTGCCCCCAGGACCAGCACCACAAGCCCAGCAACACAGCACTGTCCCTGGGCGGCCCAGTCTGAGCTCCCGCCGGAATCAGGCTGCCCTTGTGGCATTAACAACAAGCTCCGTGGACCTGCATGGCCACCAAAGCCGCAGGCCACTGAGCCCATCACAGAGCAAGGGAGGCCCCACCCACATCATGCCAAGGACCAACAACGCACCACCAGTCCAGAACTGGAACAACCGGCAAGTCCCACACCTAAGTCTGAACGAGGCATGTGTCCCTTCTGACCACATCCTGTCAGCGGGTCCTCGAGTTCTGTGACATCGGAGAGAGAGGCCCCTTAGATTTCTGATTGGTTAGTAGAGCTTCCCCCATGTGAGGATTCCCTGGGGCCCCTCCCCCAGGACTGAGTGGGGCCCGGGACCGGCGCCTCTGGGTTTCTGAGCCCATGAGCAGCAGCATTGCTAAAGATAATGCACCACGACCCACCGCCGGCCACTCTGGCAAACAAGGAAACGCCGCAACTGTTTATCAGCAACGGGAGGTTCTATTAACCTGCTAGAAACAGACTCGGAGACGCCACAGAAACCTACACAGAAAGTTCTTTCCCACCGACAACAGGACGTTTGGCACGCCCTTCCACAGTGAGAGTGACAATCCGCTGAATGCCGACTCCTACGACGTAACAGAGAATGTCCCGGGGATGGGAGCGTGGGGCCTCTGGCACGGCAGGCAGGGTGTTGACGGGAAGCCCAGCCCGAAATGGCAGGTGGGTTTGTTCGTCATGCCACGGAGCTGGCAGGCCGGCAGAGGGCCGGGAGACGCCTCCGGATGAGATGGGGTGTTGCAGACCTCAGCGGGAACCCGCAGGGGCTGGAAACCAGGCAGCCAGCAGAGTGAGGCTCAATAGCAGAGGATGCATCAGGGAGGAAGCGCGTCTCAACACAGGCTGGTGGGAGGCACCGCCTGGCAGGCAACAAAGGCAAACACACCCGGGGCTGCCACAGACGCCGATGGCACAAAGACGCGACAGAATTTTAAGCTGTGCGAGTACAAGAGCCCTTGCCCCGACATGCCCACCCTGCGATGCCACCGCGCTCCAGGGACCTCCAATGACAAAATCCCACCCGCCCCGACCACGAGCCATAAGCCTGACCCCCGGTCAGCCATGAAAGGAAAAGGCCCTGAAGACACTCGCCTGGCGGTGACCACAATATTCACAGCCCTGGCCGGCAACTCGGGGAGGCCGCGGCTGGGGTGGGAGGGCAGCGCTATGGGGGAGTAGGGCCACACTTTGGGGGAGACATGAGCGGCTAAGGCATTTTGGAGAAAATGACGTCTACAGAGACCTGAATCCTGAGGAGGAGCTGGCAGGTGAGAAGAAGCAGGTGCTAAGTAGGTGGAGGGGAACATGGCATGAAGCAGGGCTGGGAAGCTGGCCATGAGGCCCGGGGTACCCTGGAGAGACACATGGCCAAGGGTGCAACACAGCCTGTTCGGCCGGTGCCGAGTCTGGCTTTGTCCTTGAAGAGGCCCTAAACTTTAAACAAGGGACGATCCACCCGATTGCGTGGTGTCAGGCCGGGAGGCTGGGGCACCCTGGCCCTGACGCTGTGAGCCACCAGCACAGACGGGGAATCCTCTCTTCTTCAGTCTGGAGCAGTCCTAACCGATCCTGCTGGTGCCAGAATACAGACAGAACACTGCACATGCTCAGTAAATACTTGCTGAATAGATGATCTAATTATAGGAATCATTCCATTCCATTCCAGGAGACTCCAGCACTCATGAGCCCATAGCTGGTGGTGGTGGGGGGGGAGGGGGCAGAGGTCTGATGCCCGGGGAGTCCAGGAGGGCTTCCTGGAGGAGAGGCCGACATAGGAAAGCAAGCAGGCATTTTCTGGGGGAGGGATGGGGAGGAGAGAGAGGGGCAGGCGGGTCACATGCTAAGACTCTGGTGCTAGAGAGCGCCCAGGGCATTTGGGGACCTGGGAGGTGGCCAGGTCATAGGAGGGAGCGACCCGTGTTAGAGGAGGCCACTGCAGTAGCTGCTACAGCGATAAGGACCCAGTGTGGAAGATGGGAGAGGAAGGGCAGATGGTGACACTGGTGCCCCCAAGAACATCCCATCCGGGGCAGAGGAAGGGCACACTGTTTCTAGAACCTCCTCCGTGACAGACAGGCCCCAAGTGTGCACAGAGGCTGCCTTCCAGGCAAGAACAAGGGGAGAAACAGTTTAAAACCCGCCCATCGCCCATCGATTGCTGCTGAGCACAGCTGTGTGGGAGGAGGCAGCCAGTTAGGACCTCGGGGCAGAGGGAAAAGTGCCCAAACCGGGCAAACCAGTGTGAATTTGGAAAACACAAGGCTAGAGGGTGCCAGGGAGGCTCCCAACAAGCCAGTCCCTGAACATCTGCCAACAGCTGTCCCAGACCCGCTCCCGCCTTTGAAACCACTGTCTCCACTCACCTGGCTCTCACGGGGACTCCACAGGCCCCCGTGAGGACACAGGATTCAACAGCCGGCTGCCCGCCCCCCACTCTCACGGAACGTACACCCCGCCATCCACAGCCCGGGCCGTTCCCCACATCATCGTACGACAGTCACCTGAAGCCACAAGAGCGGCTGACATTAATTGGTGGCAGAAAAAAATGGATTTTCCATGCCTATTAGGAGACCTCTGAAAAAATGAAGTGCCTTTCGTTTCATCCCCTTTTAACATGAATGGCGTTTAATGTTCGAATTAAGCAGCTGGCGCCAGAGGCCGGGTTCCCACCAGATGAAAAGCGAGACACCCAGAGCCAGGACCCTGTTCTCCCAGCTGCCCGTGCCGTCTCGGGGGGCACGCCGGGCTAACCTGCCCGTCCAGAACCTCTGCGCCAGCCTGTGCTTTTCCCTTCTGACCCTTTCCAGCATGGGTGCCCCATGCACGAGAACGCTGGACAGAGGCTTCTAGAAGGAAGACCCCGCCTGCCTTCTCCCAGGCAGTTTACAAACAAGGCGCCCCGACGTTGGCCTTGGTACCTGCCCGAAGGCAGCGGCCCGGGGCCCCAGGTGAGCCACAGGCCGTCCCCGGGTGTCCTGTCCCTGTGGCCCGGGCACTGCTGAGGGTGGCAGGATGAAGTCCCCTTTATCCCCCATACAGGGTAAGTTTCACAGTGTTTCGCCATGAAGGCCTCCCGGTGAGCCTGCGGCGTGATTTATGACGGGTGTCCCTATGTTCCAGACACGCTCCGGGGGCCGCGGCGAGCAGGGCCTTGATGGCGGGAGGCTCTTGGCGGGGGGGGGGGGGGGAGTGGAGGGGGAGCAGGCGCCCTTCCCACAGCAAGGCCGAGCTGCCAACCAATGCGCATGCTCTGAAGACTGATGCCGGGCAGGAAACTTCACGCTCCAAATTAGCTGCCTGCTGCCCAGAACCTATCAGCGGCTTGATAACTTGAACATATAATTCTATACCTTTTACTCTTTAAGCAATAATTCAACCTAATCCTGTGGCTGAAGCCAAGATTTCCAGTCCGAAAGTGCAGTTCCCATTTGATTAAATACTAATAAATGCAAGAATAAAACACCAGTCTTTTATCTTAGTGAATTCTTCAAAAAAAAACATATACTCTCAAAATTCATTATTTCTCTGGAGAAGGGGACAGGCTCTTCCCCTCCAGGACAGCTTAGCGGTCTCCGAGTCTTAATTAGAACAGTTAGCACATGATTTATAGCCCGGGCTTACAGAAAAATGGCCTCACCGTCCAGGTTCTTTGGCTTTGGGCGATCTGCCAGTCAGAACGGCCTCAGGTGGGGTATCTGGGCAGCCAGCAATGGACACATCACAGACGGATCTGCGGTCCTCCCTAAAAAGAAGACTGACCTGACCCTCCACACACAGATCTGAGACCCTCCACACACCGTTCTCTGGTCCTCCAGACACCGATCTCTGGTCCTCCACACACAGATCTCTGGTCCTCCACACACAGATCTCTGGTCCTCCACACACAGATCTGAGACCCTCCACACACAGATCTCTGATCCTCCACACACAGATCTCTGGTCCTCCATGCACAGATCTCTGGTCCTCCACACACAGATCTCTGGTCCTCCACACACAGATCTGAGACCCTCCACACACAGATCTCTGATCCTCCACACACAGATCTCTGGTCCTCCACGCACAGATCTCTGGTCCTCCACACACAGATCTGAGACCCTCCACACACAGATCTCTGATCCTCCACACACAGATCTCTGGTCCTCCACGCACAGATCTCTGGTCCTCCACACACAGATCCGTGACCCTCCACACACAGATCTCTGGTCCTCCACACACAGATCTCTGGTCCTCCACACACAGATCTCTGATCCTCCACACACAGATCCGTGACCCTCCACACACAGATCTCTGGTCCTCCACACACAGATCTCTGGTCCTCCACACACAGTTCCGTGACCCTCCACACACAGATCTTTGGTCCTCCACACACAGATCTCTGGTCCTCCACACACAGATCTGAGACCCTCCACACACATATCTCTGGTCCTCCACACACAGATCTCTGGTCCTCCACGCACAGATCTCTGGTCCTCCACACACAGATCTGAGACCCTCCACACACAGATCTCTGATCCTCCACACACAGATCTCTGGTCCTCCACGCACAGATCTCTGGTCCTCCACACACAGATCCGTGACCCTCCACACACAGATCTCTGGTCCTCCACACACAGATCTCTGGTCCTCCACACACAGATCTGAGATCCTCCACACACAGATCTCTGATCCTCCACACACCGATCTCTGGTCCTCCACGCACAGATCTCTGGTCCTCCACGCACAGATCTCTGGTCCTCCACACACAGATCCGTGACCCTCCACACACAGTTCTGTGACCCTCCACACACAGATCTCTGGTCCTCCACACACAGATCTCTGGTCCTCCACACACAGATCTGAGACCCTCCACACACAGATCTGTGACCCTCCACACACAGATCTCTGATCCTCCACACACAGATCTCTGACCCTCCACGCACAGATCTCTGGTCCTCCACACACAGATCTCTGGTCCTCCACACACAGATCTCTGGTCCTCCACACACAGATCTCTGATCCTCCACACACAGATCTCTGGTCCTCCACACACAGATCCGTGACCCTCCACACACAGTTCTGTGACCCTCCACACACAGATCTCTGACCCTCCACACACAGATCTGTGACCCTCCACACACAGATCTGTGACCCTCCACACACAGATCTCTGGTCCTCCACACACAGATCTCTGGTCCTCCACACACAGATCTCTGGTCCTCCACACACAGATCTCTGGTCCTCCACACACAGATCCGTGACCCTCCACACACAGTTCTGTGACCCTCCACACACAGATCTCTGGTCCTCCACACACAGATCTCTGGTCCTCCACACACAGATCTGAGACCCTCCACACACAGATCTGAGACCCTCCACACACAGATCTCTGATCCTCCACGCACAGATCTCTGGTCCTCCACGCACAGATCTCTGGTCCTCCACACACAGATCCGTGACCCTCCACACACAGATCTGTGACCCTCCACACACAGATCTCTGGTCCTCCACACACAGATCTGAGACCCTCCACACACAGATCTCTGATCCTCCACACACAGATCTCTGGTCCTCCACGCACAGATCTCTGGTCCTCCACGCACAGATCTCTGGTCCTCCACGCACAGATCTCTGGTCCTCCACGCACAGATCTGTGACCCTCCACACACAGATCTCTGGTCCTCCACACACAGATCTCTGGTCCTCCACACACAGATCTCTGGTCCTCCACACACAGATCTCTGATCCTCCACACACAGATCTCTGGTCCTCCACGCACAGATCTCTGGTCCTCCACACACAGATCTCTGGTCCTCCACACACAGATCTCTGGTCCTCCACACACAGATCTGTGACCCTCCACACACAGATCTCTGGTCCTCAATGAGGCAGGCAAGTTAGTGTAATGTAAACCAGGCAACACGGATGTCCTTGGGCCTTCGAGCCATGTGTTTGGTACTTGAAAACGGACGAACTGTTTTGCATCTGTCATCCATTAACAAGCAGACAGTAAAATGCTGACAAAGGAAGATGGTGATGGATCCAGAGTCGGAGACTTGTTGTCTGTGGCTGTAACCAGCACAAGGAGCCGTGGCGATGACAGGACACCTGCCCGGGCCGTGAGGATGGAGGGGACCACAGCCTCAGGTGGGAGGCTCGGGGCTGAAGCCCAGAGGGGCTGGCATCGCAGAATAAGCTGGGCAGTGGTGAGCCAGAATCGCATGGTCCTCTGTCACGGCAGGTGCCAAAGACACAACCTATCACAGACAGACTCGGGCCCTTCATCCTACCTACCCTGCCATGTCTCACCCTGCCATGTCTCACCCTGCCATGTCTCACCCTGTTGGGACCACCTTTGCCCTTCTGCCTGGCATCTAGTGTGGCGGAGGAAGCAGCCTGGGCCCCACGTGTCCTCTCACAAAGGATGGCAGGCCAGGCCACACCTGCAGGTGGGCACACGCTGGACAATGGTCAGCACCGTCGCTAAATCCCCTCTACTCCTCTGGGGCTGAGGTGTCCAGTGGCCTGTCCCCAGCCACTGTAGGACTGAGAGGGCCAGGTCCAACCCATCTCTCCCCAGGGCTGTCAGCTTCTGGGGATAGTCATAGCCAGCACCACCCCAGGAACTCAGAGGGCTCAGAAATTCTGTGCTGCGTTCGGCAGAATCCAACCGAGGGTCAAGGGCAGGGCGCAGACGAGGCCATCTCTGGGGACAGGGGATCGGCGACAGTGTTGGAGAGGATGATGGCATCAGATGAGGCCAGGAGGAACTGGAGTGGTTTAAATGAAAATTTAATGTTTAATATAGAAAAATCATTTTGGCTCACGTTATTTGATTTGAGACACTTGTTATGTACATCGAGGACACATACATAAAATCCACATTCTACACAGAATCTATGCTTCAATAAAGACTAAGACCAACTCATTAGCAATCTATCTACCAATGACACAATGACTAAGTATTGTGCAAATATTTTTCCTTGGAAATAGGGATTATTGCAAACTCATACGTACGCTGCACCCAATCTCTGTTCAAATAATTGACCGGTGGCGTCATATCTTTCACATACGTTCCCACTTCCCCCAGGAAAACCTCTGCCACAGCATATTTCAACAACTAACAGAAATGTGAAACTTTGAGAATGTTACTACAAAACTGCGCTGGCACATTTTATCTAAATTACAGCAGAATAACTTCTTCAAACAACATTCTCAGATGAGAATCACACGGACCTGTGATGTGCATTTCAAAGGGAACAAGTTAGAAGAAACACCCGCACTGTCACAGAAGGCAGGAGCTTTGATAATTAACGACTCCTTTACACGCTAAGAACCTAGCCAATTAGCGAGCAAACTAACATTATCTTCCTAACGTGGGTTCTAAAGGATGCTGCCGCTCTCTCCACTTCTGGGGACTCAGAACACGGACGGTAATGAGGGCACGAAGCCAGCCGTGGACTTCGGGAGCACCGGCCCGGAAGGCAGGAAACATACAAACTTATTCCTGGAGTCCTGATGAGCGTCTTCATGAAACAGGGATCGTCACCTGCCTTGTCCGACAACGTCCTTTAGAAAGTCGAGACTTTCTCTTTTTCTTTTTTTCCCTACACTGAACACCGAGGCCAGGATGGTGTCTGGAATTACCTTGCGGTTCCACGGGTCTGAAGGGATAACACGGTGCTGCCTGGGCCCCCTGCCCTAGGGGTGACGCCTACGGGGCATACCCAGGAGACTCGGGCAGGGTCACGCCAAGCCAGTGACCAGGCACATGAGACACAATATCCCAGACAGTCCTTTGTTTAAAAGTTATCAATATACTTCTTTTTATCGTGGTAATAGCCATCAATTTATAAGGGTACCCATCAGTGACATCAAATGCATCCAATGTTGTGGGACCATCACCGGTCTCACCATCCCCAACAGAAACTGTCCCACTAAACACCGAACCCCTCCCACGCAGACCAGCCCTGGCGCCCGCCGTTGCCCGTCCTGTCTCTCGGAAGCTGACGCTCTAGGGGCTGCAGCTAGACTGTGTCCTCTGTGCCCGGCTTATTGCACTCAGCGCGATGTCTAAAAGGCCTGCCCGGGGGAGCGTGTGTCCAAGTCGCCTTCCTTTCAGGACTGAATTTTATCCCACGGTACGATGGACCACATTTGGGTTTATCCATGCATTCCGTGACGGACAGCTGGGTTAGCGCCAGCGGTGGCCTGTTGTGAATAATGCTGCTGTGGCTGTTGGCGTACACGTACCGGTTGGATTCTCTGGGGTATGCCTAGGCATGGCCTGGCTGGATCATGTGGCCACTCGGTGCTGAACTCGGAGAATCCTCCACACAGTTTTCTGCAGCGTTTGACATCCCACCAACAGCGTCCCGGGCTTCACTTCCGCCACATCCTCACCACCGCTCGTTATAGAAATTATCAGCTATACTTCTCATTCAGGACGCTCAGTAGGACAGACTATAATTCAACATTTTTTTTTTTTTTGGCATTACTAATCCAAACCTCAATCTAATAACAGGCCTTCTTTCCCGACAACTGCATGTCCTGTGTGCCAGGCTCTCTGCACCCTCTTCTCTAACCCCTGCAAGAGCTGGGAGTTAGGCACATCCTTTTCTCCAAAGATGAAATCCTAAAGCTCAAAGGCAGTGAGTGACTTTTCCGGGCTGGGTGGTGGGTAACAGGGATTGTCTGGTTTGACTCCATTGTGTTGGCCATGCACGGAGGTGAGATTTGTTTAGATACGAGTCTATCAATCATGCATTAAATGAACACGTAAAATTTAAAAAAAAGGTAAAATGAACATAAACTTGCTATCATTGGAATTACTTGGGAGGAGTCCAAAGCAGGTGTTGACGTGAGAACTATGTGGCTGTAAGAAGACAGTCAGCATTGCTGCCGGCCGCCCACAAGCCTGTGGAACCGGGTGCTGAGCAAGGACAGCTCAGGTGAGGGACACGGCCCCGCTGCCCACGCTGCCCTCTTCTGAAGGTCTGGGAGGGCAGAAGTGGGGCCTCGTTGCTTTCTGCCTCCCCAGAGTCCCTGGCACTGTAACTGCGGAGCCGACACTCAGTAAATTGAATTCGCTGCCCTTTCTCGCCAGCCTGGACTGAGCCTACTTTAAATCCTTAACCTGGGAAGGCAACAGCCAGACCCAGCCCAGAGGACAGGAGAGGAGATGGGAGGAAAGAAAAGGGAGGAGAGGGGAGGGGAGGAGGCCTTGGCAGGAAGGCACCCCAGGGGAGCGCACTCACAGGGACAGTGCATCCATGCATCAGATGAGGCAGCAGTGGGCAGGCCCAGAGGTGCAGGCGCTGCTCGTGCTACTAGACAGAGAAAGCCACATACCAGGGCCCGAGCCTGCCATTAACCATCTAGGAGCTGCTAGCCTGCATACACGCTAAGGCCCCTGGTCCCCCATTATCTCGAGAAGACCTCCATCTCCCTCTAACACACTGACAGCCGGGGAGTGTGCTTTTGTTAAACAAACAGTCAAGCTGAAACCTAAGTCAACTGACAGGGAATCCACCATAGCTGAGGCACGAAGACGCTCACTGCCTCATCCCTGGCCGTTTGGAGCCTTTTTACAGAGAACGTGGGCCTTTTGGTTACTGCTTATTTCCCGGCCCTGCTTCCCTGGGCCAAGTCCCTCACCCATCCTATCTAATAAAAGAGTAATATGCAAATTGACTGCCATTCCAACACACAAGATGGCCGCCCCCATGTGGACACAAATGGCCGCCACAAGATGGCCAGCAGGGGAGGGCAGTTGGGAGGGACCGGGCCTGCAAGGGAGGGCAGTTGGGGTGCAGAGGAGGGAAGTTGGGGGCGACCAGGCCTACAGGGAAGGGCAGTTGGGGGCGATCAGGCCAGCAGGGGAGGGCAGGTGGGAGGGACCAGGCCTGTAGGGGAGGGCAGTTGGGAGGGACCAGGCCTGCAGGGGAGGGCAGTTGGGGTGACCAGGCCAGCAGAGGAGGGAAGTTGGGGGGGACCCAAGCCTGCAGGGGAGGGCAGTTGGGGGTGATCAGGCCTGCAGGGGAAGGCAGTTAGGGGTGATCAGGCCTGCAGGGGAGGGAAGTTAGGGGCAAACAGGCTGGCAGGGGAGCAGTTCAGCATCAATCAGGCTGGCAGGGGAGTGGTTAGGGGGTGATCAGGCTGGCAGGCAGAAGCGGTTAGGGGCAATCAGGAGGGCAGGCAGGCGAGCAGTTGGGAGCCAGCAGTCCTGAATTGATCCAGGTAGGATCGGGCCTAAACGGGCAGTTGGACATCCCTCGAGGGGTCCCAGATTGGAGAGGTTGCAGGCTGGGCTGAGGGACACACAGCCCCGTGCACGAATTTCATGCACCGGACCTCTAGTTTTTACATATTCTGCATTTTCCTAAGTGTGTACATTTCTGTAAACCTCCTAAAATTCTTCCTTAGCACATGGCCAATCGATACAATTAGTGAGGTAACTGAAGAGCCAGCAAGTCCAGGACTCAGAGCTGCAGCTGTCGGGCCCTCTTGCCTGTGCTCAGCATTGCACCCACTCTCACATGTCAATCCCAGTGCCTCCCCAAGACACGTGGCCCCCGCCATGTTTTTCATCAGCCAAAACACTTCTGAAAAGGGGGTCTCCAGGCCCTCATGGGGCTGCCACCACAGCGACATTTTGCATTGTCTCAGTGTCACCACGGCTGCAACCCGGCACGCAGTGAGGTCCAGCACCCCGCCCCACCGCACCCCATGCCCACGGTCACCCCCACATCCAGCAGAGGGCACTGGGGAGGTCCCCCACCCCACAGCCAGAACTGCTGAGAGGGCACCAGGAGAAGACAATGTGTGACATCGTCCGTGTCTCACCACTCTCACACGGCAATTCCATTGTCTTCTCTGAGACACATGGTTTCCTACTAAACCACACATCTTTGACAAGAGCACTGCATTCTAGCCTCTGACATATCCAGTAATCATCCTCTAAGGAGTCGTTTTTGTGGCATGTGATATCAGGATTTCCTCTCCTGAGCTGACCCCCACCTGGCCGCTCCTGGTGGCCTTTCGGTCACAGCAGAGGATGCTCATTGTGCAGAAGCACAGGTGCAAGGGCTCCCTGGGCTGGCCCCGGCCCTGCTGGAGATGGGACTCGGCGCTCCTGCCTCCGATGGTGCACTGAGCGGGCCTACAGGGCCTCTCTCCTCCCTGCCAACACGAAGCCCAATGGTTCTGCCCATCGCCTGGGAAATGACATCCGTCCGGGACGCACCCAGACCCTCTGCTCTTCTTCTTAACTGCCGGCTCTGGAGCCATTTGGTATCACACCTTCATCGAAAGCTGATAGACCAGAGATACTTTGTAATTCCTAAAACTTAGATTTTTAGAAGAGTTTGAAGTGTTATGTATATGGATTTCAATGAATCAGCAGCTCCACCTTCCAGAATCCTGTATCGCCATGAAGAGCTAAGCAGACAGTAGTAAGAGAAATACAGGGTCTGGCAGAGTCGAGTTCCTTTTCCAAAGCCACCTCTGGATATGCCGGAAAACACACTGTAGCAATGATAGCATCTCTAAATCACCCTGCAGCAGAATCTGAGCTGGAGACTTAGTCATTCCATCCATTTTAAACAACTTGGAACTACAATAATTAACTCCTACCATGGTAAAATATTTTCTGCTTAGTGGAACCCAACTTTTCCTACAGAAATAATGTGAAGCGTACAAAGAAATATGAATGTGCCGGGCAAACGAGAGAGACAGAGCCAACAGAAGTGAGAGGGAACTGTAGTGTGTGCCTGCAGCTCCCGGGACGTGATCCGCACAGAAGATGCAATTTTGAGCGTGGTCTCACGGGGCAGGGACCGCTGTTGAGTATCACCTGAACAACAGGCAGCCACCATGGGGATGCAATAAAAATTAAACCATCACGAGAGGAACTTTATCCCACAGCTTAAAGCAATATGTATTCCAGACACTTTGGGGCAGCAATCATACACAGCTCATGCAGGGAAAGCGAAAGTTCCAACCCAAAAGGAAAAAGCAAACAGAACCCTTGTAAAGCTGAGTGTCGGACGAGGACTGCTGCTTCCCCTGGAAATGAGACCGCTGCCTCCTCAGACCACACTTCCACGGCGGCTGTCTCACACCACTGGCCAGGGTACTGGATTTCACTCAATTTCCTTGGACAGATTAGTTCTTTGAAATAATCCTATATAATAAAAGCCTAATATGCTAAGTGTCCGGTCATCCGGTCATCCATTCAACCAATCAAAGCATAATATGCTAATGACATGCTAAGGCCGCTCAACCGCTCTCTTTGACGTGCACTGGCTACCAGGGAGCAGACGCTCTGACTGGCAGGTTAGCTTGCTGCTGGGGTCCAACCGATTGGGACAGAGCAAGACGGGCCGGACACACCTGGAGCCCTTCCACAGTCCCTCCCTGGCTGGCCAACCTCCCGCGTCCCTCCCCAGCCCTGATCGTGCACCAGTGGAGTCACTTGGCCTGGCCTGTGCCCTCTTGGAATCCAGGACCCCTCAGGGGATGTTTGAGAGCCGGTTCCGGCCCGATCCCGCAGGCCAGGCCGAGGGACCCCACTGGTGCATGGATCTGTGCACCGGGCCTCTAGTTAGTAATACCCACAAGCCTTCTTCATTACAGAAAATGTTATCTTTGCATTTTTGTTGTTGTTGTTAATCCTCACTTGAGGATATTTTTTCCATTGATTTTTACAGAGAGTTGAAGGGCGGGGGAGAGACAGAGAAAGAGAGAAAAACATTGACGTGAGAGAGACATATTGATCGGTTGCCTCCCGTATGTGCTCCTTAAACTTAAGAAAATCAACTAGAATTTTCCCCTTTGACCTCTAAATGATTTAATAAACATCTTACCTAATAATAGACAAACATGTAAGTTGACCATACCTCCGCCACGCCCACAACCAATCAGAGTGAGTATGCAAATTAGAAGGCCAAAGATGGCGGCTGCCCAGCTGCTCCAGGTGCCGAGTGGCCAGGCGGGGAGTGGGGGGCGGGGCGGGGCGGGGGGGGGGGGGGGTGCCAAGGGATCTACAGGAGCGGAGTGCCGCAGCGAAGACAAGACTGCAGACTCCGGAGTCTGCAGCAAAGATGAAGATGGCAGACTCCAGCCAGAGTCTGCAGCAAAGACCAAGAAGGCAGTCTGCAGCAAAGATGGCAGACGAAGACGGCAGATTCTGGCCGGAGCGAAGGTCTGGGTCCCGGGTGCCGGATGAAAACCGGTGTGGGAAGCCAAGGGAAGGAAGGCCTATCGCACAAATCTCTTCGTGCAATGGGCCTCCGGTATATTTTTAAAAGTCTGTAACACTCAGACAAGAGGCACTGCTAGAAAGAGAATAAAGCATCCCCGCCCTGGATGCGACAGAATTCCAAGCCCGCTTCTACCTGAGCGTGGAGAAGCAGGAGCTGGGAGCCTCTACATAAAAGGCAGTGCGACCAGGCATAACGCAATCGAAGATATTACCTTCCCCATGCGTTACCGTTGCCAATTAGAAGAACCACTTCGACTTCATTTCAAAGGCACAATCGCGCTCAGCAGAAACAGCCTCTTTTTTAAATGTCAAGGAGGATGAGCACGAAGGCCGTAACTCACCTGGCAGCCGGAATACGCCCTCCCGCACGGCAACACCGCATTTCGTAAACACCTCTCATCGACAAGTCAGGCTAATTTCATTGTATTTCGGTGCTATCTCACGTTGGCGTGCAATTACCTTTAACATTTTCCTGCCAAGGCAGAAAGCAATCAGAACAATTATTTGGAAACGGGGGTTTATAAATTCTAAATCACGGTTGCTGGCATTTTTGATAAAACGGCAGCTTTATCTCGGGAAGTGGCAGGGCCGGGGGATAAATCACCCATCAGTCAAGTGCAGCTGACCCCAAGTGCATTGCACAATATCAGAAGTGCTTCCAAAGAAACTTTCCCGTGTCATCCATCATCCTTCATCATACTAAAGTAGCTGCACACCTGAAGACAGGGATGGAGAATAAAATAATAATAATAAAAAAAGGGGAAATTCGGGCAAGTGTGGGCAAAGCCATTACCTGCCTCCCTTTAAACGGTGAGCTATGGCCCGTGCACATAAACACGCAGGACTTTCCAATAACTCTACATATCCGTATTCACCCTCATCACGCAGTTGTAAATACAAATGAAGGAGGAGAGTCCTGACCAGAACACGCGCCTGCCTCGCCTGCATTTCTCCTGAAACCCGCTGTCCTGGCCGGGTCTGTGCGGGGAGCTGCGCAGGCACAGCCTCCACACCTGTTCTCTGGTCCTCATTTTCTCTGAAAACTTGATTGCAAAAAGATAAATAAATAAATAAAAGGATGTAACTTGATTTGAAAGACAAGAAAGGGAGAAATCCTGGAGCGCCCACATCAGTTTCCCCTAAGTTAATTACAGGTGACAAGGAGCGCGGGAGTCGCACAGGCCATTAGGAAGGCAGCTGGCCGGGTCCCCAATCACATCTTCACAACGGAGAAGCCGCCTGGGACCTGGGCCCCAGCTGTCTTTAGGGAAAGAAGCTGCCACATCACGCCCCACGCCCAGCATGCATTATCCATACCTTGTTTCCCTCCCACTTATAAGGCAAAATAAAATAACCGTGTGATCACTGGGTTCCTTTTCTGCCAGAAAGCAAATACCCCAGAGAAAGGACGCTTCTGCGCCGCGTTGCAGGGGACCCCATGACAAGGACCCGTGGGGCAGTCTAGCTGGGAGGACTGACAATTATTAGCAGATGCCTGGCGCCTGGCCAGGTGCTCTACACACATTATCTCATTCCCTCTTCCCAGCAAACCTCAGGTAGAGCAAGTCACTTGTAGAGGAGGAGACAGACTGAGATGTTCAGTAAGCAGCCCAAGGACACAGCGCGTGGTGGCAGGTGGGTGTTCAAGGTCAAACCCCAAGTACTTCAAAGCACAGGCTCCTGCCGGACCCACAGCCGTCTGCAGCACAGACACATTCCACACGGGATGTGTCAGCACAGGCTGGGTTACTGTGTTGTAACAAACACCGCCGAACCTCCCTTCGGGTCTGGGTTACTCTCCAGAGGGGGGCCTCTGTGTGGGGCGTACACCCACGCAGGCCGCTTCACCTCGCGGCATCGCTCGGACATCCCACGCCAGCCTGCCTGTCACCACGGGGAAGCGCAGGGCGACCGTGCACAGGTGGGAAACGGGCCCGCCTCCCGAGAACAAGGTCTGGACACTTCAGAGGATGTCCAACAAGTTCCAATCTTCATCTGCTGGAAATCGACAATTTCTGTCAGCTCCGTTTGACAGTCCTCTGCCACAAGCAAACCCCACTTCGTGAACTGTGAGTCAGGGCGAAGACCCTACCGAACAAGTGTCCATAAAGGTACACCCTCCCTGACAACTGCTGGCCATCACACCTCTAAGAACGAACCCGGCATGAGTCCCCATTTAAACCATAAAAACAACAGACCTCTGAAAGCGTTTCATGTTCATCTAACAAACTTTTAAGGTATCTGTTTACAACAAAGGGAAGTAAGAATCCTAACGGATCCTGTGTAGTAACAAGTGCCAACTCAAAGGCAAAGCGGGGGTGGGAACGAGGGGTATCTGCATTAACAATGTCAACAACAAAACATAAAAATGTACATCTGTAAATAAATGAAATAACATCCAATGGGTCAGTGAAAAACAAAGGCCCACGAAATTCAGAGAGAATGCTATGAAAGGAAATGATGATTCTTCACATAAAATAATGTTAGAGGACCCTCACTGTTTTATTTCTTCTCAACATGCAACATTCAGATATTGGAGAAATGAGCTAATTAACTGGTCCACCTATTCTGAAGGAAATTATTTCCTTTCTGGCTATGCCAGTCCCGTTGTCAACCCTGAGCGACCAGCCCGCAGGCCCCGAGTCCTTAAAAGAACGCCACCCACCACCTTCCGGCCAAGCAAGCGGACGGAACACTCCCCTTCGCCAACAAGATTCCGCCAGCAGCCCCGTCTGCACGGGTGGGTGACCTCCCCACAGGCACACGGCTGGCCGGACTCTGTGTACAAGAACCCGCACGGAAGGGAGCGACACAGACCACGAGGGCCCCAAACGCGGCAAGGGTGCGGGCCGGGATGACAGTGGATTGGAACTGCAGGCACCGGGACAAACTCAGCCTGTAAGGTGCACGCAGGTGACAGACACAGACACAGGCTGCATCGTGACGTGCCTGCCTGGGTCACGGCAGGTGCACGGGCCCCTTCTGTCCACTGAGAGGGGCCGGGGAGATGGGATGGGAGGACGAGAAGCTCCGTGGGGCCCTCGTGGTCCCCTCCCTGCTGGCCGACGGGCATTAACCTTCTCAACAAAAGCCCTCGGTGGCCTCGGGGACTCGGAACCGTGAGGCTATGTGTTCACCTCTGAGCCGCGCTGGCGCGGAGATGCAGGTATGGGGAGGGGACGCGAGTTGTGGCTGGGAAAGAAAAAGGTTAACTAGATCATAAATTAAGGTCAGCGGGACAGCAGCTTCCTATCGCACGACAAATCAGATGCAGAGACGTCTCCTCCCGCTTCAAATCAGAACCCACGGAGGGTATCCGCTCACAGCTCTGCCCTCCGGGGCCGCTCCTGCCCAAAAGGAGGAGAAAGAAGCGAGCACGCAAGACCTCTTGCACGAGCAGTCATCAGCCGAGGAGAGGTGTGCACTGCGCACGCGTTTATCTAACACGGGGCACAACCCCGCCGTGGCGGTATTTTCCCCAGAAGCACTGAGACACGGGCAGAAGCACTGCCCGCCCCGCACCCGAGCAGTGAGCCGCCCAGGCCGGGCCACCCAGCGCAGAGGGAAGCCACGGCTGGGGCCGGCCAGCGGTGTGTCCTTTAGACGTGTTCATACAGGGAGCCAGAGGCTGCCGGCACGCCCAGGAAAACACACGCGTTCAGATTTCACTGAAATGCTCGGTGCCTTGAGCCCGGGTGTTCATCTTGTTGTAACGGCAGCCTCTCCCCTCGCTGGGCGCTCGCCCGACTTCCACGCATTGTGACATGTGCTTGCTTCCCCGCATCACGGGGAAGGGTGGGTGGTGAGTCAGCAGGAGGACGGCAGCTCGGGGGGTGGGGGGGTGAAGATTAGTGACAATGAAAATTCCAGACACTTGCATTTCCTTAAATATTTACAAAACGGCTTCCCGTTTTGTAAGTGCACTTGATCCCCAAGAAGTAAATGATCCACTTTCTTTCCTTAAAGATCGTGAGGATCTGCTTCAGAGGGAGACTCCAAGCGGCCAGCAGTCCACGGCACAGCCTCCGTCTCAGTGCCCGCAGAGTCCCACGTGCACCGGGAGCCTGCGGCGCCGCCCCCGCCGCGCAGACCTCCGGGGACTCACAGGGCAGCATCAATCTTGTCAGCGCCATCCTGCCGGACACGGGAGACCGCAAACTGTCCTGCGGGGGCTCTGGGAATGTCATTACATTCTCCGTGACCAGACGCGGGGCTGTTTCTGCTGGAACACACAGCCCGGCGAAGTCCTGATGTCATTTTCACCACGTGAAGGCCGCTCTGCCCAGAAAAGGGGGAGACGGATCCTGGCGGCGAGAGATAAGCCCGCGACAGACCCAATCCCATCCCCGCCTGACAACGAAGCATGTCCGTGCTATCATTTCTCCCCTCCGACGGTGTGATCCAGGCAGGTTAGGGTTATAGAGAAAGGCTCCAGCATTTGGGCAGGGGCCCGGTGGAAAGAAATGAGAATTTTCTTTCCCTGCAGGCAAACCAGGGACTTGCAAGTTCAGCGGGCCATCCATCACCGCTAGCAAGTCATCATCAGCGAGCGGGCGCAGAGCGAGTGTCTCATCGCTTGGCCTATAAAAGCTTCGGCTCCGTGGGGTAAAAACGCACTGAACTTTAATAAGCACTCCATTCTCACAAATAAACCCAAACACCCAATTACCCAGTGACTATTTATAGTTTCTAAAATAACTTAACCCAGTTTTACAAAGCGGTTATTTCAAGATTCGTAGAAAACTCCCGCCCGCAGGCAGCATTACAAGACTGCCCTTATTTGGCCTCGACCCGGAGGGTCAAGATCTGTGAGCCTCAGGTATGTTATTTGTACCACACATTCAACAAGAAATTAGTTTTATTTACAAACAACTACTGGTCATAGGAAGCGGAACCCTACATGTGAGCTGTTAATTTTGTCAAAACGCCAAACCCTGGTAAACGGAGAATCGGAGAGCTGACAGGGTCTGGGTGTGGTGTCACCATGTCCGAGTCACTTCAAAGGTTTTGCAACACAAGCTAGTTCCCAACAAGTCCTTCACTCTTCTCTAATCCCGCCCACTTTATGGTCTCAGTGTCCTGTCCAGGCAAACTCCTCTTCTATGGAGGGGATGTCCGTATTGGCACAGCACAGAGAGGGAATGGAGTGTAATGTGTTCACACACAAAGGAAGTTTAACGCGCAAAGCCCTGGTGATAAATACAAATAACAGCAAAGGAAATCAAATGTTGAAGCAGAAAGAACTCTCAAGTCCACTCAGTACCCTAAGCAAACAGACCAGCATCATCCAATGTAGTCACATGGAGTTACCGGTTTACACTTAACTGAATTAGAATGTAGCAGAATGAAGAATACAGGTACCAAGATGCACTCCTCACATTTCAAGTGCCGAGCAGCCGCATGTGTCTAGGGGCGACCATCCTGGGCAGCACAGACACAGAACATTCTAACCTTGCCACAGGTTATGCTGATGGTGCTGACCGGCCCTGTCACCGTAGGTCTCAGGGAGACAGGGACCCAGGAGGTCAGAGGATGTCACTGATAAACCAGGAGCCCGGCCACAAAGCAACCAAAGCAAGTGGTTGGTCCTTGAGCACGCCAGTCACTTCTGCCCAACATGAGCCTAAGCTTCACGGTCAGGGTCTTGTCTAGCCAATTCGAAGTCAGGCACGTACACTGAAACACATGCCCCAACACACCCCACCCAGGAGTCTGGCCAGCAGGTAGATGATGCTTTGAATGCACGAGCACCTGAAAAAATGACCATAACACGGCGGGTGACCCGAGATCAGAGACACATCCCAGAACCTAGGCAGCTGAGTGGCTGTTAACAATTTCTCCCTAAGACTTCAGACGTCTTCCCAACCTAGTTTAGTGCTCAAAAACATTGTATTAAGCATCTCTATGCACAACATTTTAATTCATTCTTTAGGACAGATCCTCAGATATGAAATTGCCCTAAATTTCTACGATGAAAGAATGTTACCTCTTGGAGTGGGACACCACACTGCCTCTAGACCCAATGTCAGCAAAGATTTCAATAAGCCCTTGGGACAAGGTTAAGTGAAGAAGCCAAATGCAAAATTCTGATTATTCCAGGTATAGAAGTTATTGCCCTACATGTGAGTGTGTGCATGGGGTGTGTGTGTGTATGTGTGTGTGTGTGCACACGTGTGTCTATACTATACAATCAAGAGAAGGGGAAAACAGAAAATGCAAGCAGAAGAATGGGTGTCCAAGACACTGGTGTTAGCAGACAAGAACTTTAAAATAATTATGATGATTTGTTTAAAAATAAGAGGAAAAGAGAGACAAAACGAATGAGACAGCGGAGAATATTAAATATAGAATTGAAATACATATTAAAAAATGAAATGGCGATCCTAGTACAATAAACACAAAATTTGAAATTCAGAACTCACTTACATAAGATTTATAGGACAGAGCAGAAAACAGGATTTGTGATCCAAGAGACAGAGCAACAGAAAATATCCGAACTGTGGCACAGAAAGAGAGAAGGAAAGGAAAAAATCACCCCAAAACAGGAGCATTAAAGCTCTGAGGGACAGTCACCAGGTCTACCCTCCCCACAATTAGTCCAACCAGGGAAGGGGAGTGGGTAAGAAGAGCAATAATATAAAGAAATAAGTCCAGAATTTTCCAAAACAAGTGACATATATCAACCAGAGAGCTAGCTGTAAATCTTAAGACACAATAGACTAAAGTTGGTTCCTTAATACTACAAAAATAGGAAAACATCTCGTGAGACCGAACAAGTTAAAAAGGAGAGAATGTAAAAATAAACTGTACAAGGAATGAAAATAGGGAATATAATTACAGAGATTTAAAACATAATGAGAAAACTAAGAACAATTTTCCACCTCAAAAAACTGAAAACCTGGCTTAATATAATTAACCTAACTAGAGCTAAAAAATAATCTGATAACTACAAGAGCAATTAAATCAACAGTTTAAAAAGTCTCCCACAAATACCATGTTATATAATATACACAAAATCTACTAGATGTTCAAAGAAAAGATCAATTTAATATAAATTCTTATAGAGAACATAAAATAGAGAATGCTCAACCTACTCTATGAAGTCAGTTTATTTTTGAAACTCAAATCAGACAAGGACTCTATGAGAAAGGAAAAAAATAGGCCAATCTCATTCATAAGCACAGAAAAAAATCCTAAACAAACAAAAAAAAAACAGGAAGCCTAGTCCAACAGCTGTTTAGAAGATAGTGCTTAGTGACCCAAGTAAGGTTCAACCTAGAATTTAAAAGTGACTTAACATTAATAAATCTATAAGAGTATTTATCCACATTAACAGGCATGGGTGTGGGGATCACATCAATTTCAATTGATGCAGAAAAATCATTTAATAAAGTTCAAAGGCCATTAATGACTTTAAAATTTTTCTCAGACAACCAGAAGAGCACATTCCACCAAAAGCCTACAGCAGGCGTTGTTTCTAGTAGAGAAACATTAGCATCTTCCCCTTTAACATAAGTAACCGGGTTAGTATATTAATTAATTATCACCACATCTGCGCTGAGCGTGGTGCTGGACGCCTAGCCAGCACAACATGCTCAGTAAAAGAAATACATGATTACCAGAGTAGAGGGGAAGAAGCAAACTTCTCATGCATAGGTGAAGTGATTGTGCACATCAAGCATGTCAAAGTCGCAGCCCGCGGGCCGCACACCTTGTTTCTTTGGCCCGTGTTAGCCTTTGAGTTTGATATGCTTGGTGTACACAGAAAATCAAAGAATATACACAGAGTATGTTAAAATCAGAGTGAGAATTAAGCAAGGAACTAGATAGAAGATGAGCACACAAAAAAATCAACAGCATTTTCTATACTAATCAAAAAGAAACCCTAACCTGGGGGAAACATTCCAGTAAAAAAAATGATTAACCCTGAGAGACTAAAGAGGACCTAAGTAAACATATGTGGAGAGCATATTCTTGAAGGGGAAGAGTCATACCATAAAATGTCATTCTCTCAGACCCTGGCTGGGTCGCTCAGTTAGAGCAGTGGTCAGCAAACTCATGAGTCCACAGAGCCAAATATCAATAGCACGACTGAAATTTCTTTGGAGAGCCGAAAACCGACTTCTGCGCATGGGCCATGAAGTTTCAATCGCACTGTACGTGCGCGCCCGCGAGTGGTATTTTGTGGAAGAGCCACACTCAAGGGGCCAAAGAGCCGCAGTTTGCCGAGCACTGAGTTAGAGCGTCAAATCCTGATACCCAAGGTTGCGGGTTCAATCCCAGTCAGGGCACATAGAGGAACCAACCAATCTAATAATAAAAGCGTAATATGCTAATTAGACCGGACGTCCTTCTGGGCGGTCTTCCGGACAAAGCCAGGGCTGCCAGGGAAGCCCGGGTCCCAGGTGGCAGAGGGAAGGCGGTGCCGGCAGCCGGGGAAGGAAGGCCTAGTCTTGCACGAATTTCGTGCATTGGGCCTCTAGTGAATGCATAAACAAATGGAACAACAAATTTCCCTCCTTCCCTCCCTCCCCTCCTTTTCAAATCAATCAATAAATTTTTTAAAGATGTCATTCTCTCCACATCCATCTATAGGTCTAAGTGCCTCCAATCAAAACACCAAAGGCCTTTCCCAAGAATTTGACAGGCAGATTCTGAAACCTGTGTGACCACAATGTGAGGACTTACCCCTGATGTTAAAAGTGGCCTACAGCTATGTAAATTAGTACAGTGCAGCATTAGTACAGAAACAGGACCCTAAAGCAAAAGAATCATAAATTCAATTATGTTCGGCTATATGAAAATTAACAATCCCTGTCCATCAAAGAATGTAAAGAAAAAGAAAATGATGTCCCCAGCTGGGACATCCCTGAAGCCTGTATCACTGACCAAGGAATAGGACCCAGAAGATATAAAACACTGCCATAAAGCGGTAAGAAATGGACCAACCCGCTGAAATACAGGCTTAGGCACAGGCATTGTGCAGGTGAGGAATCACGAATGGCAACACGAAAAGGTGCTCAACCTCTCTGGCAATCGGGGAACTGCATGTTAACATCACAAGGAGACACTAGCTTCTACCCAACGGTTGGCCACTGCTAAGTAATTCCAAGTCTTGGTAAGCATACCCATCAACCCCCAGGAGTCTCATCTGCTTCGACCATTCTTACTAAACAGTATCGTCTTGTAACACGGACGCCGACGGTGCGCCGACTGTGCCCCGAGTGTGCACACCCCCAGGAGAAACTGTGTGACGAGTGTGCACAGGAGCAGCGTACAGAGCGATCACCGATGCAGGGGTGACAGCCAAAGCCGGGAACAATTCCAGTGCCCCGCGACAGGAGAACAGAGAAGTGCAGAAACCAGCGGTGCACGGTCGTACGATGACATGCTGTGATGTACAATGAGCCCCAAGCAGCAACGCGGGCGGGACTCAGAGGCTTCATTCTGAGGAAGAAGCCCAGTCTCGGAGTACCAGGCAGCATGACATCCTTTCAGAGACCTCCGAACGAGCCCCGCTGAACCACACCCTGCGAGGAGGAGCGGCTAGATGGCCAAACCAGACACAACTGCAGAGCAAGAGAAGGAGAAACAGGAAGCCCCACACCCGGATAACCGGGGTGGGAAGGGGCCGGGGAGGGCAGCGGAGGGCTCACACAGGTGAAGTCCCTGGGACTGCTGGGGCGAACGTGGTGCTAAGTGGACAGGGGTCCTGCTCACCATTTTCATTTTATAATTTACCCATAACGCACATTCTTCAGTGTGCAGTACGTAACATGATCTTAAAAAGAAAAAGAAGGAGAGAGAGAGAAAAGAAGGGAGAAGAAAAAGGAAAAACTGCATCAGGAAAATAGGGAAGACAGGTTAATACAGTAAATACCACTGAGGTGGAATTCCATAAGAACACTGACGGAGCCCGGACATGTCACGCGATGCTCGGTAAACGGCAACGGAACCTGACCAGGGACTGGATCTTAGGCTGAGAGAAACTTTCAAAACTTCCAGCAACCACCTGAGATTGAAAAAGGGGTTGGTCTCACCACCATACCGTGCGTGGGTACATGCAAACCAAGACCTTGTAAGTTAATGCGTGTGCCTGTGTGTTTCCTCAGCACCGCCAGAGACGTGGTGCCACTGAGGGGCCGTGGGCACTTCCATACAACAGTCACACCGCTCACGTGGAAGCGTGTGGCGACCCGCACAGCAGTTCCGGCCATCTGCATCCCTTACGCGCCCGTGGACACCCGTGAGAGCCATCCGCATGACCATGGACACCATTCTTCTTTGCTCAGGTGTGTGCATGGCGGTGAGATATGTGCACACCTATCACACACACACACACCCCCCCCCCCCAGAGCACCACTGGAGGCACATGCGGGTCCCTGTTGGCCATGAGAAGAAAAGACCCATTTTCCCACCTTTTAAACGCGTCCCACCACTTCCACCTCTCCCACCACTGGTACAAATTCTCACAAAAATCTGATTAAATCTCTCTAGACTTCACCACAAAGCTCCATCACAGAATTTATCACTATTTCTGCTTAGAGTTGGAAACCAGAAAAAAACACACACACAAAAAAACAAAGAACAAGTCAGTGTCTGAGTCCAATTCCATATGAAAACATTTAAAATACATTAGATTTTTGGTCAAGATGAAAGACACACACACACACACAAAAATCTAGCAATCTATTCTAATTGGGTTCCCATGGTAACTGTACAATTGGGTTTTTCAATATAACATCCCTAAGGCCCCATGCACACTTGTAAAATAGACTTCAAACAGCCTGGGTTGTTTTCCCATTACAGCACTCCCAGGAAGATCAATTACGACACCCCCCCCTGCCCCGGCCATTAGTGGCAGGAGGCGTGAGCACCACTGGCCGCATGAGCAGCGGTCACAGAAGGAAACACCACATATCATGATAATTGTATCAAACGAATCATACACTTCAGAGCCATCAAACCTGCTCTGGGTAATAGACTGGCCCTGCTGCTGTCACAGAACCACATGGAGGAAATGGGTGGACTCGGGCCCCACCGCACACCACACCGGTGTGCCTTGCATCGATTTCAAGGATACACAGAATCCATCATTAATAATTACATTATGAGATGACCCTCAAGGTTAATCATATTCTTAGAGACTCTCACTACGGAATTAAACAACAAACAGCCTTGCTGGTAAATAAATAAGTAAAACGGGACTGAGAATTCAAATCCACCTGTTAAATATTAATGGCACGCTGGGGACCAAAGCGCAGCCCCTCGCTGGGGACATAAGCTCCTGCACTGACCAGTCTCCCTGCCACAGGTGGGCCTGAGGCAGGTCCCAAGGCCCCGGCGCCGTGGGCACAGAGGGCGTCCGGAATGGCAACACCCTTAGGTAAAGGTAACAACCTCTGTGTCTGCAACAGTCCTAGGAATCCCGGCATACCTGATGCGTGCTGCGGGCCTGCTGACCTGGAGACTGGTGCAGAGGTAAAAGTAGCACCCTCCTCCTCCCACATGTCCCCCCATCAAGGCCACGGATGTAACACAGGCCAGTCTGGGACAAATGTGGGCCAGCAGTTTCCCGTGAGAAATGTCTAGGTCCCCAACACAACAGAGACCTCCAGAAGTTCTCAGACATCTTAGCGAGAAAAGTAGCAAACGGCACGGTCCTTAGCATTCTAGTTGGTGTCCACTAGGATGACCTCAAGCTGCTCCTTGGCCCAGGTAGAATAGTGACTGAACTGACACCCCTCGAGAAAAAAATCAACCGATGAAAACATCCCCACCAAAACGTCTGGACTGGCTCCCTACCCCCTGCCTGAGCTTCAGGCCTACGCTGGCCTCTCACCTCGCCTTTTCCCATCAGGCCTGGGTGCACGGGAGCACATCACTGGCTCCAGAAGAACACCTGGCCTGGCCGCCGTCCAGGGCCCTCCAGGGGTCTCTTGCCCGGCCTGCTGCCTCCCTTTCCTGCAACCCTGGGGCCAACGACTCAGCCTGCTGCTCAGAGAGTCCACGGCAAGGCGTGTGTGGCATCCTTCGCTGGGCCTCCCATCCAGTACAAGCCCACACCAGGCCCCGGAGAGCTTCTAGCGGGGACTTCCTGCAGCGAGAGAGGCAGGCATACAAGTAGAGCGGAAACTCAGTGCAAGTGGGATGGGCCCCCGGGGAGGGGACATTCTAGGGCTCAAGAGGCTGCTGGAGGAGCTGAGAAGTGGGAGGATTGGGAGAGACACCAGGGCGGAGAGCTGGTGTGGGCTCCCCACGGAGTGTGAGGGGCCCCAAGAAGGCCTCCTCCCCACTCACTCTCAGAGCACAGCACGATGCTCAGGCTTCTAGAGAACGTGCCAGACCGGAGGTGGGGGGCTCTGGGCTGAAGTGGAGTCAGGATGAGTCTCTGAGGCTCATTCCATCTGGGACCTGGCGGGAAGGAGGGTTTCCCTGGAGCAGGTCTAGATCCGGGCATTCAATGGAAGGAGGGGGAGCGAGAAGTGACTCTCCCTCAGCCATGTACCGGGTGCCACGCGTCCATGTCTGGGGCCTCCCTGTGATGCATCCTGTGCTGGCACGCAGCCCCGTTGGGTCTGGAGCAGGTTAGCATCCCCAGGAGGCTTGTCCAGTGCCCTCAGGGACAGAGGCGGGAAACGGCTGCATGGACAAGCAAGGCCAAAGCAACTGAGGTCACAGAGGCTGTAGCTGGCAGCTTCCTCCTGGCGGTGGAGGGTATGCGACAGATGTGAACACTCAGAGTCTAAATCTAGAGCTCGCATGCACTTTGCTCTGTACCCCAAGGGGCAGCCCCAAGTCTCCGAGGTGAATGGAGGTGGCCTGGCCCAACGCGGAGAACGTGCCACTTCCCAGCGGCTTCCTGAAGGTGACCCTGCAGAAAGGTAAAGGCCTGCAGCCTGGGGCCAGGGTCCTGTGGCCGGGTCACACGGAATCAAGTGCAGGTGCTAACGAGCACCCAGCAGCCAACACGGATCAGGAACGCGCAGCCGTGATCCAGGTTTCCCACGTGTCATCGGGAGTTTCCACGGGATCGCCGGGCACACGCTTCAGCGCGGAAACTACTAGAACACTTGTTTAGGGCAACAGAAAAGAGTATTTATTTAACCCTCCTGGAATCCATCCTGTTTCAGTTGCTGTGATACTCAATGGGCAGGAGTAAAAGCACGCTGGGCCCAAAGAAGAAATCTCAACACTCGGAGGAGGAAAATCGCCGAGGAAATGAGAAGCATGACCTTTGCGGGCCTCTCTGGGGTGACGAGCAGAGCAGGGAAGGCCGCGAGCCCAGCAATGTGACCTCAGTCTACCAGGAAATGAAACAAGACTCTGGGCGATGCTCTAATCACACCAGCGGCAGAAATAAACAAATGTTTTGAAAAGCTCAGAGGAAGTCTTTGAGCCTATACTTTTGTAGGAAAAAAGATCCTAAACTAATTATGGCTTAATCTCAAGTGGATTCAAGCTAACAGCAGGGGGACAGTGAAGCGTCACGGAGGTGCCTGGAATCGGAGTGTCTGGGTAACAAAGCACCCCGGCCGCCCGGACCCTGTTTTAGCAGCGAAAGTCCCCTGTCCGGGTGAACTGCTGGCGCCATGGCAGACAAGAACGTGGACGGATGGTGTGGGAACGCGGCCATCAGCAAACACGCCCGGAGCTCAGCGCATCCATCTGCCTCGACAGCCCCTCTGATGATAAGACAACGCTGACAGAAACAAATTCTTCTGCACAATAAAGAATAGCACACCTGGGCTTTCCCTGGGATAGCTGGCTAAACTCAGTAACTCTGGGAAATACATCACTTCTTCTCTTCGCCCAGCCTTCTAGGAAGTCCCGCTGGAGTGGGAAGGCCTTACTCATAAGAGCAGCTGCAAACACTGAGGACACCTCCGATCAGGTGCCAAGCTGTGGACACCATCCGCATCCCCCTCCCATTCCGTCATCCCACACCCGCACGCCCTTGAGCTAGGTGACAAGGTCAGGACACCAGGACTTGGAAGTGCCATTTCTCAGGAGCTTCGCCGAGTCTGGCTCTGACCACTGCTGAAGTGTACAAAGGTCTACAACGCCGGGCCGCCTCCACGTGCCTTATCCGTGACCACACACCCACACTCATTCAGCTGGCACCCGGATGCTCCACCTCCTTCCTCTGGCACCCACCCTCACTCGAGCCCCATCCTCCTCAAACAAGGAGGGGTGTATACGAACACTTTCCATTAAAGGCAAGGCCACAGGTCCAGTCTCATGCCATCAAGGCCTCACTGCGCCCAATCCTCCACTGGAGTGGCCCGTCCTCAGCACCCTCAAGCAGGGCCCACGTGGAGACACTGCTCTCCCCATGATGCCAAGGATAATGCCTGATCACACTGGTGTTAGAACATGTAACTGAACAAAGGTAAGCATCTATCTTTGCCACATCTGGTCCTAGCAGGACCTCTGGGGCTTCCTGTGTCACCATGACAAAGGCAGCCCGGCCTGCTGGGCGGTTAAAAGGCTGCACGAGGTTACAAATCCACCTGGCTGAGCTCAGAGCCCTCCTCCTGTCCCCGTGGGCCATGCATGACACTCACCCTCCAGGGGCCAGTCTCCTCCCAGGCTGGACCGGGATGCTAATGGTGCCTATGTCGTCGGGGGACAGAGTGTGAGAACAGGTTAAGTCGGTCTGTGAAAGCAACCAGCACAGGAAACCTTCAATAAGTGTTACTATGAGCAGTATCATTATCACACCGGCCAGAATCTTCTGGCGCTTGAGTAACTCTACCAGGCCCATCCAGATGTGAAGGTAAAGAGGTACCTCCAAATAAGACCCATTTACACACACACACACACACACACACACACACCCCTATCGTAGAGGTTCTAATCTTGACAAGGCCTACATTTGATGGACCACGTAACCCCCCACACTGTGGTGTGAGCAGTCACACATGCGGAAATACTGTCAACATGCCGGTGTCACTGCTGGTTCCTGGCCACTGTCACAGTGTCAGATTTTGTGTTTGGTCCTTTGGGAAGTTCTTTCGATTTAACAGACGATTAATGTCAAGCCTTCCAGGGGCAGGGGCTGGGGGCTGTCAGAGACTGGCAGTGCCCGCTGGGAAACGCGCGCGAAGCCCGCTTGCCGGTTCTAGGCCCCGACACGGTAAGCCTGTCAGCAGCCTGGCATACCTGAGCGCTCGGAACAGTGCCACCTGAGCAGAAAGCACCTGACACCAGCACTTTGGCAGCTCTCAGTAGCGTCCATTGTGAAAAACAGACAGAGCAGAGAAAACCACTTCCTTAGACACAAAAGGTATTTCAGAAACCCAGCGAATGAGCACCGAGCTACGTCATGCTCCGGACCCAACACCGTCCGTGAACTCCTGGAATCAGACACGCGGGAAGTGGACAGCAGTAGCCGGGACCCCACCTCTACTCCTGCCTCCACCAAACACAGTTTTGTGACTCTGAACTAACCAACGTCAAAGATGATTATTCAGGACTCAACCTGTGCCCAGTCTGGTATGATCCCCAAATGTGATCCCTCCCAGTAGTCCACAACAGCTTCATGGATGGTAGTGCCATCTGTCTCATTTTTGGAGACACCAAGGCTTGGAAAGATGAACTGACTTTACTCAAGGTCACAGATAGTAACTAGTGGAACCAGGTCCAGACCGAAGCTCTGTTCCCGGAGTCTGCACTCTTAACTCCGTGTATACTGGCCCAAACGAGTTATGTGTGAATCTGTACAATGATGCTGTCGGGACTGGAGGGAAACAAGGATTGTCGTTGGTTCCTCCCCTTTTTCCAGTTACAATTTCATCCTTTTTACAGGACTGTGGTTCCAAACTGAGATTTCTATCCAGACAGTAATTCAGACATCATAAACTATTCATTTCTTATTCCACGTGCTTGCACTTGTCCAGGTAGACAGAACAAGCATGACCACCTCCATCCAACAGATGAGGGAGCTGGGGGTTTAGCAGTTGCCCAGCGTCACCCAACTAGGAATTGGCATCACCGGAACCTCTCCACTGTTCTCCCCTCACATCCCTGGCTCTTATACACTAAACATTCAACTCGGTCCCACAAAAACGTATTCAGGCGTGTAGCTGAGCGTTGACCTTCATCTCCGACCATGAAGGTGCGTCTGTCCAGAGCGGGGGAGGAAAGGAAAGATGGGGGTGAAACACCACGTGGCTGGCTGTGCCTCAGCCGCGTTTGCCAAACTCACGGCGAAGTTCTGGTAACGTCTGCATCTTCTGTCAGAACCACAAGCCCGAAAACTGTAACGCTGTGATAACAGGTTCGGCTTGCAATTTGAAGAGATTCACACGTCCCTGAGGAGTTACAAAACCATGCACCTAGATCCACACGCACAGGCACCCGAGAACACCGCCTGCGAATGGATCTCTCTGGAAAGGGGCGCTCGGAGCCTGTCGGGTGGAGAGCACTACTTCCGGGCCACACTAGGCTCCCTGCAGGTGCTCCAACGTTAGGGTCCGCCAGACCCTCCTGGGGAGCGAGCAGAGACTCAGGTCCCCAGCTCCTGATCCAGCAGGTCTGCCAATAACCTATGTTTCCCAGCAGGCGCCCTGGGAATTCTGAGGCCAGCAGGGAGCAGACGCCGCTCGCCTATGCTCATGGCCACCCCACTGCAAGGAGAGCGACAGGTTCCCCGTTCCAGGGGTGGCTCTCACGAATGACACCAGAGACGGTCAACATCTGAAAGTGGTCCCTACTTTCAGTCCTTTTGACTGGCGAGTCAACTGTAGCTAAAAGTTTTCAAAGAAATGACAAATAACTACCACTTATCGATTACATTTCAACATTGAAATGTCCAATGCCCTCGGTTGCCCGAGACTCAGCTCAGTCTCTTCCCCCACCTCCAGACCTCTGAGCCGGCGCTGCCGGAATGGCCCAATCTGTCCATAAGGCAGGAGTTCCTTAAACTGCTATCCATACGACTCAATTTGTCAGTAAAAACTGCCACCAGCGCTGTGCTTGCAGAAAAATGCCCATAAATGCATTATTGCGACGGGCAGATCGATGTCTATCATAAAAACAAATAGATTTAACAAGTGCCTGCTTCTCCGAGCGACGCCATTGGTGGACAGCACATTCCGGCGGGCCCTGGACTTCTGGGAATGGGCCATAGCGCCAGGGTTGGCTACTCCGCTGACTTCACAAGTGATACGGGCAGGAAATTATTCTAACAAGAAAATGTTCAAAGTAGGAAAGTGAACACAGTCGGCACGGAGAGTTCTCGTCCAGTTCCTTTCGTGATTACACAGGTACACACACGAAGAAAACAAGTGTGACAACCGTTAAGAAAATGTGTCTGTCGAATTTGTAACCGGTTTTACCGCAGCTGTGTCACAGGCCAAATGAGCTTCTTCCCTCCCTGGAGACACCCACTCCTTTGACAAGCCCCCAATCTGACAGACAAGCACACACACACAAGTTTCAGCATCCCACCCATGGCGAGGGCGTGACTGCTGTGTCTGCGGCCCCCGGACCAGCCTACTTAGCTGTTTAACGGGAGCAGGCAGGAGGGGGGCTGCCCGAGACGGGATTCACTTCCAGGGACTGTGCACTTTGGCAAGACACTGCTTGTGACAGATTTACACGTGAGTCAGAGCGGCCCAGACCACTCGGATTCCTTCAAAGGTTACAAAAGGTCACAAAGATGATTCATTCCTCTTCTTAGACGGTCCACTTTAACAGCCATAGAAAGGAGCAGTTACTCACTGTAGTCTATATATTCAGTATATGGTTTCCCCAAACCCTACCGCCCTCCTATAGAAGCGTTATATCACTGTTAACTTTTCTAAGTCAAAAGAAAACTAGACTCTTTCCACTGACCAACAGCTACGTGGCCGTTACCCAAAAGTCGCAGAACACACATCCCGCAGGGTTTTGTCTACAACACTGAGTCTCCCTGTGCCCAGCACTAGCGGAATAGGGCCAACAGTAACCAAGGGCAGCAGCCTCCGAATACACCCCGTCAGATTAACCACTCACTCACTTCACACCAAGAACGGGGCGTGGGTGGCTCATTTACCATGCGTATATATGCAAATCCTGGCACCCAGTCCCCTCCCACTCAATGGTGATATTGTAGTTTATGTGTACGACTGTATCATCTTCCAGGTGTTCTTTAAATCATATTCTATGACAACACCCATCTCTTTCAGAAAGCAGCTGTCAGAAGCTCCCATCCCTGGAAACAGGGTCAGGGGGGACTGTGACAGAGGCCCACCGAGCTAAGGGCCTTCCAGAGCCCAGAGGGCAGTGTGCCCACCTGGAGTGAGCAGGGACACACACACAGGAAGTCGTGACCCTCGGGGACCGTGGACTTAGAAGAAGGAAGTCTACGCCAGGCAAGAGCGCCAGGCAGGGTCAGAACGACAATGACCTGACAGGTGGTAACTGAGGACCACAGGAGAGTTCAGAAAATGTGGTTCTGCTTCCTTTCCTTTTCTACCAAGGAGGAAAGACCTGCCACTGGACAAGGGCACCGGTGCCCCACAAAGGAAGTTGGAACAGGACAGTCTGGGTGGTTTGAACCACTGGCTTCTAAATATCCTCTGCACAATGCGGATGTTCCCCCACTCCTGTGTGGTTCAGGGTTCGGGCTCTGGAGGAGGCCGCACGCAAACAAAAGAGACTAGAAAGTATTAATTTGGAAATACTGGGGGCCAGGCGGGAGCCCAGCTCAAGAGGAAGGACTCCGTTTTGCTCTGGCCTTTGCAATGCCTTTTATTCATGTTTGGGACCCACCCATACCTCTTAGGCAGGCAATTCCTGTAACAGCTCCATGATAGCCCATCAGCAAGGATTTACATAAGACTAAAGGGTGGAAGTGGCTTCAGCTCCCTTTGTCTCAACTAGACCGTGGGGGCAGAGTTCTGACCTTTTAGAGCTCAAGGCCTGGGCCTTCCGGGTTCCTTGTCCACCCCTCTCTGCTAGCGAAGACAATGGGCGGCTCGCAACAGTACAGTAAGAAAAATAAAACTTAGTTCGGTAAGTGTATATTATTAAAAAATACTGAGAACGGTAAACTGTGTTGGGTTCCGGAGAAAAAGGCTGGAGGAGAAACGGCGGGAACGCCCCCAAGGTCGGTTCTTCCGCAGGCCTGGCCTTCCCTCCTTCCCGTAGGAAAGAAGGACACGCTCGCGGGGAACGTGGGACAGGGGCCCAAGTGGAAGACCAGGCCCAGGTGAGGCCAGTCAGGCCCAAAACAGAGAGAACAAGAAAGGTCTGAGGATCCCAGCAGGGGAACAAGAGGGAGGCGCTACCGGTGGGTCAGCCAGCTGGGCTCCGCAGGCAAAGCCTTTTAACACAGTGTCTAATGAGAGCAAAATCTAGCTCCTTAGTCCACGCGGAAGGTCCACAGGTGAGGAGACTGTGCCGAGGCCTGGTTCACCCAGCCCCATGGTCACAGGTGCAGCCCTACTGTTCAGTGCTAACCAAGGGCAGAGCCTGGAAGCAGGGCCGGCAGGGCAGGCCAGCCCTCTGCTGCTTGCAGACCCTGGGCCTCAGCAAGTGTGGGCCTGCTGTGAACCGCCACGCGGCCATGCCATGTGAGTTACCCCAGGACCGCCCACCGCCTGGGTGGAGGTCTACACCCCCACGCCCCACTGTGCCATAGGCTGCTTTATATCTCTGTCACCTCCCTGCGTGTTTAATCCCGGAGTGGGGAACGTCCGGCCCTGCCCAAGCATTAGGGGTGAGTTAATTTAAATGTTCGACCCAATAGAGCAGGCTAATTTTTGAGTTGATCATTTTGTATGGCCCATGGATGATGCTATAAATATCCCAAGGCCCTGGGCAGAGAAAAGGTTCCCACCCCCGGTCTAACCCACCGAGGACGCGGGGGAACCAACACACCATCTCCCATCTTCTGTCTGGGGATGGAGAGGGGGAGCCTTGCTCAGAGACTCCACGGGTTCCATGTGAGGAGCCAGGCTCTTTGCCTTCCACAGCTTCACCTTCTACCTCTACCCGCTGTGGCCCCTCTCAGATAACGGACTGCCCAACCAAGCAAACGCTGTGCTCGCACGTACAAACTGTATTTCCAGGACAGAGAGCAGCTGCTGGGCTGAGGCTCGAGAGGGAAAGCACCCAAGATTCGGACAGGTAGGAGCCCGGGCGTGAGGGGTGCGAGGGGTAGGACTGCTGTCCTGCATTATCCCGACTTGGGAATGATGGGGCCAGTGTGGATGGCTCTCAGAGGCCACCTGTCTACTCCAGGTGTGCATGGAGGCTCTGGGGTGTGGTGTATACAAACCCCAGCACGGTAACGAGGACCCCACCTGGTCCTCCTCTCCACCGGCCTCAAACAAGACAGAGACTGGAATTCTACAGAAGGAGTGTGCTGAGGCCTTGCAGCAAGGAGAGGCCCTAGGAGGGGCTTCTGGAAGCTTCCTGGGAACTAAAGGGGAGCGGCGGCCCCCTTGGCGCTGGTGAGCAGGGCAGGGCCAGAGGTGGGCAGTGATGGCGTGAAGGTGTTGGCCACCTGGAGGTAGCGCAGGGACGGCCAGGTGCCCACAGGGCAAACCAGACACACGTGTGCACACCTGAGCACACCTGCACACACCTGAGCGTACCTGGGCCCCGTGCCGGTGGGTGGGGGGCAGGGCAGGCTCCACCGGGACAGTGAGATGAGGGAGCCCCCAGGGCCACTGGTGTGTGTGTGGGGGGGGGGGGGGTGCTAGACAGAGGAAATGACAGGCGAGCCCTGAACTTGGGCAGGAGGGAGGCCACCGGGACACTCACCGCGAAGCCCAAAGCTCTGACCTGGAGCAGCTGGGAGTGCAGGGGAGCGAAGTGGTCTGGGCACCAAGGGCTGCCTGGGCTTGTCCGGGGCGCGGGGGCGGGGCCTGGGCTCGCGGGAAATGGGCCGCGGGGGCGGGGCCGGGGCTCGCGGGAAATGGGCCGCGGGCGCGCGGGGGCGGGGCCTGGGCAGAGGAAACCAAGGCGCAGGCAGGGGCGGGGCCGAGCGCGGGCACCGCCTCCCCGCCCTGAGCGCCGCGGGGTCGGAGCATGCGCAGTGCGGCGTCCGGGCTGACCCCGCTCTGCGCAGCCTCACGGAGGAAAATAACAAAATTGAATCAGGATTCCTGCTGGGTGTCCTGACAAGTGTATTGTGGTGCAGTTTCACAGTTAATGCATAAATAGTACTTTTCTTTTTATCTGGATAGTGTTTTAACATGAACCCCTAAGCTATTAATACAAAGAGGCTAGCTGGTGTTTGTCTCTCTGATCCCCGGGGCAGGACAGAAAGGCAGTTTGGTGATCCAGCTGCTAGTGAGGCGGATGATGTGAATGTCCGGGGGTGAGTGAGGAAGGGAAAGGGGTGTGGGGCATCCAGGTGCGGTGCCTGGACCTGCTGCAGGGACCCCGTCACCCTCGCTGGGGAGATTGAAGGGTGCTGCAGGTGCCTTCACGAGGGGCTCCAGGTTCAGGAGCTAAAGTGAGGTCTCAGAGCCACCCTGGCCCACGGACAAGACCCGCTAAAGCCTGAGACTCTGAAATGTGGTATCTCGGACCCTCCAGCGAGCAGAACTAAAACCCACACTTCCGGCACTTCCTGGCAAATTCTTCCCTCCCTTGGTGATAATTTTCAAAAACTCAAGTCATTTTCTCAAAGCTCCCCCATGCCTTGTCCCTGTGCCATTGCGCCACGCACTCCCCTTCCTGTTGTTAAAGCCACATAAGCATAGTGCCACCCCAAGGGACCCGCCAGCTGTGCAAGGAGCACAGGTGAGGAGGCTGGCTGGGCCTGCCAGCCTAGCACTGTGTGGGCACCTGCCTTCTCCACCTGCCGGATGACAGCCTGACACCAGGTGGGCCAGGTGCCTCTGCGGGTTCCCGTCGTGTATTAACAAATCCCATCCCATCCTCCAGGCACTGGTTCCCAGGAAGGACTTTCGCAGAAGTGGCAGACAGCCCCAGCCTTGTGGCCTCACTACACCAGCCTCCCAGTGTGTCCTCAAGACAAGCCCGCCTCCTCTGGGCCACGGGAACAACGGGAGCAATTTGCATCTCCTTTTGCAGCCCAAGAAATGCGTTTAATAAGCCTCCTTCCCAGCTACTTTTGTGACATGGGACCACTTTACAACAAAGCTGTCTTCAGTAGTCAAACTTAATCCCCACTACCCTGCCTCGGGGAAAAGAGGGGATTTTGTAATGATCACATAAAACCTTGTGCGGTTTGAAAGCCCCGAACTCCGGACAAACGTGCCAGGGCCACGTGACAAAAGGAACGTGTCGGGGAGCTTGTCCCTGTTGGTGTTTTACATACAGTTTTCTCTTCGGGTAGCATCTCCAGTGGAAGGCTCCCCGATTAACACAATTGATTTTCTCAGCCCCCGGTTCCTGTAAAGGCTGGAGCCCAGAGCCGGCCGGAGTCAGCGCCTTGGCCCTGGCTGGTGCAGTCCCAGTGGGTTTGGATAGGTGAGGGCCTCTGGGGGGGTCTGGAGCAGGGAAGTGGGGCCCTCAGGACCAGGAGCCGGTGCCAGGGGTCTCTGTGCGCGCTATTCTCGGCATTGCTGGCGCCATCATCCTGCATATGCAGCCCAACGGCATCTCCAAGGAGGCAAGAGCATGCACGGCGCTGTGCAGTGCATCGCCACACGGAGCCCACCTGTGGAGCAGCCAGGATATCTGCTCGGGGTTGAGGGGATGATGCAGGAAAGGCCTGAAAGAGAAAATGAACCGCATCGGCTTCTATCACGGGAAATGCCCGCACAAGGTAAGGGCCATTGTCGACTGTGGGATGTGACCATTGGACAGAGACCAGCGCGGGTCTGACCTTGCTCGTCCTTCCAAAATGTGGCGACTTTAGAGAGCTGACTACTGGACAAGGTATATAACACATGTAAACGAGCGAATACGTGCCCCTTCCGGTGTCTGTTTGGGTCCATAGGCTCAGAGAAGGCCTTGTGCTTTGGGGGAGGCCGCCCGCCTGCCTTGGGCTGTCTGGCTGTGGATGGCTTGGGGTGGGGGTTTCCTGGGATGTTGGCCTTTTGGAAAGAGGCTCCTACACTCATTACCAAGTGTTTTTGATCCATTTTCGGGAAGGGCTCTGTTGGTAACACACTGCCTGCGGTTTGGGTAGAGTCTTTTAAGTGGTGTGAAGTGCACCCGGGCGCCCAGAGAAAGGGGTCTCCCCGCAGCCTCCGCCTTCGGGGTGAGCAGAAGCACCTGGCTCACTGTGACTTGGAAATTAATGCAAGAGACGTGGGGATTGGGATGCTGAGACTGCGCTCTGTCTTCGTTTGCACTGCCTGGGAAACAGCAAATGAAAACCAAGACAGGGAAACCGCCCCCATGCCAGGTGCTTTGTCTCGACTCCAAGATATTAATCTGGGAATGGCAAGCAGTGCGTCCCTTCCGAGGGGACGGCCCCTGTCTCCCCCCAGGGCACTGATTTAAAATAACACAAGGAGGCAAAATTGGGAAGAGCCTCAGACACGTGGGCAGCAGAACTATGGTGCTGGTGGGGCGGAGGCGGTCCGTCCCAGGGTCCCATTGTCTGCTAGGTAATCTGGGGAGTCAGGAATGAGAACGCGAGGTCCTAGGAGTGGTCCCCCCCATCTGTCTCACCAACAGCCACTGCAGACGAAGCCCTGCTGGCCCCGCAGGGACCATGTGGCGCCAAGGGCCATCATAGCCATCTTTGCCGGGAGGGGCTCCCATGGAGATAGAGAGGAAGGCCCCAGCCCGCCCTGGTGAGCCCCTGGATCTAGCCTGATCTGAAGGTGGCCATCCTTGGACGTCTCATGTCTCTGTGACAATGAATTACCTTGTTTGAATAAACAAGTTTGAGTTGTTTTTGGAATCAAGAGTCTTGAGTAATACAAGTGTACCTGGGCACTGTGCTACCTGTCTTTACTTGTGTTATCCTTTTAAAAACTCACAGCTTTGCCTGGCCGGTGTGGCTCAGGGGTTGAGCGTCAACCTATGAACCAGGAGGTCAGGGTTAAATTCCTGGTCAGGGCACACGCCTGGATTGTGGGTTCGATCCCCAGTAGTGGGCGTGCAGGAGGCAGCCAATCGATCCATGATTCTTTCTCATCATCGATGTTTTTATCTCTCTTCCCCTCTTCCTCCCTCTTTGAAATCAAGAAAAACGTTAAAAAAAAGACACAAAACACCTCACAGATTTGTGAGATGAGCAGCATTATACCCATTTTACAGTGAGGAGACGGAGGAGGAAAGAGGCCGAGAGAGAGAGAGAGAGAGAGAGAGAGAGAGAGAGAGAGAGAGAGAGAGAGAGAGAGAAGCAGGGAGGCATGAAGGGAGGGAGCAAGAAAGAGAGGCAGAAAAAAAGACTGTTAGAATTTTTGAATTGAGGAATTTAAAATCTTTTGGTGGCAAGTGATGATGGTGTATTTCTAGGGCTTAGGGATTTTATCTTGCTATTTGTTCTTCAAATAAAAGAATCAGAGTTGCTGACTTAGTTTAAACCAACTCCAAAGACTGCCGAGTTGACTGCTGATTAAAAACTTGTCTTTCTCGGGTCTGAGATAGGAATAGCGGATCTGACTTCCCTGAATGTGTTGCTTCTTGCAAATTTTGATTTTCATTTGCAGAGCCTGAGCATGCCAATGATTGGGGAAATGTAGCTTGATTATTAACAAGCCAGAAATAGTAACGCTTTGGCATCTACCCATGCTCGTGCAATAAAAATAGATCGGAAAAAGTCTGACTGGGAAAGTAAAGGTGATTTTGGACCCATTAGTCTCACAGTTATTCCGGGCACCAGTCTGTGGGCTAATTCCAGAGTAAACAGGCCCCTAGATTAATAGAATCTCTAGGTGACAGTAATGGGAAAGGTCACTTTTGATTCAGTGTGCTTTGCCATTTGTGAATTGAGCCTGGATCTCTGCAGAAGTCTACACATTCCAGCCCTTGCATTTCTGCTCTGTGGCCGAGACGAGCCATCATTTTTAATGGTTCCACCTGCATTACCTTGCATTTTTCAGATCCTCGCTGTTTCATTTCCCCTCTGTTCTGCTATCTAAAACTTATTTTTCCAACTTATTTTTTCCTGATTACTTGTTCCTTCATACACATCCTGCAGCCACAGCCCTGTGCTGGGGGGCTGCAGGGAGGGGGCCCTGCGGGGAAGCAAGGAGGCAGGCTCTCCGAACCTTGTTAGCCACAAGAAGATTTTCAGATTTCCACCGACTTAGGAATGAAGCTGTCGGGATTGAGCTGCAGCCTGCCTCTTGCATCAGTGGAAATGGGCTGTGTGATTGCTGCGTGGAACTGTGTGCTCGAATGCGCTGGGAGTTTTAGGCAATTTTTCAAACTTCCGCATAGATAATGTCGAAACATTTCTGAAATGGGATCCTATATCCTCAGGATGCGCCTAGGCAACAAGCCTGGGACCACACGTGGGGCGGAAGGAGGAGACTGCGGGAGGATTTGCATTTTCATTCCCTGAGTCAACTGCCATGGATCTCTCCTGCTTCAGAAGTCCCCCGCCACTCCCTGGATGCTCTCAGGAATCGGCGCCCTGCCGCTGACGGAGCTGTTGATAAAGTATCTTTTCTGAATCCTTCAAAAATCCAAAAGGAGTCCAACGTGGACAGTTTAAGACAAGAAAGCGAGGGTCCTGGCAAGCTCATAGCCTGGGGGCCCAGGGCGGCTCCTTCGTGGCAAATGCAATTTCTCCTCCCTGACTTTCCTCCAGCCTCCAGCGCTGGGTGGAAATGGTGGCCGTTTTGAAAGGATTTCTTCACGAAGAAGCGGCTGACAAAGGTCATATTACGAATATGTTTCTGGGGTGATAACATTTTGATTAGATATGCCAGGATCTCCTAGCCTGCCCTGGGAATGTCATCGCCTACCATTTTCCATTATTTTAAGAAAATCACGGAAGCGCGTGCTGTTGGGCAATCGGACTTGAATGCTGCGGCTTATTTTCTGTGCTGTAATGTGCCAGCACCGTGGGCATCGTTGCGGGGAATAAACGATTCTTCCCCTATAAACCGAATGCCTAAAGAAGCCCCCGGAGGAGGCGGGATGTCCATAAAAGTTGAAATGGATTTCATAATATGGCATTCAATTTAGTGGAATAAGTGGGATTCAAAAATAATCCAATCTTCCAAAGGAAAGTACCTCTCTCCTAACCGAAGGGGGGCTGATGTAGTGCCCAGGCCAAGCACAGGTGGTTTAATTTGTGCTTAAATGTATTTATTAAGTTTCCTATTCCCCCCCAATTGAAATTTCTCCCCTTCCCCCCCCTTGAAAAATTCGCTCCTTAGAGACGCCAACCAGAAAGCATTGATCAAAGGCCAGCTCTGATTCAGCGGCTTATTGAGAAGAGGTTTGTGTGTGCGCTTGCGTAGTTCTGCCTCGAAGATTCTCAGGAGCAGAAAATATTTCAAAAATGATAGCAGGACACTGACATCATTAATTGTTCCCCGATACCGGCATTGATGTAAAATAACAAAGCCCAGGCTCAGCACCAGAAGGTGAGGTGAGAGACTCCTTGGAATTTTGATGGATAGCATCGGGGTGCACAGAAGTAAAAGGGGGGCCCGGGAGGGGCTGGAAATACCCAGGGAATGATCGCAATGGGCCCTGGGTGCCTGTGCCCCTGGGTTTCGTGACAAATCGGCACCAAGACGAGAGAGCAGAAATGAAGGAAGATGAGGGGCCGCAGCCCGCAGAGGTGTTAGAGCGTGGCGCTGGGACCAGGCGGCCTCTGCACGGCGTCCCAGGACGGTCTAATCAGCAAGCACCGGGAGGTGCGTATTTACCAACATAAAACCGATACATCTCATTCTGGAAACCGAAGGCTTGGGAGTTCACATTAAATTCTTCTTTTATTTCATCCCTAAACTTTTAATCACAGAAGTGAAAAATAATTGGTACGTAACCTGATGCGGTTTAACGATGACACTTTCACGAACATGCGTGCATCCACTCTTTCCAGCCGTAAAACCATTGCCACTCCCCAACCGTCAAGTTCTCAAATGGGTTTTGTGAATGTGCAAAACCTGAAAGCGAATCTATTAAAGAACAAACACACACGATGGCAGGCTGGAAACAAGGCAGATGGGATGGGAGAGGAGAAGAGAGACAGCCCTGCCTGCCTAGCCTCCCAGCAGCCCATTCTCAGGACGAACCTGCGTGGCGCACCACAAACTCTCAGTCATTCGCACCTTCCCAGGCGTCTGTACGCCAGCCAATTGTTGAGGGGAGCAACGCGTAATGTGACTGCAACATTTCACAGTGGAAAGTCAAATAGCAATGATTTCCTCTGCCAGCCTCACACCCGCCGCCTTGACCGTAGGGGTGAACTCCCTGGGCACTGGGCCTGTGGGGGGGGGCCGCTGACGGTGCTGCCCAGCTCCCCGCCTCCAGCACGCCCGCATGCCGCACGCGGTCACTGGGGCATCCATGCCCTTTATCTCAGTGAAAATCCTATACATCATGATAACCGGGGATTAATGTCAAAAACAATAAAATCAACATGACCCCCACAACTGTGTTGTGTATCTGGGTGCTCCAGAGAAATGGAAGGTATATCTATATCTATATCTATATATCTATTTATATCTATATCTATATATCTATTCATATCTACACATACATACCTACATACACTGAGTGGCCAAATTATTATGATCTCTGAACGCATAATAATCTGGCTACTCATATATATATATATATCTCCTATCTAATAAAAGAGTAATATGCAAATTGACCATCACTCCAACACACAAGGTGGCTGCCCCCATGTGGACACAAGATGGCCAGCAGGGAGGGCAGTTGGGAAGGACCAGGCCTGCAAGGGAGGGCAGTTGTGGGTGATCAGGCCAGCACGGGAGGGCAGTTGGGAGGGACCAGGCCTGCAAGGGAGGGCAGTTGGGGGCAATCAAGCCTGCAGGGAAGGGCAGTTAGGGGTGACTAGGCTGGCAGAGGAGGGAAGTTGGGGGTGACTGGGCCTGCAGGGAAGGGCAGTTTGGAGGGAATCCAGGCCTGCAGGGGAGAGCAGTTAGGGGTGACCAGGCCTGCAGGGGAGGGAAGTTAGGGGCAAACAGGCTGGCAGGGGAGCAGTTCGGCATCAATCAGGCTGGCAGAGGAGTAGTTAGGAGGTGATCATGCTGGCAGGCAGAAGTGATTAGGGGCAATCAGGAAGGCAGGCAGGCAAGCAGTTGGGAGCCAGCGGTCCTGGATTGTGAGAGGGATGTCCAACTGTCGGGCCTAAACAGGCAGTCAGACATCTCTCAAGGGGTCCCAGGTTGGAGAGGGTGCAGGCTGGGCTGAGGGACACCCCACCCCATGCACGAATTTCATGCACCGGGCCTCTGGTATATATACATATAGACACTGACCAGCGTCCTCCAGGGGGAGGGGACATGGGCAGTTTGCCAGCCTGACTTGCTGGCCGAACTCCTGGTTGAAGGGACAATTTGCATATTAGCCTTTTATTATATAGGATAGACACTGAGTGGCCAGATTATTATGCATTCAGAGATCATCATAATTTGGCCACTCAGTGTATACATATCTCTATCTATCTATCTATCTATCTATCTATCTATCTATCTATCTATCTTTCTAATATCTCATTTGATTATGGGAGCTGAGAAAGGCCCAAAACTGCAGTTGGTGAGAGAGACCCAAGGGAGCTGACGGATGGACAAGTTCAGGTCTGAGTTGAACCGAAGGCAGACGAGGCCTGTGTCTTTGTCCAGCCAGGCAGAGGGTACATTCTCCCTCACCCGGCTTTTGCTCTAGACCTCCCGTGGGTCTGAGGAAGCCACGTGGGGAGGGCAACTGCCTTCCTCAGTCTCCTGACCTCGCTGTTCCTCTCCTCCACCCTAGACACACCCAGAACACACTGACTGTGGGCACCTCGTGGCCCCGTCTGGTGGACATATAACCCTCGCCCTCACCCGCTGGTGTTGAAGAGCATTGGCATCCCCTAACAAACATGTCGTCTGTTGGAACTCCCTGCTGGGCCACCTGGCCTCAGACCAGGCGACCAGGGACCCTGTGCTGAGCCTGGGTTCTGGGGCTGTGTCTTCAAGGTCCCGTGGGTGGATGCACATCACGTGTACCTTCGCTGACATCCCGAAGGGAACTGAGGGAGACGCTTGTTTTCCTTGCATCTCGGTAGCCTTAGAATAAGGGCTACTGTTCAGATCCCCTGTGTGTGGAATAAGAAAAAGGCTCGCCAAGCTGCTTATTGGTTCTGAGCGAGGACCCACCTCCACTGACCAGCGCCCTTGTCCTCCCCCACTCCCGGCCCCGTGCCCATCTGTGCCTCCTCCTGCCCTCATTCTGCAGGTGGAGCCCACTGTGGGCTGGGAATATTGTCCAGCCCCTCCGTTCGTTCATTCATCATTTATTTCTTTTAAAAAAAACCACCTGTCATTTGTCTGGCAGGAGGTGACAACCAACCGGAACCATAGTGAGGTGGCACAGGAGAATGAAGCTCAGAATCATTGGGACATAAGTATTGAAGTGACAAGGGAGTGGGAAGGAAGAAAGATGAGCTCGGTGTGCAAAGTCCAGCCACTGAGAAGGAAGGTGTGGGGGCCGCGGACAGTGACCTGGAGCCACCATGGCGCAGCCCCCTAGGGAAAGGTAACGACCAGCAGCAAGTGAGGCGAGCTCACAGCATCAGGAAGGGAGACAGCGTGGCCTCCTGTAGACACGTGGGAGCCACAGACCTGCGGGAACTGGAAACCAGCCTGCCCGGGCCGTGGGTCCCTCCTCTCTGTCCTGGTAATGGTCTCCCATCTCGTGCCCTACTCTCTCTCTCTCTCTCTTTATTAAACCTCTCTCTTTTCTTTTCTTTTAAATTTTTGGTAAAATGTACATTACAGAATTGTGACATTCCCACCATTTTTAAGTGTGCAGTCCAGTGGTGGTAAGGACATTCACATTGTTGAGCCACGAGCTTCACCATCCACCCGCGGAAGTCTTTCACCTTGCAAAAAACGGAAGCTCTGCCCCCCCCCCCCCCCCCCGTTACACGCTGACTCAATAACTCCCCAGTTCCAGCCCCTGTGGGTGGCCACCATTCCCGTTTCTGTGTCTATGAATTCGACCATCCTAAGTCCCTCATATGAGTGGGATCATGTAGTATTTACCCTCTTGTGGCTGGCTTATCTCAGGCACCATAATGTCCTCAAGGTTCATTACGCCACCCCCTCCTCTCCCACCCTGCCCTGCCCCTGCCCTGCAGCCACCCTGACCACATGCCCTACTGTCCTCCCCTCACTCCCCCCAAACCACCTCAGGGCTCCGGCATAGGCCACTCCCTCTGTCTGCACGCTGTTCCCTCCAGCCCCGTGGCTAACTCTCACCTCCTTCGAGTCTCAAACACCACCCTGCCCAACCACCAGGCTTTCAATAGGCCCTTCCTCTCTGCACTGCCTCTGGCTCCCCCGCCCCCGAATCCGGCTCTCAATCTCGCCACAGCTCATTCATCTTCTAAAAGGCTCAACTTTGTCATCACAGGGGCTTTCTGACCGTTGTCACTGGAGACAAGCTGCAGGAGGGCAAAGACTGCTGTCTGCGTCATCCGTGGGCATGTGCTAGCACGGGTTCATGCTTAATACATAGTCCCCCAGGAGTGAAAGTGAGCAAAAATGTGGTCTGTGTGGGGGAGCTGAGATCCATGCAAGTGGAAGGAATAAGGGGGGGCTTGGGATCCCCTAGTCCAGTGGGTTCCAGAATCCTAGGGAACATGCACGGTGGCTTCAGACAGAATTCAGTGCAACCTGCAAACAGGCAGAGGCCTCCCGGGCTGGGTCCTGAGAGGGTGGGGCCAGCACCCCTGCATCCAGGGGGTGTTGTTTGCAGAGCCCGGGGCTGGTCCAACCCCCGTGGAACAAAGAAAGACTCAGAGAACATGGATGCCTTGACTCGGGTTTTGTAGGGTACCAGGAAAGACAGGGTGCCCTGGTTTCGCCAGCAGGCTGTGGCCCTGTCTGTGCCCCCTTCCTGGGGCTTCCCTGCTGGACCGCCTGAGTGGGGAATTAGAGGGGCAGTGGCCGGCAGCCCCGTCCCGAGGCAGCCAGAGGAAGAGGACACCCCCTGAGCCTGCTTGTCGGATGGTGTGGGGCAGAAGGGCTAGGAGTGTGGAGAAGAGTCTCCCAGGACCTCCCGGCTGGGGCAGAGCCAGGGTGCTCAGGCCAACATCGCAGGCAGCCACCCACCTTAGCTCCTGCCGTGACCTCCTAGCATGGCCGGATTAGCAGGTAAAAATCCAGGACACCCGGTTACATTGGCCTTTAAGTGCACAGCAAGCTTTTTAGTATCGATACGTCCCCAATATTGTCTGGATAGTTGATCTGAAATGCAAAATTACCTGGGCAGCCTGGGTCCAAGCCAGTGAGAGGGGCAGAGCCCTCCCCTCTCCAACCCCCATCTCCAAGATGAAGTTCTTCCCCAGGCCCAGGGGGACAGAGACAGCCAGCCCCCCAGCCACTCCCCGCCCTTTAGCTCCAGGTAAGGGAAGTCCTGTCCCCTCTCCTTGGCGTGAGCCTCTGGCTGGGACTTGAATTTAGACCACGAGAAGCATTTAACTTTTCCCTGGGCAAAGGAGCCCTAACTCAGGACAGGCCAGCTCCTGGGAGAGAGAAGGGAAAGGGGCACTAGTGTTTGCTGTCTTTTTTTCTTTCTTTCTTTCTTTTAAATTTTATTTTGGCTGAGGAGTTGATAGCATCAGAAAAGACAAGATACGGGCTATTTTGCCAATAACTGACCCATGGCACTAAGGTCTAGAGAATCGGAACATCTTGGAACACACTCGGCGTGATGTTCGCGCTGAACATCCGTCTTTGATGACAGACCACACCCTCCTGGCCACCTGGTCTCAGGGCCGGTGGAAGGGCGGGACTGCGGGTTCGAGGACAGGGGGCAGGGCGGCCGCTGCCTCATGGTACCCAGCGGGCTGGCACCTGCAGTCCAGCGAGGGGACCAGTGACTTCTGTGTCTTCCTTTAGCAAGAAAAGAAATGCGTTTTGTGAATGACAAAGGGCACGCGTGGCATGACGGAAGGACGATTTGTCCTGGTCCCGAAGTCGCCACTGCGCTGGGACCGGGACAGGATTCACCGGCCTTGCTTTTCCTCCAGCCGTGGTCACCTTAACCCACCGAGCGAGAGTCACATCTCTAATTAGCGTGACATGCACAACGAGAAGCCTCTTTCGGGAACATCTCGGGGTCCTGGTCCTTGTAAGGCTCCGTTGCCATGGAAGCCAGCCCGCAGCTCCCCAAAATCGAGAGGGGCAAGCCGCATTCGCCCGCTCGCCCTGACGGCTCCTTTAAATAAAGTTGCCTTCTGCCTCAGGTTTCTGAATCAACATAAACCTGGGTTTTTTAGTGCAAAATCTTGATTTCAAGGTTATTGATGCCACACGAAATTAATACAGCCTGCGCTGCAGCACCCTGCAAAGCCGGGGCTACGCCTGTCTCCTGAAAGCTTGACATTTGTTTTTCATCATGAACTCAAAGGTCAAGAGCTGCAGACGGATCAGGGTACCTGCCCGAGTGCGCATTTACATGCATTTTATTTTATTCCCGCACGCGGGCGCCTCCCAGGAGCTCCACCGCCGGAATGAGACGGGGCGGGGGTTGGGGGGTGTCCCTGTTCGCCAGGCCTGCTGCGCTAGCAGAGTTGTCAAGCTGCTATCTCGACACAATTTGAATTAAAATAAGAAACACAGGCCGATTTGATATTTCAAAAGCCAAAGCTTTACGTTTCACCTGGGCTAGCACTGGCCAAGATCAAGATTGAGAGTGTACAAATTTCTGACCTATGGGTAGAGCTCAGGGGACAGGGACTCGGGACAGAATCCAGTCTTATTATGCCACTTTAGGGGAAGCCATGGACATCTCGCCCTCCGCATAACCCAAACATGATTAGCTAATAATCGATTTGAAATTGATGGGAACGTGTGCTCGCTTTTTTCCTTCACAAAGAAATTTTTTTTTTTTTTTGCCTTATGTGGGTATTTCTGTTCAGGGTAAGCATGCGGCTGATACCCTTGCACCCCCTTTTTTTGTGATCCCAAATAACATTTTATATTTTTACCCAAATACCTGTGGAGCTGACAGGGCATGATGCATTCATTTTCCTTGATTTTGTAGTGAGGGAAAAGGCTAGCATGAATAATTCAAAAATAATGCTGAGACTGTTAAGATTTAGTATTGGAGAGGTCATCACAGTTGGGAGAAATGAGCTAGGAGACTATTACTATTCCACGATCTTTGAATCTCAAGGTGACATCATTATTATTTCTCTATATCTATAATGTGGTGCTGCAACCAGCTTATTGCTGTGTTTCTCATGTAGGGGAGAAAGATCAATTACATACAGACCTCAGAATGTGAACCGAAGCAGCGTGGCCAATAAAACTGTCATTAGCAGTCCCCACAATTTTAGCTGCACGCTTCCAGGTCAAGCTGCTTTAAAAATGATAACTGACATTGAGAGGTTGACTAAAGAGCACCCCTTCTACAAGGAGCCATTTCTTAGCCAAAACATGGGGAAGCTTTCCTAACACTGGCTAATATCAGCCGGAGCTGCAGCAAGTACCCTCATCATCAGCTTAGCACCGAGGACCCTTCTGTCCGGTGTCCCTCCTCTGCCCCTGCCCCAAAGAACTAGGTTGTTGCAGGATCCACACGGACGGCAAGCTCTCTTGAGTAAGCATAAAGCCGTCCCGGGCAATCATATTTAATTTATTCCTGTTTTCAACCAGAAGCGGGAAGATATCACCCCAAAATCAAATGCACGCTCGGGCGGTGTTTGCGGCGCTTCCTTCGCCATTTGTTACCCCTGCGTAATCAGCCATAAATCTTGCTTTCCCTGGAACGAGATTAAAAAAGCACCTCTACATTCAAAAATATTAAAATGGAATAGAGCTATTACTTCGGCAAAATCCCCCCCCCTTTTTTTCCCCTACCCCCAAAGGGTCCCTACATGTTTAAAACATCTTTCTCACTTCACAGAATTTTACAAGCCTTCCCACCAGCTTGCTTTTTAATTAAAACGCTCCTGTTGGTGTCAGACCTCTGAAACACCGCGTCCGCTTTCAAGGTTTCACAGTTCGGAGCGTCTGCGGTTTTTGTAGGAGGGGACACCAAGGGCTGGAGGTGTCTCTTTTTAAGTGGTGCCAACGCCGTTGGTGGCCACGGGATCACTGCGGACTCTCCAAGCGGCCACCGGTCCTCTGGCCAGTGGCAGGTACCCTCGGACACGGCGGGCCCGGGGTTGGGGGGGGGGGGGGTGTCAGTAACAGAAGACACCCCTGAGCCTGTACCTGAAGCCATGTTTTTTCTTCCAAGGTGATTTTGATAATGATGAGTTATCGCTGCATCAGCTATCTGGAATAATTCTCTGCTCTAGTATTAATAATAATCACAATTCTCTGCTTTATTTCTCCGGATTATACCTTAAAATGTTATCATTTGATATTTCTTGTGAATGATGATTTAGAAGTTGACAGTCACTGTTGGTTGACTTCCTAAAAGGCACCCTCCCCCCTCCTCTTCCTCCTCCTCCTCCCCTTTCTCCTCTTCTACCCCCACCTCGTTCCCTCCGGTCTTATTCATTTTCCACCCCCATTTCCCCTCCCCCTGTGCTCACCTCCCCCCTCCCCCCTCCCCTTACCCTCTGGGTGTCACCACGCGTTGTCTGTGTCTATGTGTTATTTATATTTATGTAAATACATCATTTTTTTTTGCTTAATCCCCTTCCCCTCCTTTCACCCAGCCCCCCACCCCTCCTCTCTGACAGCTGTCAGTCTGTTCCCTGCATCCACGCCTCTGCTTCTGTTTTGTTCGTCAGTTTATTGGTGTGCGTTAGATTCCACCTCTAGGTGAGATCACATGGCGCTTGTCTTCCTCTGGCCGGGCGTCTTTCACTTGGCGGCCGCCGGGGACTTGCCAAGTGAGGCTGCTGACCGAAGGCCGGGGGGACCAGTCCCGGTGCGTGTCCCGGCGCCTGCCTCACCCCCGCCAGGCCTGCTGCTCACCTGCCTCCGTCTGTGGGGACAGTCGGGGTTCACTACTGAGCTGCTTTACCGGGTCCTAGGTCTGGCGTCACCGTGTGTCCGACTCACACAGCGCGTGGAACGCCGTTAAACTGCAGCGGGCCCCGCGGAGACCAGGTGTGGTCGGCATCCCGGCGGAGACTGGGGGGAGGAAGGCCGTGAGAGTGAGCCGACTTCCACCCGCTCGGGAGGGGCCCGGCCGGCCGAGTTGAAGGCAGTACCGGTCAGTCCTGTTTAGCTGAGAGAAGCACAGAATTCATTCTTCCGAAGCATCACAGGGGCCCGGCCTTGTCTCTGCAGGCTTCCTAGCCGCATCCCCTTTGGTCCATAATCACAAATGAGTGGCCTGGATGTGGAGGACAAGGGTGTGAAACATGACCACACAAGCACAGCATCCGGGGGTGCCGGGTTCCTCCACAAAGACAACAGAGTCGCCCCCTGTGTCCTGGCACCCCCCTCCTCAGGAGTCCCCCTCTGAGTGGAGCCCCCGGGACCCAGGAGGGCAGAGATGGCAGCTCACGTTCCCGCCCAGCCAACGGCCTCCCTGGCAACCTGTCCAGCGCCCTGCATGCTCCCCGGTCCCTGTTCCTGTCTCCTGGCGCTGCTATGGCTCAGAGTATTACCGACCAGGTGGCCTAAAACCGCAGAAATGTATTCTCTCCAAGTTCCGGAGGCCGGACGTCCCACACCCAGGCGTCTGCAGGGCTCGCGGGTCCGAGGGAGAGGCTGCTGGGGCCTGTCTCAGCTCTGATGGCTCCAGCAGAGCCCGGTCCGCTCAGGCCCCTCCAGGCGTCCCTTCGCTCTCCGCCTCTGCTTTCCTCTGGGTGTCTGGGGGTCTCTCCATCTCCCTCTTCCTACAGGAAGCCAGTTAGTGCACAAGGCCCACCCAACCCAGTGTGACCTCCTCTGACCTTGATTGAATCGACAAAGACCCTGTTTCCACATAAAGACCCACTCGTGGGTACTGCGGTTAGGACGGGAGCCTGTGTTTGCAGGGCACAGATCTACCCACTGTCGTCACTGCTCGTCAAATGAACGTGTTGCTCCTCGGCAGTGGCATCCGGGGGCAGGGGACAGTGCCTGGCGGTTTGAACACACACAGCTGTCCCCAGGCGTCAGCCTCCTAGCGAAGATCCCTCCACAGCTACCAACGAACCCTGTGCTTCCCCCCACCTTCTCTGAGACAGCCGAGAGGTAGGACCTCTGCTCCTCGATGCTGTTCCCTCCTGGAGGCCAGGGCTGGGGCTGCGGGCCGGGCAGAGGCACCGGGCAGGGCCCCGTCCCAGCCTGGGGCAGTCCTTGAAGTTGGAGCAGAAATCTCTCACCGCAGGGACAGAACCCAGGACGGAGACCCAGGTGGGCTCTGCTCTCCCTGCCGACACTGTTCAAAGCGAATAGTTTGGGCAAAGCCCAGCCCATAATGGATGAGTGGCAGCGCCGGCCCAGCCCACCAGGAGACAGGCCTGGCCTTCTGTGTTCTTTGTGTCTGGGGCCTGGCCCTGCTGGGCTGGGGGCCGCGCCTGAGAGGGAGAGGGAGGCAGCCCCTGCCTCTTGTTTTGTTTTTCTCGTGTTTAAATGGGGATCGTGCTGTCCAGGAGGCCCTCAGAACTGCCTTGGTGGCCCGGCCACAGCCCGCCTGCCACTGACTTCTGCCTCGGCGGTGCCTGGGCGCGGTGGAGCCCGGCCTTGTCTCTGCAGGCTTCCTAGCCGCATCCCCTTTGGTCCATAATCACAGCTAATGGGCTGGCCACAGAGCCATCAGGGACATAAAATGGTCTAACACCACATTGACTGTAAATAGCAAAGCCATAAGTGACATTACTTTGCAGATAAGAAACAATCGCATCATTAAGCGAAGGTGTTTAGTGTATCCGTCACCCTAACTTTGATTTATAGCGAGGCATTTGTCTGTCACCGCACGATGGAAGCGGTAGCGCAGCTCAAGGGTTTCCGCAGAAAATGAAGATGAAGCTGTGGCTCCACTGGGCACAGAGGCAGGAGGGGCGGGCTTCGCTGCCGCGGGCCTGGCCTGCGCCCCGCTTCCGGGCCCAGAGGCTGAAGGGGAGGCAGGAAATTAGCCCTGGGACCTCCGGGGGGGGGGGGGGGGGAGGAGGGATGCCCAGGGCAGAGGGTGGCAAGGAACAGGAGGCTAGGGCAACTCCCAACTGGCTCCTCCAAATGGCCATGGCTCCCCCTTTTATTTGATACTTTACCCCAGAAACAGGGTGGAAACCCCGTTTAGAGTTACTGTGACAAACATTATGGCTTTTTGTGTTGTGAAGCCTCACCTGGGGATCTTTTCCCCCTGGGCTTTTAGAGAGAGCGTGGGAAAGAGAGGGAAAGGCAGAGAGAAACATCGACTGGCTGCCTCCCTGGGGTCCCCACCCAGGGCCGGGAGGAGCCTGTAACCACAGTAAGTGCCCTTGACCGGAATCGAACCTGGGGCCCTTTGGTCCACAGGCCGACACTCTATCCACTGAGCTAAACTGGCTAGGGTGTGAACATTGTGTTTTAAAATGCCAACTTGCTAAGCACTGCTGTTACCATAATCCGTTCCATTTCAATCCAGAAAACAGTTTTGGGAAACTGACCCTGAGCACTGAGCCAGGCCCCAGATGGACACTGAGGGATCGGGCAGTGTCTGTCCTCCAGGGGTGGTGACCCAGCCGGATACACGCACAGTGGGCATGGTGGCCGCACCGGGGTGAAATGGCTGAACGAAGGGACGTGAGGTCAGGGGTCACAGGGGTGGTGGCACGTGGGGCTCCCGGGAACAGAACGTTCTCTCTGGCTGGGAAGGTCAGGAGGGGGAGGGTTGATTGGCGGGCCTTCGAAGGCTGGAGAGATTCTGGCTGGAGGAGACGGGCAGGAGGTTTTTCACCTGCATGGTGCGCCCCTCTGGGGCAGCTCCTTCCGCAGACCAGGGAGCGTGGTGGGCAGTAGAGGCTTGGGAAACAGTGGGACAGCTTAAAGGGGGTCTGGGTGCGGGCCAGGGGCGTGCACTCATTTTGGGGGGAGAATGCGTCACCGAAGCTCCACCTGGACACACGCTGAGGCCTGACCTGGAGCGGGTGGGGAGAGAGAGCCCAGGGCGATGGCAGGTCGTGGACATGTGCCTGGCGAGCCAGAGGGGCAGGCAGGTGGGGACAGAACGAATCACTGCCTAGGCCCAGCTGAGCATCAATTGGTTCATTTGCAGGTGCGGAGTCGAAGGTGCTCCTGGGAAAGTGGAGCCGGACAGGTGAGTCTGACGTCACCTCCACGAGGGGCCACGATGCAGAGTTGTTTTCTCGCGATGGTCACAGAACCCGAGGAGACAATGGAATCCATCTCTCTTCAGATGCGGGGTGATCAAATGTCTCCTCGGAAATGAATGAAATGCTATCCAGTCATGAAAATATTAACCTAGTGATTACTCATGACCAGTCATCATGAACAGTTATTAAGTCCCTACTGTGTGCATCCCTGTGCTGGGCCTGCAGTGGGGGAGGCAGCAGGGGTGCTCAGGGCTCCCCACCCAGGAAACAGCCCCCATCCCTGTGTCCTAAAGGGCCCTGCCCCCTCCCACCCCAGACCCATCCGATGCCGAGACAGTTTGCAGATCCTCAGTGAGGGAACCCAGTCTTATCCTCAGGAGAGATCTCTGTATTTCACACATGGTATGCATAAAAGCTTAATTTAAATGTTTTCATTGATTTCAGAGAGGAAAGGAGAGACAGAGACATCCAGGTTGAGAGAGAATCATTGATTGGTTACTCCTGCACACCCCACACTGGGGATGGAGCCCCCAACCCGGGCCTGTGCCCTGACTGGGGATCGAACCGTGACCTCCTGGTTCATAGGTCAACGCTCAACCACAGAGCCACTGGCTGGGCTGTGACTACACAGTTTAAATGGAGGAATGACACCATCTTGGGAAAATGAAAGACACACTGTCCTCCATGGTGCTTCCTGCAGGTTGGGGTTGGTGAGAAGTGATCTCAGTGCCGCAACCTAATCTTGTAACCATTGGCTCCGCAATTCGACGGAAATCCCAGCAGCCTCTGCGGCTTGTTTCCTGGGAGCGGCTATAGCGAAACGACTCAGCCCCCCGCCGCACTCCCTGGTAAAAGCGCCGCCGAGGTGGGGCTTCTGGAGGTGAGGCCTGGCCGGCTGCGTGCTAACGACCTCCCAGGGGGCCCTGATCTGGGGCGTGGGGACACATTGGCTGCAAGAAACAGGACCCCCGACTGATGACCTGCCTCCAACAAAGGAGATACCGGCTTTCACGCAGACATGGGGAGGAAGGCAGGCCAGGGCGCGCCGCTCCCGCCACCGACACTGCGGCCACGCCACGCCAGGCCCCTCCGGCGTTTGTCCCGTAGCGCCTTGCCTCCTGGTTGCAAGGCGCTCGCCTCGGCTTCAGACCCAGTGGAGGTTTCAGGCTGAAGAGAGGAGAAAGGGGAGGGGAGTGTGCAAGGACATTTGACCCCCTTGGTCAGGAAAGTCCGAGCTGCCCCAGAGGCCACCGCCCTCCCCACCCCGCAGCCCACGTTTGCTTGCATCTCATTGGCCAGAATTCGATTCCATGAGTACTTTTCACCGCAAAGGAGGCTGGGAAAATGGGGCAGGACCTTGGCGGGATCCTTCACCTGGCGCTGGACCCATGCCGGGGTCTGTTAGCAGGTAAGTCGGGGACTGGAAACCCACCGTGTCTGCACGCAGGTGCCCCCTGAAACGTAGGTCACCTCGCCGACCCGAATCAGCCAAGGGTCCCATGATGCTCCGTTCACAGCTCCCCTCTCTGAATTCAGGGCTCCCGTGTTCTCATCCCCACAAGCCGTAAACAACTGTCAAGCAACGCCTCGAAAAAGACAGCATGACAGCGTTCGTGACTAAGCCTGGCCCGTGTGGCTCCGTGGTTGAGCCTTGACCTCTGAACCAGGGGTTCCCGGTTGAAATTCCAATGAAGGCACAAGCCCGGGTTGCGGGCCCCCTCCCCAGTGGAGGGGCCTGCCAGAGACAACCGATCAAGGCTTGTCTCTCATCATTGATGTTTCTCTCTCTCTCTCCCTCGCCCTTCCTCTCTGTCACAAATAGACATATATTTTTAAAACAAACAAACAAAAGAAAGCTAGTGATCAAGAGGACCACTTCTTTGGGGGGAAATGGAGATGGAGTGGGAAACCCCGTGGCCTGAATTAAAGCATCGGGAGAAGGCTGGCTAGTCTCCCGTTGGTTCCAGAGGTGGGGCTCCCGGCACGCTGCTGGGCCCTCGAGCTTTCTAGAGGGGTCCTGGCAGGGGTGTCGGGGGGGAGTGTTAGTGATGCTGGCCTGCTACCCCTGGCTGAAGACAACAGCCAACACACAACACACAACCACACGCGGAGAAGGGTCTGGAAGGGGGCCAAGCACGGTGCGCCCTCTCCACGGACGGCGTGCTGGCGACACCAGGTTTCAGCACAAAGACGCCCTCTCGGAGGCCTCCGTGGGGAAACTGGGACGGGAATGGAATGTCGTCGCGCCGCTTGTGGATAAAGGCAGGTGACAGGGCAGGCCCGTCGGCGGTGGTCCGCGGCGCGGGCGAGTCCAAGGATGTCTGCCTCCTCCGCCCACCCGCGTCCCTCCTAATTCCACAGGCTCGCCTTCCCAGCCACGGGAACTTACATTTATTTGTAATCTCACTGCTTACACTCCACTGAACAATAAAAGAACAATAAACTTAATAAAAAGCCCAAGTGATTGGAAATGGCTCTGGGAATGGCAGGCCAGTATGAAAGCTATAAATTTCCTCGCGTGCTCATGACAATGTCAGCTAATTTTTATGAAAAGCCCATCACGGAACATGGCACCGGCGCCACGGCGATCGCGTGCGCCGCGGCCACCAGGCTTCCGCGCCCCCCCCCCCCCCCCCCCGCCCGCCACAGAATGGGAAATGCATCATAAGATGATGTTTCGAGCCGCAGATTCATCGTGAAATGCTCCCTCTACCCGGGAACATTTCTTCCCTGACCCTGTCTTGCACCTGAACTCTGAGTTAATCATCCCTTTGCTGTACTGTTACACAATACCCACCGGTCCCATTGCGAGGGGAAAACCCAGGAAAGCGTCCGCCAGAAATACCTTCCCGCAGGACCGGCGTGGGGCGCCCAGGCAGGGCTCCGGGTAGACATAATTAGTCCAGGGCACCACGGCGGCGGTCCAGGAGCCTAAAAAACTTCATCTGGAACCATTATCCTCGACAATAACACTTTTCACTAAACCTTTGGGGGGCCCGTTTCTCACCGCCCGGAGCCCAGTGGGAGTACCCGGTTCCTCGGTCCTTCCCGGGGGATCGCCAAGGGGAGACATGGGGCTCCCCTTACCTGTTGACAATACCCGCTTTGCCTAATCATTTCTGATGGTTCCTAATCTGCTCTTCAGACCTCCACGCTCCCCCCCCCCCCACCCCGATTCTGCATGTTCTCGAAAAATCAAGTCGCTTAACAACAACGACGACAAAAATACCTTGGCCGACGAGGGAGAGGGAGAATCTCCGTCTCGAAGAAAAATGCTCTCGTGTAAATGAACAACGGATCGGCCATGGTCATCTATCCCCCCGCCACGGAGAGTTTGTAAACTTTATGGCCGTGGGCTGAGGAGTGCAGCCCATCTGTCCTGGCTTTGTGTGGTTATAATCGTCAATAGATGCGGCTTTAACATTTATGGTCACCTGGGGAGCGAGGGAAGGGCAGCGGGAAGGGGAGGGCTTTATCACTGACCCGAAGATCCTTGTCACAACCGGGCTCCCCACCAGGCTGGCCATCCATCTGGTCTCCCTGGTGTTTGCCCCTGAGCCTGGCACCCCGTGGGGTCTCTGGGCATCTCTGTGAAATGCTTTGGCTGAGCGAGGAGGAGGGCAGGGTCCCAGGGCAATGATGGAGGCCTGTTAGGCTCTTGCTGGGCAATGGCCTGACCCGAGGGTCCTGGGGGCAGGAGTTGGGACGGGGGCTTGTGTGGGGAGGGACTGGGAGCCAGGGTCTCCAGTGCCCTAAGGCCACCTCTCCATTTGCCAGCACTTGGCACGTTCCTCATCCTCACTGGGGACCCAGGCCCCAGGGCATGCAGAGCTGGCTCACTCCGGATTGGCTCGCACACCACCTGTGGGACAAGGGCGCCTTCTGCATCCATTTCCCAGAGGTGCTGCCCCTGCCCTGACTGGGCCCACGGCTCCAAGTCCACTAGGTAGGGGCTCTCGGCACGGAGCCAGACTCTCAGGTCCAGGGGTGCTTGCCACAATGGCTCCAAGACCAGAAAGAGCCGTCTTCGAGGGGGGTGCAACCTGTGCTGTGACTTCCTCTCTCTCTCTTTAGGGGGCTCCTCCCCTGTTTACCTTCAAGGCCACGCGGAAGGAAAGGCGCCTCCTCTTGGAAGCCTTCCCGGAAAAGGGCCTCTGTGGGCTGTGTCTGCTCAGCCCTCAGCTGCATCCGTTACCTGGGTCCGCACCTCCCTCCCAGCGGACAGCGGCCGCCGGGGCTGAGCGCCCACGCGGGGAGCACCGCTGCTCACCCGTCCGTCCCCAGCGCAGTGCAGGCTGCAGTCCTCCCAGCACATTTCTGTGCACCGTGGGCGGAAGCACAACTTACCGCCACGGTCTGTGTTTCTTTATTTATTTTAAATGAGCTTTTAAAAAATGAGAATCTTTAACTCATCTGCGAAATGACGGGCATCCTGCAATTGGAATAACCAGCTAAGAAAACAAAAAACAAATCCTCCATGTTTATTTTTCCAGAAACGCACTAGCATCACACCCGTACAATTAAACCCACGTTCATCAAGGCGAAAAGTTAATGCTAAATGAATCAAGTCCTAGTGCTGAGCAATACAGCAATTTCCCCCCTCCCCCCATGTGGAGGGGGTTTAATGCTTAAGAGGCAGCGCCCCCCTCTGATTAATTACTAGGATATGCGGCACACTCGCGTCTTAGGAGAGCCCACGCGTTTCAAGTTCGGCTGCAGGATTATTCTCCCTGAAACATCAAACATCGCCCATTGCGGTGTTTTGGAATGCATGTTGGGAGAATGGCTGAATTTAACTTGGTGTGTGTGTGTGTGTGTGTGTGTGTGTGCTATTTCTATTGCCTTCTCTAAGCCATCAGCTCAACACCTTGTGCATCATCCCATCAGCCCACCATCACGTTATTCCTGCAAACTAGGCGCAGACATGGCTGTGTCTTGTCTTCCGGGCTGTGCCGTTTTGCAAGTCTTCGTTTTAACCCAGTGAAGTGTACTTTGGTCTTTCGCGTACCGAGGAAGGCCTGGAGCTGTCATCGTTAACACGTGAGAACAGAGAGAGAGACGGGCAACTGGATGTATCCCCCAGCCCCGCGTAATTAAGACACAGCTTTCGATTTCAATGAAATGACAATTGCATAAAGGATTTGGAAAGCAAGATAAATATGAAGGGGAAGCCACATGTACCAACTACACAGGGAGGGGAGCTGGGAGATTTCTGTTTCCAGCAGAAAAGCATCCTCCAATCCCAATAGTCGCCGGCGTGGCTACAATTTGCCACACGATCTCAAGTCTTGTTAATTCAGAAAAGGGGGCGGGGGGCGTAGCTAAGAGCAGGAGAAGTCTTCTGTGCTTCGAGATGGAGAGACAGCCACTGGCATCCTGAGGGCCAATCACCCAGAGAAAAGCGCTGCTCAGAAATATTTAACCAGCGCGTCTGCTCACACTGATGGATGGTTCCTGCGTACACCTCCAGTTATTAAAACTTGATTTATAACAGACTATCGAAATGTTTGAGACTTCTTCCTTTTTAAAAAAAAAAACTTTCATGTTCTCGGTATTTGACTTCTAGCGAATGAAAACAATGGGCCAGTGTAAAGTCAGAGGGTTTTTTTCACGACCAGTGTCGTTTCGGGAGTCACTCTGCCTCTCCCCCAACACTTGGCTCGAGTTTTGAAAACTGAGGGTTTTTTATCTTGCCCACAATAGGTGGAAGGGTAGGATGAGAATGGAGACATCTACTTTGGCTCCGAGCCAGCCCAACTTGGCCAAGAGACAAGTGTCCTATAATTTGAAGGCCGGCAGTAAAAAATGAACCTATTGTTTTTGCCAGCCTTTATTTAGCTGTTTGCAATTTAAAAAAAAATAAAGAATTTCTATATTGCTCTAAAGAAAACCATTCTTATGACTTCCGATTCCACAGGACAGGAAAGTTAGTCACGGCGCGTGAACGTACCCGGCGTCCGCGGGAGAGCTCTGCGTTGGTGGCCCCAGCGTGCCACAGCTGCGCCGAGAAAGCGGGGACTGCTTGAATCCTGGGGTCCGATGGCCTGTGGCTTAAGCAAATAATAGTGTCCTCGTTGTGATAAAACTGAAGAGAAACGTAAGCGACGTGCCCTGGTCTTGTCACCTCTCCTGTTTGGAATATGCTTGCAGGGAACTGACCTCCGAGCTGTAGAAGTGAAGGGAAACCAGCACCTTACATGATGCAAGCTCGACGCTGCGGAACGCGTCAGGAAGGCCTCGGCCGTCCGTGCTCTGAAGGGTTTGCCTTTGGACGTTCAGTTACCGAGCGCAGCCCCTGGGCTCCCGCCAGCTGGCCGCCGGCACCTCTTGGCACTTTGCAGTGATGACATTTCTAGGGTCCCCGGATGCCTAGGGTGACGAGGGCATCCCCTGTGCCCTGCGGCTGCTGCAGGTCCCAAGACTCAGTGCCCGTCGGCGGGTCGTGGGCAGGTTCCTGGTTGTGGCTCTGCAGGCACGGTGAGATCCCCTGTCCCTTCTCCCTCCGTGCCGGGTGCGATGTGTGGGTGTGAAGGGACCTCTTGATCGTGGAGGAGGGCGAACGTCAGGACCAGTGAGAACATCGCGGCTTACGGAGCACGGTCACCGCCAGGCGCCAGCCCAAGTTCAGCTGCCGCCGCACGGCAGCCTCAGCGCGGAGGCGCTATTCCCAGGATCCAGATGAGCGAGCAGAGGCTCCGAGGAATGGCACAGAGCCAGGATCTTAACCCAGGCAGCGGGCCTCAGAGCCTTGGCTCTGAACTCCTCAGTGCTGCCCCCCCACCCGTCGGGGCCACCACAGGAACCCCACACCTCCTCGGAAAAGCTGCCGAACCCGCATCTCGACAACGAAAGGACAATGGACAACGTGTGTGACTGGAGTATGGAGGACGGTGGGCAAATCGGGCCTAAACGCCCACCTGAAATGACAGGCGGGACACTCACAACCAAAACCGAGTCCCACCACCACCGAACTGAACCCCGATCCCAGGGGCTCTGCTATCAAGAAAATACATGTCCATTGCCTCGGTCCAACCCTCAAAATCTAGTGTCTCATTAACGAGCAAACGGTGCCTCTTGGCGTAAAGGTCGCGGGTCACATAGTTGTGTGTCTAGCATGCCTCCTTTGTCCGCTACTTGATAAGAGCGACCCCCATTCCATGACATGAAAGTGACATGAAAGTCGGTTCTTGGGGTGGAAGGTGGATGAAAGCAGCCTTCCATCTTTACATTATTTTGACTTTTCAGATGTTCAGAGCCACGTACTTTGGTTAGTTTTGTTTTGTTGTAAACCTTCTGTGTTTTCCCGGAAGTTACTGTCTGCCTCTTTTTTTTTCCCCTCTCTCCCTTGCTTCATGTTGCTCGCTACCTTTATTTGCTTCCTACCCCCAGTTTTCGCCTGGCGTAGAAAACTCCTTAACGCAGTCACAGGCCAGGTGATCAGTCAATTCCATTGGGGCTGGAGCCATCATTCCAGACCCGTCTTTTCCTGCTTCAGTTTTCCAGTAATGTTCTGGGAAAAGGTGTAGGTGCGTTAAGGTTTAGAGTCCCCCCCAAAACTGAAAATGTGGCCCGGCTGGCATGGCTCCGTGGTTGAGTGTCAACCTATGAACCTGGAGGTCACGGGTTCGATTCCTGGTCAGGGCATATGCCTGGGCTGCGGGCTCGGTCCCCAGTGTGGGGCGTGCAGGAAGCAGCTGACCAATGATTCTCTCTCATCATGGATGTTTCTGTCTCTCTCTCTCTCCCTTCCTGTCTGAAATAAATAACCTCAATAAAAATATAAAAAAACCAACAACATGAAAATGTGGATTCTTCGCTCACGCTTAGCTAATGGCTTGGCTGTGTAAATAATCTTATCTCAGAATATCGAAGGCATCACCCCATTGTTACCAGCTTCCGATCTTGCTGGTAAGAACCCTGATTCTCATTATTTATTATTTTTTATATGACCACTTTGGTCCTCACCTTTACAGGAACATTTTAGAATCTTCCTTTTATTCCTGGTGCCCTAAAATGTCATACTACACCTTCGTGTAGGATTACATTCATCAGGCTGTGCATTTGGTGGACTTAAATCTAGTGACTAATGGCCTTTAGCTCTAAAAACATTTATTTTATTTTTATGTATTTATTTTTTAAAATGTATTTTATTGATTTTTTTACAGAGAGGAAGGGAGAGGGATAGAGAGTTAGAAACATCGATGAGAGAAACGTTGATCAGCTGCCTCCTGCACACCCCCTACTGGGGATGTGTCCGCAACCAAAGTACATGCCCTCGATCGGAATCAAACCTGAGACCCTTCAGTACGCAGGCCGACGCTCTATCCACTGAGCCAAACTGGTTGGTCAGGGCTCTAAAAACATTTAAAAAAATAATATGTCTTAATACTCTCTTTGCTTTCTCTCTGTGGCTCTCCTACAGTTCAAACACTAGACCTCCTTGGCTCACCCTCCTAAGTTTCTTCTCTTTTCTCTCCCATTCTCCATCTCTTTAACGTTTTGTCCTACTTTCTTAGCGGTTTCCTCAATGTTATCGCCTAAATCTTCTGTTGCATTAAAGAGACCTTCACCACAATTTTTCAGTGTCGGGCGACTTTGAAGAACTGGTGTGTTGATAACATCAGCCACGAGGTCGAGTCCGTATCACAGCAGCTGTGGGCACTGGGGACACGCATCTTTGGACAGCACCTTCTCCCTGGAAACGCATGTTATTTGGACTCGGTCATGGTAAGTGGCAGCAACTCCACCCAAGTCCACGGTAATGGGTTCATGACATTAAGAATCCTCGTTCTGGCAAAGCTGTATCCAGAGGTCAAAGAATATTCTAGGTCTTTATTCTCCCCCCCCCCCCTCTCTCCCCCTCTCCCCAGGCTCTGTCCTGACTTGGCCCCTTTCGCTTGCACAGATACCTGGGCAGTCCTATGGATGGAGTTTTCATGCTGGAGGGAGAGAGCGAGCAAAGAGATGGTCCCAGTGTCATATGTCAGACGTGGGGAAGCTGGTCACAGACCTCTGTGGAACGTGTCTCTGTCGGAGCCAGCTGCCGGGCTGACTTGCATCCATGCCGGGGTCGGGGCGGGGAGGAGAGGCCATCCTTGGGGGTGGGGCCAGTGGGGAAAGGAACGAAAACCTGCCCTCAGGTGAAGGCACATGGACGCAGAGCAGCGAGCACAGCCGCCCCTGTCGCCTGCGTGGGAGACAGTAAGAAGGGGGAGGGAGCTGGGCGTGGTGTCTGCTGCGGAGGAAGCACCGTGGACTGTGGGGCACGTGGAAGTGTGTCTTACGGACGTGCCTGAGTCTTTAATGTGTAAAACTTTTTTAAAATTGCGTATTTCAAATTCTATTCAAATAGCCCGCGCACAACTGTATTCTGGTCCCTAAACGGAACTGTCCAAGACGCTCCCGGAACGTATTCGGTAGACGTTATATTTCAACGTATAGCCCTGTCTTATACCTTCAGAGCTTCTATCACCCTTCATGCCTTATGAATTCCTGGGCTAATAATGACGCTAGTCTTTTTTTTTTTTTTTTTTTACTCTTACTTTTGCTTTCCAGAATTTTCATGCACTTATGCAGACAAGGAAGGGGAAGTCCATGCGAGGAGGCGGCATGGCGTTGGCACCCTGTGGCGCTGGGCTTGGCAGTGCCAGGGGTTTGAGGGGCCGGATTTTCCTGGGAAAGGCGTTTTGTAACAGCGGGGGACCAAGGGAGTGGTGTTTCTCCAGCAGCTTGTCCTTCTCTGGTCCAAGGTGGCCCCAGGGGTGCAAACCCCGTCCTCTGGCCGTGGGGTGTGACCCTGGGCGGTCCTCTCAGGCAGCCGGGAAAGGAGAGGTGCTGTCACCATAGGTGCTGGGCGGTGGCCCCACCTGCGCACACGTGGATGATGCCCTGGCTGAGGGGGTGGGGCTGAGAACCTGGCAGAGGTGCCCGGGGGGGGGGGGGGGAGGCTCAGGTGTGCAGGTCGACCGTGTGGCCCACGCCCGTCGGCAGGAGCACGCACGGAAACCAGACCCAGCCCCTGGGCCGGCTGGTGGTCTAGCCACCACGCCAGGCGTCCTAGCTCTGCTGACAAGAGAATGAATGGCCATGAAGCCGGGCTCTGCCAGCCGCATGCCGTGATCGGTCTTCATGGACCGGACGCTCGCGAGCGATGCGTGCACAGTGAGCGCACACATTAGGTAATTCCAGAAAGAGGGATGTCATGCTGACCAAGCACCCCAAGGCCTCAGACAGGGAAGACCTCTGTCTGCATCAGAGCAGGAGAGCCACACACCCGTGGGGAGGCCGCTGGTGTGGGGCTGAGGCCCTGGCCGCGAGAGTTAGGGTGACTCCCGGTGGTCAAGGGCGCTCTGCCAGAAGGCCTTCCTGCAGCCTGGGCTTTGGGGGACCCCAGGGGCGCACGAGGGAGGACCTTGCTTTGGCACAAAACGTAACAGGCTCCAGAACACTCAGCCCCCGAGGTCTATGACGCGCCAATGCGTTGCTTAAAGTCAAAACGAATGCACAAACGCCCCAGGGAATCCAGCACCACAGCGTCTCCCGAGCACAGGGTCGGGGTTCCTGGTACTTCCTCCAGCCTCAGGGTGCAGCGTGCGTGCCCCAGTGTTTTTGTGGGCTCATGTGTATTCTTTTTGATATTAAAGGCATGCTTCAACATTATGCATGGATTATTGAGTTCTTTGGCACCCCCTCAGATTTTGTTCCTCGCTCTCCCTACCCTAGTCCTGGCCGGACAGGGACCATCACTAGGTATGGGTGAGACGGGTCCTGGATGCTGGGATGGGTAGCGCCCATATCCAGGGGGAATTTCAGAGTGACCTTGAGGATTCGTATTATTTGTTATTTCATTGTCAATGCATGTTACATAGGAATAGACCATTTCATGCTTCAAGACATGGATTTGGCGTTAGCCCCTGGATGAATAAGGGCGATGAGCAGGAGGCAGAGCGGGTGTGGTCACACAGCTGAGCAGCGGGGAGAAGCCAGCGCTCCGCTCTGTCCGCCCACCCACTGGGCGTGCTCCCTCCTCCGGACCAGGGGACGCCGGTGGTGCAGGGCCTGCGGTGGGCACTGGGCATCCCTGCAGCCGGGACGCGGCCTTTCTTGAACTCAGGAGGGAGGCCCTCGGGCAGGGCGGGGTGGCCCGTGGCTGAACTGTCCCCCACGGGGAGAGGCCCCCCGGAAGGAGGGACGGGGAGAGGCCCCGTGAAAAATGAGGGCCCCGCCTGAGGAACGGGCGCTGAGCAAAGGGCAGCGGCTCTCGCCCGGCGCTCCGTGAGGAACGGGCCATCTTTCACCTGCCGCCCGAGAGGACGCGGCCAGCACTCAGGCCTGGCTCCCGGGCTCGCCGGGCGGTGAATTGGCTGTTTCTTAATGTAAAAGCTGCCTTTGCTGGTCATTGTGCCCTTTTATTTACAGCCTGTCTTCGGGGGCTCTTGATCAATAGATCCAGTCCGACAGTATATTTCTTCCTCTCGGTTGTTCTCGGCCATATTTTTAAATTACACGCGGCCGCTAATGACCGCGCAGCTGGCCCTCGCGCGGACGGGGCCCGGGGCGGCAGGCGGCCAGGTTTCCAGGCATCGATCGAGGCAGCCGACTGAGCCGGACCTGGCAGACCCGCCTGCCTCCGGGCTTGGCTTCTGCCCTGGAGAGGGGGCCCCTCTGGAAGGAAGGGGTGGGCGGCCCGGAGGCGGGCAAGGACGCGGGGAGCCTGTCCTCACTCTTGGGCCCTTCACCTCGGTCCCCAGGGGCAGAATGGAGTTTGGCCAGTTAGTCACTGAGGCCGTTTGTCCACTCGCAGCCTTAGCCGCGTGTTCCTCCCACCGCCAACAGCACAGGAGCCTGAGTATCTTCCGCACGGATGCCTGTTTCCAGGTGTGGCCTGGGATGTCACCTGGCGAGGGCCACGCAGGGGGCCCAGGGCGGGACAGGGTCCCGCAGGGGCCACAGCCAGGGGTTCCGCTTCCTGCCTTGTTTGAGCACAGACAAGGGAGCCTGGCAGCATAGAAAGATGCAGATTCCTGGGATTCAATTAAATGATTGTTTGCTGTTTCATGCAAATGAAGGTAAGTTCTCTGGGAGCTTGTGCCTTTAATGAAACTGCAGCTTTTTTTGAGCGGAACGCGTTAACTTGTGTTGCTGGGAGTGGTTTCCAGGCCTCTGCCGACTGGAGCCCGCAATTCCCACCGACTCAGTAATTCATGGGCAAGGTATCCTCACGCCTCCCCTTCATTTTCCTCTCCGTATTCCACAGAGCAGCCTCGTCTCCACCTATCAATTACGCCGTATTAATTTATTTCCCTGTATCTCTCTCCCTGTGCTTTGTGGGGGCAGACTCACTGAGGAAAAAAAAGAAAATTAAAAGAAAAAAATATATATATATTTCCCCTTGCTGGAGGCTTTGGCGAAACAAGGATCACATGTTGGGCACTTGGGATTTCAGCCGCTGCATCTCACACCCTTTGGATGTATGAATGACCAAAAACAAGAGGGCAGAGAACCTAGAAAACCAGCAGCCGGCGGAGAGCAGGCAAACAGGAAACGGGCTGATTACGGGCGAGGGGGTGACATGAGTCAAAGAATTCGAAATTGTCTCGTGCGAGGAGATGCCATTGTTTTCAGAGAATGATTCCATCTATTTTAACATTTTCAAGTGCAGTTCCATTGGCGAGGGCTCTTCCTCCGATTGTGAGCCGCGTTGAGGGGAAGGTGTGGCCGCAGGTCTGTTTTGGCAGCCCGACCCCTCCCTGTCTTTTGTTCGGGGAGCCCTGCGCCAGGGCCTTCCTGCCTGGCCTCCCTCCCCGCCCCGCCCCGCCCGCGCCTCTGTTCTGGCGAAGTGATGACAGACTTACAGCGTTTCCTTGTGTGTATGGTAACAGATGTTTATGTGAATAACAGACTTCTTTATGAAGGCATACACTTTATAGCCAAATACTAATTAAAAATAATTGCATGTAAGCATTTTTGTTTATTCCCCGTTGTGCGTCTTTAATCATTGGAAATCACCTGCAGTTGGAAATGGAGACAAAGATTTGATGCCGCAATTAGAAGGGGCCATCTGACGGTAGAGGAGGTAGAAACAGCAACATAGTGGAGGAGAGAAAAAAAAAATATTAGAGCAGAACGGGAGGTCCTCCTGAAGCCCTGAACTGCCAGGGTCAAAATACTAATACGTTACTTTGTTAAACTAATAGGATTTTTGAGCCTCCATCAGCCACCCAAACGCCCGCCTCGTGAGTAATATCCGATACCTGACACGTTCCGTGCACTAACAAGCTCATTACAAGTGGGTTTTAATTAGAGGCGTAACAGATGGCTCCCAGGACATATGGGCAGTGGCGACTCCCTGGCCTTTTACCATTTTTTTTTTTTCCTTTGACAGACAAAAAAAAAAAATCAAAAAAAAGTCGCAGGGAATCGCGGGACTCGGAACCCGAGTTTGGGTTTGATAGTATGTGTTCAATTAACACCCAGGGCGAGGCGCCGGGAACCTGGCTCAGATCCCCGAACGCCACGGAAAGAGACCAGGGTAAAAAATGCCTTTCCTGTTTGCAGGCGAGCGTCCCACGCCGCCGTGGCAGGGCCGGCCGCCCGGGGCAGCCCCCGGTGACTCACCGTGGCCGCCTGCTCGTCCGGGCTTTGTTTCTCCTGCGCCGCCTGTCACGGCGGCGTTGGGAAGAATTAATAGGACACTTCTGGTGTTCTTGAACCCCCAACCCCCCCCCCCCCCCCAGGCTCTCCACCGTGACATTTAACAAAAACGTTTCAGCAGAAAATAAAAGGAGAGGCTCTAGAAGCCGCGTGTGCCCCACTCCCACTTGGGGCAGGAGACGAGAGCGGGGACAGAGAAACGCCGACCAGTTCTACTCTGCGGCTCTTCTGAAATGAGCCAGACTTGACGTGTGTGTGTGTGTGTGTGTGTGTGTGTGGCGGGGGGTGAGGGGTGGGCAGTGAGGAATGTGGTGACTCTTGCATGGAAGAAGGCTGATGTTTTTAGGTAAATTCACGTATTTTTTTTTTTTTTTGGAAAAGAAAAGCGACAACACACGCTTGCCTTTAGTGTATAGAAAATTCTTACTGAAACGAACACGTTGCAACAGGAAAAATTAAGAGACGTTTAGGAGTGAAGCGTAGGAAATGGATCATCGTTCCATCCACTTTTCTTGGATTTTTTAATGCCTGCAGCTGGCTCTCTGGCATGGTTTTCGGGGGGAGGGTGCCCAGCCCGCAGCCCCCCTCCCCCCCCACCCTGGGAGCAGGTCTCATCACACCCACAAAGGCTGGCTACGGCGCCTCCAACACGCCACGCCCGGCCCTTCCCAGGGCATCTCCCGCCGGCTCGGTGCCCCTCCCTCGGCCTGGGATTTGGAGCGGCGCTTCTGCACACACCGTGCATGGCATGCCACTGCCTGGAAACAAGGCCACTTCAGGTGTAAAATATTCCGCCTGGATCCCCTGGGGCACAGCGCTGACACGCGGCAGCGCCTCTGACGGGAGCCGCCAGGCCGACCGACAGCCGCGTGGAGACGCGCATCGGCAGCATCCAGCGCCGCAGCCAGAAATAGCAGGAGTCAGAGAGCTCGGGTTTTAATTTCATTAAGAATTTTTTTGACAGCCTGACACCCCAGAGCCCTGTTCCAGTTGTTTCTTCTCACTGGCATCGGGGCGGGAACCAGGAGGCGGGGCTCCGGGCCGGACCTGGAGGGAGGTTTCCTCTCCCGGGGAAGGAGCCCGCTGGGCACTCAACTCCTGCTGCGCGGGCGCTGCCCCACGGCCGTGCCTGGGCACGTCCCACGGGGACCGCGGGCACGGAGGGCGGGCCGCGTGGAGCCTGGCTTCCCGGGCCCCCGGAATGGCGTGTTGACTAGGTTACAGGCAGACAGGGACGTGGGTGCGACTTCAGAATGAAAGAAGCCAGGCTTCCATCCAGCAGGTGCCCTGAAGGAGGGCCACCCCTTGGCCGGGCGAGGGACGGCAAGAGGCAGGGCAGAGCCAGCCCAGCTCCGAGAGGGCGCCCCTTCCTCTCCTCCGGGATGGTGATGGGGCTGTATTTCAGCTGCCCAGGTCCTCTCCCTTCCAGATCCCGCCCCCCATCCCCCCTGCCTCCACCTGCTTAAGGTTGCTGACAAAGGCTGCAACCCTAAGGCTCCACAGTCAAGGTCCAGTCCGAACCGCCCGGGCCCAGGCCGGCTGCCCTGCCTCCAGGGACTGGGGGAGGGGCCCGCAAAAGAGCAACAGTCATTTCTGACTCTGGAGCCCCAGATCACAAGGCCCCCAAGACCTTGCTTGTCAAGGCCCCTGGGGCTCAGGCTGTCACCCCGCATGCTCAGCGAGCGCGAGGACGGCCGGTGAAGATGAACGGATGCCGCGGCCTGCGTTGAGAGGAAACCCAGCTCCACACTTGACAAGGTGAGTGGCCTGGTGACCACAGAGCGTTGGCGTGGCGTTCGGGAGGCCCGCGACCGTGCCAGCGTCACCACTGACGGGCTCGCCTTGGGAAATCCTTGATTTCTGCCCAGCACAGCCTGTCTTCCCCCTCCCTGCTGTCTGCAGGGGGGCAGGTCGGGCTGGGTATTCTAGCTGCTAACAGGAGGCAGCGGCGTTGAGAACACGTTTGCTGGAGAGTGGATGAAGGGCTGTCTTCTCCTCTCTCGAGGGGGCTCCAGCGTGTCCGAGACCTGGCCAGCCCCACGTCCCGTGGTCCCGGGGACAGGCTCCGTTTTTGTCCATCCAGGCTGCTCTAATGAGTTCCCAGAGACCGGGGGGGCTTAAACAATGGCGTTTATTTCTCACAGTGCTGGAGGCTGGAGTCCAAGATGCGGGTACTGGCAGACAGTGTCCGGGGGGCGGGGGTCCTCCCCGGGCCTGCAGACGGCTGGCCGCCTTCTCGCCGGGTCTTCTCCTGGTGGACACAGGGATAGAGCGAGATGGTCAGAGCATCTCCTCGTACAAGGCCACTAATTCAGTTCACCAGGGCCCCACCCTGAGGACCTCATCACCACCTCCAGGGACATCCACCCGCTAGAGCCCTCACCTAATGGAGGGCTTCCACCTACATTCCGCCTCACAGACACTTCCTCTTGGGGTGTGACTGTGGCCTTGGGCCCGAAGATCTGGTACCTGTGTGCAGTGTCCCCAGTCCAGAAACAACAGGTCTGTTGAGGGTTTACCGTAGGCATGTCACCCATTCATTCATTCATTCATGCCAGAAAGGACCACCTCCCCATGAAACCTGGGGGTATGTGTGAGGGGATCTCTCCAAGTTGCCCGAGCTACACCCCCCACCCCCCGCGCACCCCCCTCATTTCTCAAGCAGAGCCAAGCCCCCTGTTCCACTCCAGTCAAGTCATCCAAGAGAGCGGCGGCCTCACTTCAATTAACTTTGAATTAATTCCTTGACAAAAACATCCAGGTTTTAATTGTTTCACCTAATTACTGGACGGCGACCCAGATCTGAGACCTGACACAGGTGGTGGGAAGCGGTGGGTGGGATCCAAGATCCTATTCCCGTACTGTCTCGAGATTTTCAGTCAAACACGCCTCCTTCGGGCGCCTCCTTATTTCCATGGCTGACCTCGCGTCCTCCCAGACTGAATGGCATGCCTCTGAAGAAACACGCAACCTCTAAAGGCCGACGTCTTCACAGTTAAAATCAAATGTGGCCGTAACTCCTCTCCAAGCAAGATGACCATGGTGTCTGGTCAGAGGAGCTATAGCTGCCCCTCGATCTCGCGTAGCCACCCGAACCGTGCAGCGGGCTGGGGGCCAGGGGAGCAGCCCTGCGATTCTGCGAGCTAATTATAGCCTTCCTCTCTCGCTACATATTTGCATGCACATCTCAGCCCGGGAAGATCTGGCGTGGAGAGCACCCCAAGGCTCCCACTGGCAGATGGGCGTTGGATCACAACGACACTGCACAGTGCCTGGGGCTCTGGGACCAAGCAGCAGCTCTGAGCAACAGGGGAGCAGCCGTCTTTCAGCGGAGACGCTGCGGGCTTTGTACCGGGGCTCTGGCCAGAAATGGTGAAGCGGTGGTTTGGAAGAACACTTCGGGCTGATGGCCAGGTCCCCTTCCTGCCCCACCGACAGCCCGTAGATCTTGGGAAGTAGGCAGGCCATCTTTAAATGGCCTTATTGCCTGTTTTACTTCGAGTGGAGGAGCACTGGCTTCAGCAGAGAGGAGAGCAGCCAGCTCCGGGCTGCGGGCCCTGGCGGGTGGGAGCAGGTGCTCCAGGCGGACTGCGTAAGCCCGGGATCAAGTTCCCATCTTTTTTTTCCCCCCCACAGGCAGTTTTGCAAAGCGTTCTGGGCCTTCTCCTTTCCGACTCTGCAAATGAAACACACTCGTGGGCGGGGGAGTGAAAGTGGTGCTTTTGGAAGATGGGTGTTTGAGAGGCCTGTGGGCAGACAGAGCAGCCCTTCCACCCAGGGAGTGTGGGCTTAGGGATGTGGCACAATTCTTAAAAAAAAAAAAAAAATATATATATATATATATATATATATTTACTGATTTCAGAGAGGAAGGGAGAGAGAGAGAGAGAGATAGAAACATCAATGATGAGAGAGAATCATGGATCGGCTGCCTCCTGCACTCCCCTCACTGGGGATGGCAAGCCGGGCACGTGCCCTGATTGGGAATCGAACCGTGACCTCCTGGTTCATAGGTCAACGCTCAACCACGGAGCCACGCCGGGCTGGGCCTTTTCTTTTCTTTTTTTTTTCTCTTTTTATTCAACTGTTTGGAGTAAGCAGACATGCATGCAATTAAAATCAGAATATCTGAAAAACAAAAGCCAGGGACCAAGGAAGAAGGAGTGTGAAAAGAAGAAGGCTCCTTCCTGCCCCACACAGACGCTTCCGGAGTCGGGAGGCACAGGGGCCTCCCCCAGGAGAGGGTAGTACGGGGAGGGGCGTTTCCTGCACATTCTGGAAAGATTTCAAGATTCCCCTCCCCCCGCAAACACACACACACCTCACCCCCACACCTGGGCTTAAAGAGTTCTCTGAACCATGGGTGCTGCCCGGCTGGGTTTCCCAACAGTAATCCTGGAAGGCAGAAGAATGAACGTGGGAAAATGATACCCTGCGCGTTGGAAGCTGCCCAAGGACGTATGTAAGTTACTCAGTGGCTTTGACTCGGTATTATTTCCTTGGACACTTCCTTGAACTTGGTAAAGCGAACATTTCTGATTTTCCCAAAGCCTTAGGCCAGCGGTCGGCAAACCGCGGCTCGCGAGCCACAGGCGGCTCTTTGGCCCCTGGAGTGTTCTAATGCCACTTCTTCAGCATAGACTCGCCCAGGCCGAAAACCGACTTCCGCGCATGGGCCACGACGTTTCAATCGCACTGGACGTGCGTGCCCGCACGTGGTATTCTGTGGAAGAGCCACCCTCAAGGGGCCAAAGGGCTGCCTGTGGCTCGCGAGCCGCGGTTTGCCGACTACTGCCTTAGGCAAATGCATAAAACTGGGCAAAATATCCAGCCTGTGTATTCCAATGCTTCGTAGTTCCCAGAGATATTTAGAATAAAGGGCGGCACCCCACCTGGCCCTGGTGGCCTGCATGACCCTGCATCCCCCGCCTCTCCACCATCACCCGCACACCGGGCCGGGCCTGCCTCCACCCCCTGGCCCTGCTGATTTCTGCTTCTGGGCTCTGCATGATGCTGAGCCTCTTCTGGGAGAGGGGATCCCCTCCCTCCCTCCACAGCCCCCGCCCTCCCCGTTCGTTCTGCAACTCCTCCAACCAGTGTCACCTCACAGTTCAGGGTTCAGGTGAAATGAGGGTGAGCTGGGCTCCCAACCTGTGGTGCCGCACTCACAGTTGTGTGGGCCCCTCTGTCTCCCTCCTAGACCCCATGCTCCGTGAGGCAGGGCTGGGCAGCCCCCTGGCACCTGGGACAGAGCCTGCACGGGTAGATATCCAATGACTGGCTGTGGGAGGAAGGGGGGTGCCACTGCAAACACCCCCAGGCTTGCCGGAGAGCAGGGTGGCTCACTTTAAAGTGGTTTCAAAGTTTCCATTGAAAAAAAAAAAATTAGACAAAAAACTTCTTTAGAGAAGTTTGGTTAATCAAGGGAACGATTTCTAAGAAGCTTAGAGTTGTTCCTTACCTCTCCCCCCACCCTTCCCCCCCCAGCCCCCGATCCCAGCCTCCACCCCACACCCAGCCCGCCCCTCGTGGTCAGAGCAGTCCACAGCGTAATAACGTAACAACGCCTGGCACATGTGTGGTCTTCACTACCCGGGGAGGCCCTCCGACTTCCCCCATTCTACAGATGGGGAACCCGAGGCCCCAAGAAATGGCCTGAGCTGCGTTCAAGGTCACCCAGGCAGGACACGTGAGAACTGGGTCGGAGGCGGGGTGGCACGCCCTGCCTCTTCCGAGGACGGGAGAGCGGGCGGGCGTCTGAAGCCGAGAAATAATTGCGCCAGAGGCCGGCAGGGGCGCCGAGCTCCTGTCACTGACCCTGCTCTCACATTCAGTTCCTAATGATCTTCCCGGCTCCGTCCGCGGGAAGCGCCGGGCTGGGAGGAATCCGGGAGGACGTTGAGAAGATGGCACCATGACAACAGAAGTGACGGCTGACAGTCTGACACGGGGATGGAGACAGAGCTCAAAGGCGCTCTCCAACCCGCCCGCGTGCGAGGTAGTCCCAGAATAGATGAGTCCTGTGTCATTAAGGAACATTCAGGTTTTTCTAGGGCCTCTCTCATAGAGGCTAAAAAAAGCGGTGATTTAAAATAATGGTTTTTCTTTAAAGGCATAAGCAACAGTCACATGGCAAATTAATTTCTCTGTCTCCGGCAGAGGAGAGAGCGCCATGGGTACCTGCCAAGCGTGCCACTGCGGGGTGCTCATCCAAGGCACCCCACCAGGCAGTGGTGTCACCTGTCTGTCCTCGCGCTGAGGGACGGGTAGCATTTCAGATTTGTCCTTCCCCAAAGTGTCACTCTTTCATTTCCTCTGTCTCCCCTTGCTCAGCCATCGTATAAGTTCTGTATTCACCTTTACCTCCCTCCGTCTTGCTAGCACATCTATTTTTAGCCTCCTTAATTAAAAAATAAATAAATGATATTTTATTCATGCCCAGGTTTTCAAGAGGATCACAGAACACAGGGATTGATACCATATTGCCCAAGGAAGAAATTCTTGAGAAAGGTTTGCAAGCTGCTACTGTTCTTTGAAAGACTGGGAAAAAGTTCCATTATTTTTTTTTAGATGTGCCCTAATTAAAGTGGGTTTTAGCGACTGCCCACATTGTATTCACTCATTGTGCTCATTGGACAAGTCGGAAAGTTTCCATTCATTGTAAAGGAACTTAAATGAGATGATACATTGTCACGGTTTTTCCTTCATGATGGGCTAACATTGAATTACCTTGGCTGTAGGTGCTGTCTTTGGGAACTACAGAGACTCACATAAATTTTATACCTGAATTTAAAAGGTCAACATAATGCTTTCAAAGACTCAAGTGGCCCTTTGGTCCCCACGGTGAGGAACGAAGGTGCTGGGAGCTGCTGGGTTTGACCACAGACACTGGTCCTTCCTGGGACCCCAGTCCCGACTCCTCTGCTTCTCGTTGGCCTTGAACCCACTCTCTGGTAAACCGATACCTGGGCCTCACACTCTTGGGAAAAAAGAGTCAACAAATCGTCGCTTTGGCACACATTACCATGTGCAAAGTCAGAAACATACAAGTTTCATGCGAGCTTCGAATGTTTATCAGGCACCTGAGTTATAGAAAGAGTGAAGCGCCGTGTAGCTCCCATCCTCCAGGGAGCTGCTGGCTGGTACGCATCTCCCCAGGACCCACTCCCGCCCTCCTCTCCCCAGGTGGCCCTGCCCTCTCCCTCCCTCTCTTCCCAGAAGGCCCGGTTTCCACCTGGGTCCCACCTCCAGTGAAGGTAGCATCAGCCGGCTTCAGGAAGAGGAGACCTCATCCATCGGGGCCACAGCTGTTGCTGTAGAGACAGGCAGGTGACCTAAGCATCGCATCAGAACGATTCGGAAAACATTTTCTGGGAATTCTGGGCCTTGGACAGAACGCCGGGAAGATGGGAGGCCTGGATCCTTGGAGTTATTTGCTGCGAATAGAGGCAAGCCGGACCAGGGAAGAAGCAGACTAATAGACGATGCCAGGCTGGGAGGGTGCCCCCCAGGCCAGCCTTTTAGGAGAGTGAGCCCAGTCTCTTCAAAACCAGGGGGAATGGAGTCAGATTTCAGTTTGTAAACTTCAGGGTCCTGACTGACACAGACACACGCTTATCCTTGCCTCCTCAGTTTCTTTTTTTTTTCACTTCGTTTTTTGTTTTGTTAATCCTCACCCAAGAATATTTTTCCATTGATTTTCTTCCTCCCTCCCTCCCTCCCTCCCTCCCTCCCTCCCTCCCTCCCTCCCTCCCTCCCTTCCTTCCTTCCTTCCTAGAGAGAATAGAAGGTTGGGGGCGAAACAGAGGAAACATTAATGTGAGAGAGACCCATCGATTGGCTCCCTCCCGCATGCGCCCTGCCCGGGGCCGGGGATTGAGCCTGCAACCGAGGTACGTGCCCTTGACCGGAATCCAACCTGCGACCCTTCCGGCTGAGGCTGGCACTCTAACCACTGAGCCCTCCCCAGCTTTTTGTTTGTTTGTTGGCTTGTTTGTTTGTGGGGATTTAGATGGGCTTGCCTCTGCGTGTCCTCCTTGTCATTAGCTCTGGTTGACAGAATCCCCCCAAGTTTTGATCTGAGACAACAGGCGGCCCCAGGGGGGGTGCTGCGGCCTGGCCCCCCACGACCGGCGCTCACCTGTGCCCCTGGGCAGGGGCTTCTTCATCGCCACGGCAGCCTCTGGCCCAGCTTCTTTATGCCCAAGGTTCTCGCATAATGCCGCTTATTGGTCTGAGGAAGGCCTTTACGTCTGAAAATGCTCTTTCAACAGGTGCTGCAAAGATGCTTTTCCTGAGCATCACTGGATCAGTTTTATCTTTTTGTGGGTGTTTTCTCTGTACAGAACTTGTGCTTTTTTAATATTTTCATTGATTTCAGAGAGGAAGGGAGAGGGAGAGATGGAAACATCAATGATGAGAGAGAATCATTGATTGGCTGCCTCCTGCACGCTCCCCTCCCCCACCCCCCCAGGGATGGAGCCCACAACTCAGGCATGTGCTCTTGATCGGAACTGAACCTGGGACCTTTCAGTCCGAAGGCTGATGCTGTATCCACTGAGCCAAACTGGCCGGGGCAGATCTTTTTACTTTTTTTATGTAGCCAAGATACGGCATTCTTCTTCTTTAAAAAAATGGCAAAACAGCAATGTGTGAATTTATTCAGGTCAACAAAAGTTAAACCAAATATTAGAATTGATGGCATGTTTTTAATTTTGGAAACTTTAAAAAATATAGAGAAGTGCAAAGGATGGTTAAAGAAATATCAAGAAATAAGATTTTTAACATATTTACTTTAAGCTTAAAAATTTACATAAAGTAAAAACATAAACATGGTGTGGATCCCTTTGTTACCCATACCCAGGCCGGTTCACGTCCCTCCACATGTCATCACTATTGTGAATTTTGTGCGATCTTACGAGGTCATAAAAAATATTTTTCTTGGAAATGTAGATAACTATAAAAAGTATCTGGCACTGTTTCATATGCATTTAAAAATTCATAAATGGTATAGTTTTATTTGGTAACTTGCTATTTAAACTCAGCACGGCTTCCAAATGTACCCAACGTGGAGACATAAATATACATTTGGTAACTTGTTATTTGAAAGTCAAGCATTGTTTCAAGATGTGTCCATGTTGATACATAAATACACATAATTTATTTGCAAAACCTGTGTATTGATGAACATTTGGGCTTTTTCCCGGGGTAACCATTGGACTGACGATGCGGACAAACTCGCGCACGTCTTTGGGAGTTTCTCTGGGAATTTGCCTGCATTTGAGATGCCTGGTTTGTGGGATACGTGTTCCTGGTTCTCTCAGGAATCGATCACTTGCTTCTAAGTGGCTGGACCGCTGGTGCTTGGTCCAGGGGGCGTGTACAGAATATCCTGCTTCCCATATTTCCGTCAGCATTTGAAATGGTCAGACTAACATTTTTGCTAATCTCAAGGAAGTAGCTTCTCATTTTGGTTTAAATTTTTGCTTGTGGCAGCATTGACACAAAGAAGCACTTTTCCCGACGTTTAATGGGCTTTTTGCTTTTTCTCATTTGTGAGGAGGCTGTCTAAGTATTTTGCACATCTGTGTATTGAATTGTTTGTCATCTTCTTTTTTTTTAAATATATATTTTATTGATTTTTTTTTTTTTACAGAGAGGAAGGAAGAGGGATAGAGAGCTAGAAACATCGATGAGAGACAAACATCGACCAGCTGCCTCCTGCACACCCCCTACTGGGGATGTGCCCGCAACCAAGGTACATGCCCTTGACTGGAATCGAACCCGGGACCCTCCAGTCCGCAGGCCGACGCTCTATCCACTGAGCCAAACCGGTTTCGGCTGTCGTCTTCTTATTGATTCATAGATGGGATTTACATAGGCTGGGTCCTAATCTCTTCGTCTATTATGTTGCCCACCTTTGTTTTCTTGATTTCTGCATTGCTGTTTGATTATTTTTTATATTTTAAAATATTTTAAAAAGTTAAACATTAGTAATTGAATTTGCTGAATTGTATGGCTGAAGGACCGAAAGACCGACACCCCTGAATGACAACAGTCACCCTCAAGCAGAACCCCATTCCTTTGGCCCCACCCCCTTCACCTCTGGCCTCCTTACCCAGGGGTGTGAAGGGTCACCCCCGCCCCTCCCTAACCCCTCCACCAGCTCAGTGTCTGCAGCTGATTTTCCCACTCCCAGCGACCTTCCCTCCCTTCTGCGGCTACACTTCCAGAGCCTTCCCCACAAACCTTCTCCGGAGGAGTCCCCCCTCCTGCCTCCCCCTCCCCATGGCCCGAAGACATTTTCCCAAGAGAGCGTTTCATAGCAGCAAAGTGGGTGCTGATGAAGCCTTCAGGCCCGGTAGGCGTGGCTCAGTGGTTGCGTATCCACCTATGAAGTAGGAGGTCACCGCACATGCCCCGGTTGCGGGCTCGATCCCCAGTAGGGGGCATGCAGGAGGCAGCCAATCAATGATCCTCTCTCGTCATTGATTTCTATCTCCCCCTCTCCCTTCTTCTCTGAAGTCAATACACATATTTTAAAAATAAATAAAAATAAAGCTTTTGGGACAGGCAGAGTCGAAGGAACCCCGAGCTGGTCTTGAGCACAAATGACTGGACTCCAAGTTAGGTGGGAGCCCACCTCCCCAAAAAGAGGCTCATTTCTGTTTTTATGTCTTCCCATACCACCTGTTGGACATCTCATTACCAATGCGTGGGAGCGTCTGTGCGTGGGCCCAACTCCCCTGCCCTGCTGTTGCCTCCAACGTCATCTACGTGTAAGAAGTGAGTGGACGAGCGCCGTGACCCCGCCAGGGCGCCCACCGCGAAGGCCCGGCCTGCTGCACGGCATAATGAGGACAGCACAATCCTGTGATCTTACTCAAAGTGACTCCGGATAAATGAGCGATAAACTCGGGCTTACGCAGCCTGCCTGACAGAGCTGATGGGTGGCTAATCAGCGCCCACGTGGGTGTCGTTACACACAGGACGCCCCGAGTCCCCTGGGAATCTCTCGATTTGAGCGTCGTCTGGTCCGAGGCCAGAGGCTGAGCTCAGGATCCGGGGAACAACAGGCCGTTTAGCTCGTAACGTCTGTAAGTGGCTCGCCGATGTCTTTTGAGGCCGCGCATGGGCTTCATCCGTTCACACACTCTCTCCGCGTAAACAATCAACGCGTCTCTCCTTCCAAAACGTCTCCAGCCTCGGTATGCTCCATCCACTCAGCAAGGTTTTCTTCGCCCCCAAGCTGGCGTGTGCGCAACAAAGAGGAGGAAGTGGGCGCTCAGTTGCAGATGGTAGATGAGGCATCGACATGTCCAGCTCGCAATTCTCCAAAGCGACCTTCCCTCCCTTCTGTGCTACACTTCCAGAGCCTTCCCCACAAACCTTCTCCGGAGGAGTCCACCCTCCTGCCTCCCCCTCCCCATGGCCCGAAGACATTTTCCCAAGAGAGCGTTTCATAGCAGCAAAGTGGGTGCTGATGAAGCCTTCAGGCCAGGTAGGCATGGCTCAGTGGTTGCGTATCCACCTATGAAGTAGGAGGTCACCGCACATGCCCCGGCCCTCCCCGGCCAGTCGCACCTGGAGCAGCACAGAGTGAGCAGGGTCCCTCAGGCAGGTGGGATCCCTCAGCCTGGCCTGCGGGGATCGGGTCGAAACTGGCTCTCTGACACCCCCCGAGGGGTCCCGGAGTGCGAGAGGGCACTTTGCAAAGTTGTGGTCGTACAGGGTGTGGAACGCAAATGCAAGTGAGCAGTAAACCAGATTCGGGGCCAACAGTGCCCCAGCAACAACATAACCCACGGCCCAAGGTGGAATCGCACGGCCCCTCAAGGAATCGGGCTCCTTCCTCTCTGGTTTCAGGGTGCATCACCCAAAAACCGCCACTGCCAAGTCACTGCAGCTCAGCAGGTCCTGTTTGAGCATCTGCCTCCTGGTGGTCAGTGCGTGTCATAGAGGTCAGACACAGCATATTAGCCTTTTATATATATATATATAATAGGAATAACTCTTTGCATATTTACAACTGTAAACCTCCATATGTCTCTCCCTGCGTTTTTTAAAAAATATATATTTTTATTGATTTCAGAGAGAGGAAGAGAGAGGGAGAGAGACAGAAACATCAGTGATCAGAGAGAATCATTGATCAGCTGCCTCCTGCACACCCCCTACTGGGGATCAAACCCACAACCCGAGCACGTGCCCTGGCTTGGAAGGGAACCATGACCTCCTGGTTCATAGGTCAAAGCTCAACCACTGAGCCACACCGGCCAGGCCCTCCCTGTGTTTTAATGACAGTTTAGAGTCGGCCGGTTGTTGCTTCCTTTTCGTTTCATTGGGGAAAACTTGAGACAGTTTGCCGATCTCCTTGGGCTGCGTTGGTTTCCCTCGCCGCGTGGAGGGGACCGGCCAGGAGTGGGAACAGGTGACGGAGGGGCCCGGCGCCAGCGTGGCCCCCCCTGCCCTCCTGGTTGCCGCTTTCCTCAGGAAGGCCGAGGCCGCCGGTTCCCTCTGGCGATGGGAGCCATACGATCAAGTCAGCCGTGATTTCAAGAGAAGCCTATGACACACCCTCGGTTAATTAGTTCACCAAACACACGTTTTCCCAGCGACTTCTTAGAACCCTCCGACACAGGGTTCAGAGCTCCAGCGATTCATTCCCAGCCAAGAAGTCAGATTATAACAACAATAGGGGAGCGCTGTTGGGGAACTTTGTGCTTTTCAATGAGGCCGGAAGAGAAAACTAGACCCTGGGCTAATCAGTCCCACCAGCGGGGGGTTAAGGCGCTTGAACCGCGGCTGCAGCGCTAGGCGGTCTCGGGTCCTGCACCGTTCACGGGATCCCGTAGGCCTGGGTCTCCCCTGACTTCCGGGCCCTGAGTGTTTACTCTACGCCCCTCAAGGGAACCAACCAGAAGCCGGCCCGCCTGCAGGTAGGCATCAGAGTGAGAAATCAGTGTTGTGTTTTGTGAAGAGCGTGCGCCTTTCTAAGGTGATCTTTCCCGGTTCAGTAGGCCAGACCCCACGGCGCGGTCCTTGCGATCGGAGGGAGGCGACTCGGTGACACTGGGGGGTCCGCTCCCAGCCCAGCCGTGGCTGCCGTGTCCGGCCTTAGGAGGGACTGGCCCGCCTCCCTGCCTGGTGCCGGGAACAGTTGGTTTGCGTTTGTTTGTGGGCTGAGACGAAGCGCAGATAATTGTATTCCCCAAAGAGATTTCCCCTCAAATTTTGATAAAGTCAAAATAGAAATGAAGCTGGGATTCTGTAGTTAATGGCATTTCGAGTAGTTTTTTTTTTTTTTTTGCTAACACAAATGTTATGATATCTGAAAAATGAAGAAAATTGGCCTTTGTCCCAGAAAAGGCAATGCTGGGAGAAATCAGCAGATCTGTTGAAACATACATATGTAAAATAACAACAGGCTCCCCTGTTCTCAGCCTCTTGCACACACACACACACACCACACACCCATACCACAACACACGCGCACACTCACACACACGTGCACTTCTCTGTGGAATGCCGAGGCACGGAGAAGACGCCCTCTCTTTCTTGAAATCCCTGACGTTCAATTTAACAGGATTTCTTAAGTTGTAGCCAAAGTCAATCTGGAAATAACAAGTGTAAAGTGGAAATACCATCACTGGGTGGTCCCAGGACCTGCTCTTGCTGGTTTCTTGTCTAAACGTGCCGAGGAGCCTGTGAGCGTGAGTGTGTGTGTGCGCCCGCGCGCGTGCGTGCGTGAGCTACTGTGTTTTGTGTTTTTGGTAATTCCCAAGCTGACTGTCCTGGCCGTTCAGACTCAGTCCACACAGTCCTCAGAACTGTGAGAATTTGGGCTGTTAGGACAATTTACATGGAAATGACACGCTGGTTAAACCTTTTAGGCTGAACTATTTGTCTGTCTGTAAGGATCAAACAGATCGTGTTCATTCATTCATTCATTCATTCACCCGTCCTTCAACCCATGATCATGGAGCTCGCTAGCCAGAGGCCAGGCTGCTGAAGAAATGGCAGGGCCCTGTTCTCTGGGAAGTCACCACCTCGTGAGGGCCAACCCCAGAAGTCACCTGGCTAAGCCCCAGGAAGGAGTGCTGGGGCAGGAAGGCTAGGGGGGGAGCATGGTCTGCATGGAAGGCTTCCTGGAGGAAGTGGCATTTGAGCCAAGTGTTGACACTAGGCCACACTCATGGCCAGAGGGTAAGGTCCGGCTCAGAGAGCAGGCCGGGCGACTGGGAGCAGGTCACTCCACGGAACGTCTTGCAAAGGGTCCCAGGAGTGTGTGGGCCGACCGTGTGGGACGCAAGCCATGAGGTTCAAAGGGAAACAGCAAGACCCAGTGGGTCCATGGATAGGTGACACGGGTGGAGGTATTTTGTCACCTGTCTTCCCAACATTAGTGTCGGGAAACCATCTCTCTACACTCACGGTGGAGTGACCGTGGGCCACTGTAGCTGTAGCGTAGCACCTCATAGCCGTTGTCACAGCAGCTGTGTCGTCACCGCAGCCGTGTTGTCACAGCAGCCGTGTTGTCACAGCAGCCATTTGTTACGGCAGCCGTGTTGTCACCGCAGCCATGTCGTCACAGCAGCCGTGTCGTCACAGCAGCCGTGTCATCACAGCAGCCATGTTGTCACAGCAGCCGTGTTGTCACAGAAGCCGTGTTGTCACAGCAGCAATGTGTGACAGCAGCCGTATTGTCACAGAAGCCGTGTTGTCACACCGTGTTGTCACAGCAGCCGTGTTGTCACAGCAGCAATGTGGGACAGCAGCCGTGTTGTCACAGCAGCCGTGTTGTCACACCATGTTGTCACAGCAGCCATGTTGTCACAGCAGCCGTGTTGTCACACCGTGTTGTCACAGCAGCCATGTTGTCACAGCAGCCGTGTTGTCACACCGTGTTGTCACAGCAGCCATGTTGTCACAGCGGCCGTGTTGTCACACCATGTTGTCACAGCAGCCGTGTTGTCACAGCAGCCATGTTGTCACACCGTGTTGTCACAGCAGCCATGTTGTCACACCATGTTGTCACAGCAGCCGTGTTGTCACAGCAGCCGTGTTGTCACACCATGTTGTCACAGCAGCCGTGTCGTCACAGCAGCCATGTCATCACAGCAGCCGTGTTGTCACAGAAGCCGTGTTGTCACACCGTGTTGTCACAGCAGCAATGTGTGACAGCAGCCGTGTTGTCACAGAAGCCGTGTTGTCACACCATGTTGTCACAGCAGCCGTGTTGTTACAGCAGCCGTGTTGTCACACCGTGTTGTTACAGCAGCCGTGTTATCACAGCAGCAATGTGTGACAGCAGCCGTGTTGTCACAGCAGCCGTGTTGTCACACCATGTTGTCACAGCAGCCATGTTGTCACAGCAGCCGTGTTGTCACACCGTGTTGTCACAGCAGCCATGTTGTCACAGCAGCCGTGTTGTCACACCGTGTTGTCACAGCAGCAATGTGTGACAGCAGCCGTGTTGTCACAGCAGCCGTGTTGTCACACCATGTTGTCACAGCAGCCATGTTGTCACAGCAGCCGTGTTGTCACACCGTGTTGTCACAGCAGCCATGTTGTCACAGCAGCCGTGTTGTCACACCATGTTGTCACAGCAGCCGTGTTGTCACAGCAGCCGTGTTGTCATAGCAGCCGTGTTGTCACACCGTGTTGTCACAGCAGCCGTGTTGTCACAGAAGCCTTGTTGTCACACCATGTTGTCACAGCAGCCGTGTTGTCACAGCAGCCGTGTTGTCACAGCAGCAATGTGTGACAGCAGCCATGTTGTCACAGCAGCCGTGTTGTCACAGCAGCCGTGTTGTCACAGCAGCCGTGTTGTCACACCGTGTTGTCACAGCAGCCGTGTTGTCACAGCAGCCGTGTTGTCACACCGTGTTGTCACAGCAACCGTGTTGTCACAGCAGCCGTGTTGTCACACCGTGTTGTCACAGCAGCCGTGTTGTCACAGCAGCCGTGTTGTCACACCGTGTTGTCACAGCAGCCGTGTTGTCACACCATGTTGTCACAGCAGCCGTGTTGTCACAGCAGCCGTGTTGTCATAGCAGCCGTGTTGTCACACCGTGTTGTCACAGCAGCCGTGTTGTCACAGAAGCCTTGTTGTCACACCATGTTGTCACAGCAGCCATGTTGTCACAGCAGCTGTGTTGTCACAGCAGCCGTGTTGTCACACCGTGTTGTCACAGCAGCCGTGTTGTCACAGAAACCGTGTTGTCACAGCAGCCGTGTTGTCACACCGTGTTGTCACAGCAGCCGTGTTGTCACAGAAACCGTGTTGTCACAGCAGCCGTGTTGTCACAGCAGCCGTGTTGTCACAGCAGCCGTGTTGTCACACCGTGTTGTCACAGCAGCCGTGTTGTCACAGAAACCGTGTTGTCACAGCAGCCGAGTTGTCACAGCAGCAATGTGTGACAGCAGCCGTGTTGTCACAGAAACCGTGTTGTCACAGCAGCCGTGTTGTCACAGCAGCAATGTGTGACAGCAGCCGTGTTGTCACAGAAACCGTGTTGTCACAGCAGCCGAGTTGTCACAGCAGCAATGTGTGACAGCAGCCGTGTTGTCACAGAAACCGTGTTGTCACAGCAGCCATGTTGTCACAGCAGCCGTGTCGTCACAGCAGCCGTGTCGTCCCAGCAGCCGTGTCGTCACAGCAGCCGTGTCGTCCCAGCAGCCGTGTCGTCACAGCAGCCGTGTCGTCCCAGCAGCCGTGTCGTCACAGCAGCCGTGTCGTCCCAGCAGCCGTGTCGTCCCAGCAGCCGTGTCGTCCCAGCAGGGCAGTTTTAAAGTGTATTTAGACAGGCAGGGTGTTCAGTCTCCACCTGGCTACCCGTCAGTGCCGCAAGGTGTGTTCGTTTGCACAGGCAGACAGGCCCTGTGAGCAGCACGCTGCGAGAGCAGTGAAAGTCCGGGCCGGGCAGCGGGCGCCCGGGGACCCTGCGAGACCCTGAGACGAACAAGATCCAGGAGACGGGCGCCCCGGTCTCCCCGCTGCGGTCCCTGTGAGTGTCGTCTCGCGCCTCCGTTCCGCAGTGGCGGCAGCCCGCATCACACGGGGACGGCGTGTGCACCGGGGCTCAGGGAAATAACGTTCGGATCTTTGTGTCTGCATGGCCATGTCCGCTGACGAACGAAACGGGAAGTATTTGAAGCCCGAACGCTTTCCTGTCCCCTTCAGAGACCCAGTCCCAGCCTCCGGGTCCACGTGGTGTCGCGGCTCCCAGTCGTTAATCACCCTTTGTTTGGACCGGGCTCCTTGTCCCGAACTGTCCGGCTCCTGCTCTGGGGGCAGAGACCGAGGTACCGGCTCTTTGTCATCACCCTCCTCGGCGCTCACACCTGGGCCGGCGGCTGGCGGGCAGGGCCTCATTTGGGAGTCACGGGCACCTTCCAAAATGTGCCAGGTAAGGGCGTGAACACCCCATCCGCAGCGGTGCGGCCTGCCCAGGGCACAGCTGGGGGCGATTTCCGGGCTGTCCACGGAGCGATCGCCGCCGCCACGCGGGGTCCTGACGAACCTAAAGACACGAAATGAACCGCTCACACTCTATCGGTGACCAGTGATTTGGGGGGCATTTCTTTTTATTTTTAAATATGGTTTTATTCATTTTTTTTTAGAGATAGACGAAGGGAGGTAGATAGAAACGACGACGAGAGAGAAACATCATCGATTGGCTGCCACCTGCACGCTCTGTGCCCCCCGCAAAGGGATTCGGGCCCGCAAATTAGGCACATGCCCTGACCGGGAATCGAACTGGGGCCTCTTGGTTCCTGGGTCAATGCTCAACCTCTGGGCTATACCGGCCGGGCTGGCGGGGGGTGGGGGAGGGGGGCGTTCTTTAGGTGCTGAAACAGACGATGGTGATTATGGGATGCGCACAAATGAAAGAATCACCGGAAGCCCTTGGGTTTTGCGATTTCTTTCACAACTTGGGGAGACACAGTTGACCTTGGGTCCTGGGAGGCCCTAGAATCCCATCCGTCCTGAGGACATATTTAGGGACCTTAGGGGAGCTCTCTGACAATGCCTGGCCACGTGGCTACGCTAATGCGATTTAGGAATCAAAAATAATCCCCCCCCCGCACCCCCCTCAAATCGCCTGCCGTAGCCCATGACCTGCGCAGGCCTGACTTGCAGGTGGCACCCAGCGCGGGTGTCTGGGTGGCGGCGGTTCTTTACCAGGCGCCCACGTGTTTAGTTGGTTTGCCGGATGCGAGTACTAGAAAGGGTCTGATCGGAGCGCCGGCGTCCAGATTTCCAAGAGCAGCATTGAGGGTGTATTTTCCTAAAACAGCCGAGGCTCCGCGGACCCACGCCAGGCGCAGATCTGCCAGGGCGGGCTGGGTGACGCGCCCGTCCATTCCTGCCGCGTGTTTTTCCGCTCAAAATAAAAGATCACATCACAGGACCCTTACAATCATGGCCGGCAGCAGGTCGTTCCCGGCACGCGTGTCCCGACGCTGTGCTTTGTAGCATCGGTCCCATCCGGGTGGCACACGGGAGGCTGACACGCGCGGGCCGGTGACGACGAGGCGGAGTAGCATTCAGCGCGCCTCCCTGTGAGAGGGCTTCAGGCCTCTCCGGGTGCTTGTCGACCTGGCATGTTGCAGGAGAGGGGGCCCTGGGGTTACCGAAACAGCACAAAGGAACACGACACCAGGCCGCTTGATGCCACGTTAAAGCACCGCTCCCGGCATCCGTGACCGTGGAGCCCTCTGCCAGCCTGCTGCCGCCTTGAGGGAAGAGCCTGTGGCCTGGAGCACCCACGGGTGGGTGAATGGACGGGGCGGGGGGGGGGGAGGGGGCCGGGAACCCAGTGCCTCCTTGCTGAGCTGGACCCCGGCTGCTGGCATCCTGGGCCAGCTGGGTGCCTGGGCTCCCTGGAGGGGACGGTGGTGGTTAGCAGTCCCTGGTTTTTTTCCTGAACGTACTCTGATGGTCGAATGTGACAGTCGCTGTGGAGACACCGTGACAACTGCCTCCTGCGGTCCCGCCATGGATCTCAGCGCCAGGCGGCTCCTCGGAGCACAGGAGGCCGATGGGTGTGTCCCTGGGGGTGGGTTCCTTCCCTCGAGCCCCGTGGGCGGGTGGAGAGGGGGGTGCTCATGGGCTGAGCTCTTGCTTAAGGTTTCAGACAGACTCAGGGTGCGCCTCCGGCTCCGCCCATGAGGCAACCCCACCGTGAACCCGGGCTCTCCTGCGTGGGGCTCCTCTTGCTTCACAGGATACGCAGGCGACTCGGAGAGGATTTTAAAGATGATTTCCTAGCATACTTCTCTGTATTTCTAGTCCTGGCAGGATGGCTCAGCTGGCTGGAGTGTCGCCCTGTACACCAAAAGGTTGTGGGTTCCCCTCCGGGCAGGGCACATACCTAGGCTGTGGGTTTGCTCCCTGGTCAGCGTGAGTACGGGAGGCAACGGATCGATATTTCTCTCTCACAACCTCCCTCTCCCCTCCTCTCTCTCTCTCAAATCATTCAAAAATAATCCTCCGGTGAGGGTTTAAAAAAATAATTGTTAATATTTCTTTTAAAAAGGTCTTGGGTGGTGTTTTTGAAATGTGGTGCCACACCAGGATTTTTAGCAAAACCCGGAACGTTAAGCTAGTCTTTCTTTTTCTTTCTTTTTTTTTTTTTTTTTGCACAAACGCAATGTCACAGAGACACCGTGCTACCGCACCCTCTCCCTTGAAACGGTGCTTTTCAGGCCTACAGTGGACCCTCCCGGCCGTGTTGGGGCCGCTCCGCTCGGCCTGGGGGGACCAGATGGCTACCCCGGGCTCTGCGGCGTGCCCCAGGCCACCACCCACACCCCACACCATCGACAGACCGGCGTCCGGAGGGTCTTAACCGAAGTGGCTTAGATGCTGGTTAGAGTGCGGATTCAACGCCAGGCCTCACTCCCGGAGCAGCGGCACACGGAGAAAGACGCGCGGCTGCTTCGTCTCTCACAGGCCCTCAGTTTAAAAATAACCTGCATTTAAAAAATACATTGCACATTAAAAATCCATATTCTCTGCTTTCAGCCCAGGACCCACTGACCTCCCAATGAAAGAGTGTGTTGGGTTTCTTTGTTGTTGTTAATCCTTACCCAAGGATATTTTTCCACTGCGTTTTCAGAGAGTGGAATAAAGGGGAGAAAAACATGGAGGTGAGAGAGAGACACGGATTGGCTGCCTCCTGCATGCACCCTGACCTGGCCTGCAACCTACGTGCGTGCCCTTGACCTGCCCTTGACCTGCCCTTGACTGGATGTGAACCTGGGACCCTTCAGTCCGCAAGGTGAGGCTCTCTCCACCGAGCCAAACAGACGAGGGCCCAATGAAAGAGTTTTAAATGATTCTAGAGGACGCCCCGCTGGTCTGAGTTCCTTGGAAAGCGGGGACTTCCAGATCAGCGGTGATTCCCACCAACGCGCCTGCGTCCCGGTGAAAAAGTAATTGCACGCGGGGTTGATGTGGGCTCGTCTGGCACCTGTAAACACTGAGCCATCTTCTCAGCACGCCTGATGCGGGGTCCCTTTACTTCTTGACCAGTGGCGTCTGGCAGCATCTCAGTGACACCCCTACTCAGCAAACAGACTCCTCCGCAGGAGGACGCCAGCTCGTCCTTCGCCAGGAATTCACAAGCCCTGGTTTTCCCGTTGCCAATATCGATGATTAAATCACCCTGCTTTGCACGGTGTCAGCCAATGGTGGGATGATTGATTCGTCTGCTACGTTTCCATGACGTAGATCGCCATGATGCCGTTGATTTTCACCGTAGTTATCAGCGATGCAGTAAGTGCTAATATATGCCAGAGCAAATAAACATGTGGGCGGGAAGTATTTAAATGATCGGAGTGGCCCTCCGCGCCAGCGTAGCGGGTGGCGGCACCCTGTTTTTAAGTTACATTTCAGCGAGCGAGCCCAATAAAGCCTCCGTGTTATGCGTTTTGCCGGTCGCGACTTAGAGGCACGTGATTCAGGTTGACCTCCTTCCGGCTCGTCACCACCCTGGTTTTAATAGCCGCCACGAAGAGTGAGCCGGTGGAATGCGGTATTTCCTGCCGAACGAGTGCCCGTCAGCCTCCTGATGACAAATTAAAGTTAATAAAGACGATCTGCGTGGAATCGGAGGCACCTGAGCGCGCGGCGCCCACGTGACGGCTCGGCCCCGGGGCCCGCGGGAAGGACGTTGCCAGTGCGCGTGCGCATTGCCCCTGCCTCAGCCTGGCCGCTTTCCCCCCCCCCCCCCCCCCCCCCCCCGCAACCGCCTGCCTCGCTTCAGCCTCATCTCGGGTAATTTATCCCTCGGAGAGTTGCTTCCCGTCCGTACACCTTAGCTCTGGGCGGCGATAATGGCGTTTCCGAGCGCCTGCGATTTATTTGCCGCGGTAAGAGCCTTCCCGAGAGCCATCACGTACGCGTCGGAGCGCAGAGACCACGGCAAACGAGTCAAGTTCAGGCCGGCCTTCCTGCCCGATAGATCGGCCTCCGTTTCCAGGGGCCGGCTGTGCGGGGCAGGAGCCGGGCCGCCGTTCGTTGGAAAGGCACTTAGCGCCGTGGGGTCGTGCCTTCCTTTCTTTCGGAAAATGAGGTCTAATCACGGTGCATTCGTCTCCTCAGTGGCTCCAAAACGAGAACGCGAAAGCCTCCCGATTAGACTGGCTGTACTAAGAGGTACGTTCCCATGGCTTATGTATGTTTCATGTCTGTTTATAAATAGCATGTTCATCAAGAGGAAGGGAAAGGTCCCACGGGGGGGGGGGGGGGTGGGAGCCGGGGGAAGGCGCCTGCTGCCTGGGACCCCGGTGCAGGCTGTTCGGAGGCCTGGAGTTCAATGGCGTGGCAAGGGGGTGTCACTGCAGCCCACAAAGACAGGGGCCCGCCTCCCAGAATCGGAGGACATAATGTTGACGGCACCCAGGAGATGCAGCAGGAGCTGAGTGCTCTTCCCCAGGAGAGGCTCGCGGGCCAACGAGAGAGGGCGTGGGTAGGTTGGCTCAGGGAGCGCTAAGCCTTCTGGCTGCCCTGGAGAGAGGAAGCAGATAACACCTGCTCCCAAGTCCTCCTGGAAATCTAGGGGAACCCCAGGGCCCAAGGATAAAATGAGGTGTCCCAGAGCACGGCCCGGGATCAGGAGCCCGTGAGCCCAGGGTCCCCGGGTGCTGCTGGCTGTCACCTCAGTTCGGTCCCTCCATTGGTGAACCTTGAAGTTCTCAGATGTGTCCTGTCTCTGAGTTGGCAGCTCCAGATTCTTTGGGAATATGGAATAGTGGGGAGAGGTCCTGTCTTGGGGTTCGAGGCCCTGGGATGATTATTTCTGTGTTGGAGGCCTCTGGGCCACCGACAGTCCTGGGTGGGTCTCTCTTCTCTCTCTCTTTTTTTAAAATATTTTTTATTGATTTCAGAGAGGAAGGGAGAGGGAGAGAGAGAAACATCAATGATGAGAGAGAATTATTGGTTGGTTGACCCCTGCACGCCCCCCACTGAGGATTGAGCTCACAACCTGGGCATGTGCCCTGACCGGGAATTGAACCATGACCTCCTGGTTCATAGGTTGATGCTCAACCACTGAGCCATGCAGGCTGGGCTCAACAATGCATTTAGACTTGGAGGACAGACATCCTATATAATAAAAGCCGAGTATGCAAATTGACCAAATGGCTGAACAACCGGTGGAATGACCGGTCGTTATGACATGCACTGACCACTGGGGGGCAGATGTTCAATGCAGGAGCTGCCCCCTGGTGGTCAGTGCGCTCCCACAGGGGGAGCGCCGCTCAGCCAAAAGCCGGGCTCTTGGATGGTGAGCACAGCGGCGGTGGCAGGAGCCTTGCCAGCTTAGGCCTGCTCCCCACGGGGCACAAGTAGGCGGGTATCCCCCAAGGGGTCCCGGACTGCGAGAGGGCACAGGCCAGGCTGCGGGATCCCCTACCCCCAAGTGCACGAATTTTGTGCACCAGGTCTCTAGTCAGTAAGGAAAAAGAGAGAGGAATGTAGACATTCAGGTAACAGTCCTCCCAGTGACTAAGTCTTTGTCTCTCTCCTGTAAGAGGTCGTGCCCGGGCTTTATTAGAAGCTGACGTCGCGTATGAGAACCTAATGCCAGGTAAACACCACCTCCGTTTGCTCCAGTGTTCGGTGACATGGCAGCGCGGTGCGGGCATCGTGGTTGTAGAACTCCGTCTGTTGCGTGAACAGCCGTCAATGGAACAGGTGTGTGAGTGACGGTGCACATTCACCTCGGGCCTGAAAGAGGGGTGGGGGCTCTTCTACTCTAGGATTAAGCAGGCTGACACCTTGACGAATTGAGAGGAGTCCTTTGCAATTCACAGGGTTGACATATACCAGTCAAATTGCTCTGTCTCCGGGTTGTAAAATAAAAATACAGAAAATGAGGAATTAATTCAATTAAACATTTTCCCACCCACATTTTACCTTTCCTCGCTGCTCTGGGGAATGCTTTATGAAATGTATATCACCCGGAGACTTATTTTTGCCATTATTTTTAACTTAATGAGTATACCTTGCACATCGGAGAGAAAGAACAAAGGTTAAATTTTACATTAATGGCACATGGCAACATGGTATGCAAATATCTATATGCAAATATACGGCCCCTGGAAGATGAATGTGTTATATTTTTAACCAGTTAACTATGACTGTGAAGTATTGTGTGAGATATTCAGTGGTTTCATTTTTATATCTTTCTTGTAAATAATGCATAAAGTATGCAGATGGTGTCAAAACATGATTAAGCTATTAGCTTTATAGTTTTCATAGTTAAGAATGTGCTCTGCATGGAGCCCTAATAACTCATTTCTAAAGGCAGGGACCATTATGAAATATTTCTTGTTCAAGTGAATGTTATCATGTGACATAATGATTTTGCTTAAAACCAAGTTAAATGAGGAGTAAAATTAAACAATATTGCATGAATTGTGTTTGACTAATTTTGTGTCACATTATATTAGCCAAGCTTTCAGAATATGTGTTAATGACAAATAGCGTAAGCCCCCGACATACTTTATGTGTCTGTACAACCACCCTTAAGTCATTAGCTTGTTAAAGGTTCATTTTGTTTGCAGTTGTTTTTTTTTTTTTTTGTAGCCAGTGGCTTTTCCTGATCATTTTTTTGCCCATAAAAGTAGACACACTTCGGAAATAAATTTTACATACATCGTGGGGACTTCATTTCTGTAACAAGGGTGTGATTTTTATGAGAAAAGCAAATCATTTGAATCCTGGAGACGTTGAAGGAGAGGAGTGCTATTTCTAAATTAGACATCGCCAGGACTTCCTGCAATCTGAGTAACGGCCTTGCCGGGGCGGGCGGTGGGGGTGGGAGGGGTAGACATCTCCACCCAGCAGCCACTTGGCGACCCCTGGTACCCAAGGACCAGCCCACCTTGGAGACATCGCTAGGCGGACCCTTGGGCTGTGACATCTGTCTGAGGCGTCCCCAGCCTGCTCTCCGTAAGTCATCTGTGCGTGGCTGGCAGGCTGGCGGGAGTCTCACCGCAGAGCTCGGGGGATGGCATTGCCCTGGTAAGTGCGGTGCGGAGCCTGGCTGGGCCCAGAGTCACCAGCTCAACCGCAAGGAGCTGCGTTGCTTGCACGGGCTGCCGGACGGGCGCGCGACCTTCACCCGCTGCAGGGGCGACCTCCGTGTTGTCATAAGCACGATCTTTGCTGATCACATAGAGATTTAACCTGTTGGGAAACACCACGTACGGAGTGGTAAAACTGACCACGCATGAAACAAACATGACGTAGGTCTCGATGCCGTTTCCCTAAATGTGTGCCATCCGTAGCGCTTTCCCGAGGAGCAGGCTCCTGCCCTGAGCGCAGGCCGCCGAGGGTGGAGTGTGGGAGCTGAGTGCCTCCTGGGCGCCTGCGTGGTGGGAGGGGCGTGGGAACAGGTCAGGCACCCAACGCGCTATGCCCTGAAGGAAAGCTTGAGAGACACCAGCAGAATCCAATGAGCCGGGCCCCTGGGCTGAGTCACAGGTAGGAGGAAGTCCCTGCTAGCGCAATGGGTTCCATGTTTAGTTTCCAGCAAACCACTATTCATTAAAGGGGCAGAGGACTGCTCTGGTCACTGCAGAATGTTTGAAGGGGGGCAGGGGGGAGGGATGGTGGTGGTGCGGGGAGGCCCAGGTTGATAGTGTTATGGCGATGCTGGCTGAATACACTTGCATCAGTAGTGGATACGCATGCCCAGGACTGGGTGCTGGGAATAGAAACAAAGCTAAACAGCCTGGCCGGTGTGGCTCAGTGGTTGAGCATGGACCCAGGAACCAGGAGGTCTTGGTTTGATTCCCGTTGCCCTGGTTGCTGGCTTGGTTCCCCAGTAGGGGGCGTGCAAGAGGCAACCGATCCATAATTCTCTCTCATCACTCATGTTTCTGTCCCTCTCCCTTTCCCTTTCTCTCTGAAATCAATAAAACCATTTAAACCAACCAACCAAAAGGAAACAGTGTGAGCTGTTTTGAAGAGCCCATGGGTGTAATGGGTTCAGATTCTGTGGCCTGTAGGTTCAGGTAACCCCCCTACCCTCCAAGCCCATGTGGGGCACCCCCATCTTGTTCCTGGCTTGAGCTTCCCTCCTGGATGTCCCACGTCTCTGTGCTTTGACCTCACAGGCCACAGGGCCAGGGACTTCCGGCCCTAGGAGCCGCAAGAGGAAACATGTCTGTAGTTTGAAGCCGTGTTTGCAGCACTTCATTACGGCAGCTGCAGAAAGCAGTCACTGCTCCCAACGCACGGGGAGGGGACAGGCGGGGAAGGGAGGGGGGCCCGGAGCGACGGCCGCCTGTCCTTGAAGCTGGAGGCCATCTCTGTTTTGCGCTGAACACCACTAAGCGCCGCTTTCATTGCTCTGGTCTGGACATTCAACTCTGTTACCGATGCGAAGTCAAACCGCTCTCTTACCGTTCGAGCAAAGCGTGGTTCTTCTCCTTGGGTATCACGGCTCGGGAGGGCGAGGGCAGAGCTGGGATCAGGCCTCGGCTGGGAGCCCGTGCACTTGCAGGAGACGCAGATGAGGGGCTCGTGGGGAAAGGGAACCCCACTGGGAGCTCAGCCACACCCTGGGCTCGGGGAGCGGAGTCCTGGATGCTAGAAGCCCATCGGTGAGGCCCAGCAACAAACCTGTATCGACAAAGGAAGAGTGACGTGCCTTTGTTTCTTCTGCGTGGCGTCTCCCAAAGGAGAGGGTGCCTCCTTGGAGGCCGACACGGCCCCATGCACTGTGAGCCCCAGCGCCTTCCCCTCGGCGACCTTCACAATGACCTCCAGGAAGCAGAGGAGGAGGTGGTGGGCACCCAGGGGCTCCAATTGGACTCCCAGTGTTGCACGGATGAAGGCAGCCTTACAAGAGGTCTTTGCTTAAAATAAAGCACAAACATTAAAAAATGTTTTAAGTCATTCTTGTGCCTCATAGGAAACCTGTGAACATAGAGCTACGCCAAAAAGCATAAACGCCATGTGCCTGTCGCCTAGAGGCGGGCCCGCCAGCTCAGAGCTCCCCCGCCCGCCCCCCGGCCTCCCCAGATCACCACCCAGCACTCTTTGCCTCTTCTTACCACTTGCTCTCTTTTCTCTTTCCTTTTTGTTTTTGTTTTTTGTTTGCTTGTTAATCCTCACCCGAGGATATTTTTCCATTGATTTTTTTTTTAAGGGAGAGTGGAAGAGGGAAAGACAGAGAGAAACATCCATGTGAGAGAAACACATTGATTGGTTGCCTCCTGCACAAGCCCCAACCAGAGTGCGGGCCGGGGAGGAGCCTGCAGCCGAGCCCCGTGCCCCCGACTGGAACTGAACCCGGGACCCTTAGGTCTGCAGGCCGACGCTCTATCCACTGAGGCAAACCAGCTAGGGCTCACCACTTGCTTGCTTTCCTCCCCTCACAGCAGAGAAGAGACCAGAGCAGAAGCTTGCTTTTGTTTTTATTTTTTTCTGTAGCTCAAACCCAGAAGAATGCTCAGGCCAGTGGTTCCCAAGCGTGTTTGGGGGCTCCCCGGGTCCCCAGGACCCTTCCGGGGGCCCGAGAGGTCAGCACTGTTTCCTTAGCGCCGGGCGAAAACTAGTTTCAAGAGAAACTAAGACGCTGTTGGCCTTTTCTACGTCCCTCCTCTCCTGAGCACGCCGTGGAGTTCTCCAGGGTCTTCACCGAGGGTGACATCACAGCAAATTGGACGCAGAAACCAATGGGGAGCCAGCTGTCTTCCGTTAAGCGGGGCTGACGGAGATTTGCAGAAACGGAAAGCAATGCCACCCTCCCCATGGGCTCTTTGTCCTATTAACGTGTTGTGGGTTTAGCATTTCTTGAAGAGAGCGATTGAGGCACACATATTTCTAAAATGCTCGATGTTAGTTTTACCATGGTAAATATCAGCTGATAGAACCCATATGTGGTTCTGAATAATTTTGAGAGTATAAAGGGGTCTTGAGATCAAAAAGTCTGAAAACTGCTGGCGTGCAAAATATTTGTTTGGAAAAAAGGAACGAGCGATTCAGTGGAGGCTACTGATGTCACTTCCAGTCTCCTTTATGCGCATTTCACATTTTTAGAGTTTCGTGTTTTGCTCTTTAGAAATTTAACATGCACGCTGAAGCCCGGGCCCCTAGTGTTCACCATCCTCCCTTGGCCATATCGAATAGCTGCCTGCTGGTCCCGGCCATCGCGTGGCTCTCAGTCACAGGGCGCATCAAAAGGGCCTCCAGAGCTTCAGAAAGTAGACAGGCTTCCCTGGGTAGGGTTTGGTCATCTTTAGGCTGCTAAGGGGCACTTACCAAATTGCTTCCCCAAAGTTGCACCCATTCACGTTCTTGTCAACAGCAGATCAGACTGCCCACGTCCTTGTCCTGGTCAGCGGCATCTTCACGAGAAAAGTCGCCCACCACGCTCGGTTTGTGGTGGCGACGGCCTGTAGACAGGGCTCCTCCCGTGGGCCCCGAGCGGCCGTCTCTCCTCATTGGTGAACCGTCTGGTCGTGCACGGAAGGAGGCCCCTTAAAGGCTGCGTTTACCTCTCATGGCTTATTTCCTCCCCTGAACCCAGGCCACCCAAGTCATTGTCCCCAGGGCCCCGTCTCCTTTGCGGAACGCGCTTGCGGTGCCAGGGCAGAACTAACCCGAGGCGCCACCTGCCAGCCTGCGGGAGAGCTGTACGCAGCCAATTTCAATGCCTTTGCAAGTTGCCGGCCTAGACCAGGTTGCTTTTTCCAGATGGTGGCAGCGCGTTTTGGAAGCGCTGACGTTAGACTGGTGGCATGTGGCACGGCACAAAGCCATGGGTGTCTTCCTTGGCCTTACAGGAACCCCACTGGCCTAGGGCAGTGGTCGGCAAACTCATCAGTCAACAGAGCCAAATATCAACAGTACAATGATTGAAATTTCTTTGGAGAGCCACATTTTTTAAACTTAAACTTCTTCTAACGCCACTTCTTCCAAATAGACTCGCCCAGGCCGTGGTCTTTGGTGGAAGAGCCACACTCAAGGGGCCAAAGAGCCGCATGTGGCTTGCGAGCCGTGGTTTGCCTACCACTGGCCTATGGGACGCCATTCAGCCCCAAACGGGGGCCACGTGTCTGGGTGGGTCTCCCAGGCACACAGCCAGGGGGCGGCTGATCTCGCCTTCCCCGCCGGCTGTGACATGAATCTACAATAAATGAATGAAAGCCATGTCATATGATGAAGCCAGATCCTCAGTCTGTCCCGAAGCCCCGGGACACCCCTACTGTGGCCTTTCAGGGAAACGCGAGGTTGCAGGAAGCTGGGAGAGATCCCTACCCTCTCGGTCCCTCCCACCCAGCTTCCCCGACAGGAACCCATGAGCCAACTCGGCTACGTTATTAACTACCAGCCACGGCTTAGCCCGGGCTCCAGGCTCGTGCTGGAGCGTCTGTGGGTTTTGACAGATGCACGATGTCATGTGTCCACCATGACACTGTCACTGGCATAGTTCCACTGCCCTGAAGATGCTCCGAGCTGTTTATTCACCACCGCCACCACCCTGGCAACCACTGATTGTTTTTCTTTGTCCAGAGTTTCATATGGTGGGAATCGTACAGTGAGCAGACCTTTCAACTGGCTTCTGCCACGATGCGGCGTGTGTTGAAGGCCCCACCACGTCTTTTGAGGGCTTGATGGGGAAAATATCCCATTGTCTGGATGTCCCACCATCTGTTTACCTGACTTCGGAATGTTCATTTAAGTTTTACACAGGATGCGCCTGAGCCTGGGAGGGGGTAAGTAAGTATTGTGCTTTGGGTTCTACTGTTCTGAGGAAATATCCATGGGATTCATTTTATTGTTTAAATACATTTTTATTGATTTCAGAGAGGAAGGGAGAGGGTGAGAGAGATAGAATCATCAATGATGAGAGAGAATCATGGATCGGCTGCCTCCTGCTCGCCCCATACTGGGATCGAGCCAGCAACCTGGGGACGAGCCCTGACTGGGAATTGAACCGTGACCTCCTGACTCGTAGGTCAACGCTCAACCACTGAGCCACGCCTGCTGGGCTCAGTGGGGTTTAAATCCAACCCCGGGCTTTGGCCTCCAAATCCAGCACCCTGCTGTCTCCACCCCGGACTGGGGAGATCTGAGTCGGCATTTGTCATTTATTTTCCGCATCAGTGGTACGGGCCACTCAGTGTCCAGTGAGGTCAGGGACCTGCAGGACGCCAGGCCAGGCCCCCCGGGCGTGAATATGTCGTGGGGCACATCTGGCCTGGGCAAGAGACATTTGCTGAAAGGATGACCTACCTCAGTGCTTACGTTGCTGCCCCCCAACGTAGGGGTGACCCGCAGCAGTAACATGGTGTGATGACCACGTAGGGACAGATGACCCGCCCCCCCCCCGCGGAGGGCAGCAGCTTCGTCCTTGCAGGTAGCTCACATATTTGGTGTGGGGACAGATTTTCCACTCCGTGAAACTTGGGAGGAAACAAACCATTGGACAGTCTGCATCTCAATCTTCCTCTTCCCTTCTAAAATTCCCCCCAGAGCCCAGCTGGCGTGGCTCCGTGGTTGAGCGTCGACCTAGGAACCAGGAGGTCACAGTTCCATTCCTGGTCAGGGCACATGTCCAGGTCGAGGGCTTGATCCCCAGCGTGGGGTTTGCAGAAGGCAGCGGATCGATGATTCTCTCTCATCATTGATGTTCCCATCTCTCTCTCCCTCTCCCTTCCGCTCTGAAATCAATAACAATATATTTAATAAATAAAAAAGCCCCTGCCCTCCCCCCCCTCCCCCCCAAATCATGCTGCAGAACATTCTCCCTCCCTCTGGCCTGGCTACCATCAGGGTGTTGACAGCTTCCTTTGGGAAACCATATTAGGGACTCCGATTTCACCAGCAAGGAAACCTCTAAGTATTTTAGCAGGAAGCCCTGATTCAATTTATCTGGGCGCACCACAGCCCCCCGCCCCCTCCAGGCCAAGCCACAGGGAGACGCCGCATGTTGGCTGTGCTATTTGTGGATGTCTTGCGGTGTGTGTGCCCACGTGCTTTGCTCAGCCACCCAGATTTAGCTATTTAAGTTTCCCTCATAAATCAGCCACTTGGAGCATCTTAATCATCTCCTCCCAGTTTGTCTATAGCGCTCTGCCCTCCAAGAAATAAATTACCCGCAATTACTTAAAGTTAGTAATTGAATTTATTTTAGTGGTAGAGAGAAAATTTATCCATTTTGCTTGTAATTTGTAGTCATTTTTAGTAATTGATAGTAATTTTCTAGTAAATACTAATTAAATGTTCCGCTAACTAAAAGAAGTGCAGAGTAATGTATTCGCTAAGCATTAGTATCTCCAATTTATCTTTATACCGGCAAGTGATTTAGGTTGAGTTGATAGGATCTAGTGGGATTATTCTCGTCCTGTTAAGCTTTAAGAAAGCCGCAGGAGCGGAGAGTTAAAGAGTGCATTTGCCGTGATCTGCCCTCGTGACGCTACTGGTGGGGAAACCGAGGCAGAGGAAGATGACGACGCGGGTCTAGGACCAGCTGCTCAGCCTGTGGAAGGATGAAGGCCCTGGGCTTGAGATTTCCCATCTGGGGCTCTTATCTTTTTTTCTTTTTTTAAATATATTTTATTGATTTTGTACAGAGAGGAAGGGAGAGAGATAGAGAGTTAGAAACATTGATGAGAGAGAAACATCGATCAGCTGCCTCCTGCACGCCCCCTACTGGGGATGTGCCCGCAACCCACGTACATGCTCTTGACTGGAATCGAACCTGGGACCTTTCAGTCTGCAGGCCGACGCTCTATCCACTGAGCCACACCGGTTTCGGCTGGGGCTCTTATCTTTGTCTCCAGCTGGCCTCCGAGAGGATGGGGCAGATGGAAGGAAATGGCCGAAGTCCAGATTCCTGGCTTCCTACAGGGACCTGGGGTGGCCCTGCCACAGAGGCTTCTTCCCGGCCCCGGGGTCCTCTCCCATCGGCCGACCTGACCGCCGTGCCTTCACGCCGAGGTAGTCAGAGACTTTGCATTCTGCGTCATTTGAAGACGGTGCTTCTTTTGCAGGGTGTCCCCAAGTGAGATCCCCCCCCTCGTTGTTAATTTCACCCCGAGGGTATTTTTCCATTGATTTTTAGAGAGAGTGGAAAGAAGGGAGAGAGACAGGGAGAGAAGCATCCATGTGAGAGACATAACATCGATTTGGTTGCCTCCCACACGTGTCCTGACCTGGGCTGGGGATTGGAGCCTGCAGCCAAGCCCTTGACTGGAATCGAACCCATGACCCCTTGAGTCCTTGGGCCGAGGCTCTAACCTCTGAGCCAAACTGGCCAGGGCCCCAAGCGAGACTCTGGAGCCCCATGAGAACAGAAGTTGATGTCACCAAATGAACCCATTAACCCCTGTGCTGTGGCAGGCCCTTTGGTTTTACCCTGTACGTTATTTCCCCTTTAAAAATGATTCTCCGGGAAGGCCGGGCGTGCGGGATGTTTCCCGCGTCTCGTGCGGCTGCAGAATCACCTCCTGACTGGTCCGTCTTTCCGGCCGGACCGCGCAGCGGGCGTGCTGGGAGGGAGAGAGGGGAGTGACGGTTGCCCCAGGACATGCTCCTCGTTAGGAAGTAATATCCCTCTAGAATTAATTAATTAATGGGAGTTGATACAATTAACAAATACTGAGCGACAAACCCTACAGAGGCGCCCGTGTCTAATGAGTGCTGCGACTCGGAGCCGCGTGGGCCTCCCCGCCTCCCTCCCCTGACCACAGAGCGAGGGGCGGGTCCGCACCCCCTGCCAGGCGGGACCCGTCTCTCCGGCCTTTCTAAGTGGAAAAACACAATTACAATAGGTTTTCACATTTATGGTTTTGAGCAATATTGTAAAAACTAAAAAAAAAAAAAAAAAAAAAAGACATCGAAATCATCCATTTTCCCCCCAAGTGTGATGGATCTGTCAGACTCATTTTTCCTGGAAGAAGTAGATTTTTTTTTTAGTTGTAATCCAACAGACTATAACCCTTCAGTGTGTTGTATTTTTCTGTAGATGATAATATACGTTTCGTTTTATTTTTTACATATGTTTTTATTGATTTCAGAGAGGAAGGGAGAGAGAAAGAGGGACAGAAACATCAATGATGAGAGAGAGTCATCGATTGGCTGCCTCCTCACACCCCACACCGGGGCTTGAACCTACATCCCGGGCATGTGCCTGGCGGGGAATCGAACTGTGACCACCTGGTTCATAGGTCGAAGCTCAACCTCTGAGCCACACGGCGGGGCGCTAATATACCTTTTAGAAGTTATAATGTGATCTTTGTAAATGTAGTTTTTAATGATTACGCACTATTTCATCAAAAGGAAAAACTTGAATTTGCTCAGCCATTTCCTTGTTTCTGTGACATTTAGTACTTTAGATGTCAAGTACAATTTGTCATTATTCTAAATAACACATCTATGAACATCTTTTGAAACCTTTTTGTGTATTTAGCTCATTTTCTTTGGTTAGGTTCCCAGCACAGACTTCTGAGGTCAGAGACGTGAGTATTTTAAGGCTCACGTCACTCGCTGCCAGACAGTTTACCGAGGGCTGCCTGGCTCCTCCTGGCCCCATGGACAGAGGGCACTGCCCCCCCCCCCCCCCCGGCATGCCCCATCGCTGCTCTGGACACCAGGAAAATATCTGCTGGTAGGGTGGGCGAAGAATGATGCCATAGTTAATACCCAGTGACTAACCATGTATTCAAATATTTTCCTTCCTATTAAAATCTGTATTCTCTCTTTGTACGATGGCTTCTTTCTGCCCTTTTCTTATTAATCAATTGGGATGTTTATGTGTGTTGGTACCCATTTATGGGAGCTACTTCTATAAGAAACACGTTAACCCTTAATTCTATTTCTGCACGTTCTTTTATTGATGGCATTGGTTTCCACGCTGGCTCTCCTGCTCACAGTAATTCTGACGCTGTATTTCTCATTTCTACCTCTTACACACCCCGCACTGGGGACTGAGCCCACAACCCAGGCATGTGCTCTGACCAGGACTCGAATCCTGACCTTCTGGTTCGTGGGCTGATGCTCAACCACTGAGCCATGCCAGCTGGGCTGTATAAGAATTTTTTAAAAAAATCTTATAAACTTACAAACTTTTAGCAATGGAGGAAGGTCAAATCCCCCCTGAGCCTGGCTGCATGTCCTGAGGGTCTGTGGCCAGGCGTGTGGGTGGAGGCCGGTGGGGACTGAAGAATTGCTGGCCTTTAAAACGGCCGGGTGGCAGACCCAGGCAGCCGTCCCTGCCTCCCACACCTGGGCTCCCGCATGCCCTGTCTGAGGGTTGGTCTGCCCATCACTCCAGGGAACCCGGGGCCGGGCGGTTGGCATTCGCTGCCTGGAACTTGTCTCATGGGTGCCCTCTGGTTCAGTGCCCGCTTCCTGCTCTCAGCGTCCCCTTGTGGTCGCTGCTGAGGGGCAACAAGGTGGGTGTCATAACCAGCTTTTCTTCAAAGGATTCTGTGATATTTAAAGGAAGTCAAATCTGATGATGGCATGAGCTGACATGGTTTTAAAAGGAGACTCTGTTGCCCGGCCAGTGTGGTTCAGTGCAGAGTGTCAACCTATGAACCAGGAGGTCATGGTTCAATTCCTGTTTGGGGCACATGCCTAGGTTTCAGGCTCAATCCCCAGTGTGGGCCCATCAGGAGGCAGCTGATCAATGAGTCTCATCATTGATGTTTCTCTCTCTCTCTCCCTCTCCTTTCCTCTCTGAAATCAATAAAAATATTTTTTAGAAAAGGAGACTATGTTGAAAATGTATACAAGTAACTTATTTTTAAAAATGGGTCCAGTCCCCAGTAGCAGCTGGAATGCAATGCATTGTGTGAAGTTTAGCTAATAGACATGCAACCTGGCTCTCCGATGAAAGTAATTCTTTTATTTAGAAAAACAAACAAACAAAGGAATGCCTCATCACAAAGGGTGATCTTGAGCCTGAAGAAGAGTGTGGTGGTTGAAATTCAGCCATGCTCCTCCGCCCGGGTGGACGCATGTTTTAAAAGAGCCACGTCTTAGAAAGAGCTCCCACTTAATTAAGAAAGACTAATATCAAAGCAGTTTTCCCGCATTTAATATTCGTGTTTAAACTCCTCCTAGATTAAGTGAGCTTACACACAGGCGCGATTCCTGACTTGAACAGCATTCTAAACCACATTAGCGTTTGGGAGGATAACGTTCTGCCGTGTTAGGTTGTAACCTAACTGCCATTTGCAGCTGTAGGGAGTGCGCTGATGGCAGGGGCAAGATTCATTGTCCCGGAGACAACGCCAGCCTTGTCATCCCATTAATAACGGCTGCTTATGAGCCATCGGCCGGGCATCTCTGTTGTCCTGAAAACTTAAAACTCACAGCACAATTCTTTACGACGTGTTACATTGCCCCCTCTGGGTATTCCTGACCATTATCCCATTTGGTTATATTCAAAACCGCAGCCTCCGGAGAGAGCATTAGGCCGACCTTTCACCTCCCAATATTCCTGGTTCAAATGGCGTAATAACATGTAGTGAATATTTACAAGCGCACTTACGCTGTAATAGAGTACTGCTGTGAGCATTAGCACGCATTTTCTGCTCAATCAAGCTTTGATGGAGAGCTCACTGCGCACCCCAGAGAAAATGCAGTCCCCAGTAAGCTGTGCGAGTGAAACACCCTTGAACCTAAACAGCTTACAGAACATAAACGGACTAGATGCAGATGAGCGCGTCGAGTTCCTGGGATGCCCGGGGTCCTCCAAGCCCTCCCTGCCAAGACTCCGGGCAGGAGGCAGGAGCCAGGAGCCCTCACCACCTGGAATTCTGAATGGATCCGGCTGTGGGGCTTAATCAGAAAAAGGAAATTGGAGGCCACGTGATGCACTGGTACCAGGTGGCCCAAGGGATACTCCCCAGGGCTTGCAAATTTTCTAATTTAAATTTTTTATTTTTTTAATTAAAAACAAAAAGACATTAACACCCCCCCCCCCCCATCATAGCATAAATTGTAAAATATCTCCTTTGCCCTGCCCATCCTCCCTACATCCCCTAGGTCCCTTTCCTAGCCCCGCCCTTTGCTCCAGCCCCACCTCCTCATTGGAGTTCTGTCACTAGCTCCGCCCCATTGTATTTGCCACACCCATTGCATTAGCCCCACCCCTTTTCGCCAATGGCTTTTGTTAGCCCTGGGGTTTTTCTAGTCCCGCCCCTCCACACTGGCTCCACCTCCTCCTCTAGCCCCGCCCCTTCTCCCACGGAGGTGACCTCTCCAGGCTCAAGGAGCAGAGAGGATACAGTATAGAATTGTATACCTGAGACCTACGTGATTTTATTAACCAATGGCACCCCAAGAAATCCAATAAAAAAAGAAAACCCATCAGAATCTCACCAGTGAATAAACTAGGATAGAGTCAAACTTAAAAAAAAAGAACAGAAGTCCAGCTGAGTCTTCCTGTTGGTCCGCTTCCTGATTTACCTGCTTCCTGCCTCGGGAATTAACGAGGACTAGAACGGTCTCTGCGGAGCACCACGCACCAGAGGGAGGTGGCTCTGTGCTCCCAAGTCCTGGTGTCAACGACCCTCCTGGTAGGAAGGGGGTTATATCTCTCCTGGAACTCAGAAATGTGTATATGTGTCTGTCTGTCTGTCTGTCGGTCTGCAGGCAGTCACTTTTTCTCCCTTCGACGGAGCTAGCATAAATAAGGCTATTGGATTTTCAGGCCATTTCTGCCTTGAAAATGCAAGAGGTCAGAGGCTTCTAATAAGATTCCTATAATTCAAAGCAAGCTGGTTGGAAGGTCGGCCATCAACAGTAATTGCACAGCTGTCACGGGGCTTGTCTGTCATGAGTTCCTGGGAGATTTACACCTTACACCTAAAATTACCGGTGCTGCAGGGGTCCAGCCACCGGTGGGGCCCCCACATCGGTGTCCCAACCTCCTACTGACCTGGGAGCAGGGCCAGGTGAGGTGATTGCCCTTTAGGGCTTTCCCCCGATTCACGGCCCAAGAGCAGCTTAGAGATGGTGGAGTGCAGGGCGGGCGGGAGGCCTAGATGAAGGGAAGTTTGCTTGATGGCAGGGATTCGAGGCTCCAGCATCCTGCTGGTCGGTGTCCAGCACCGCAGAATCACACGTATGTTTGATGAATACTCCGCTGATCCAGTTCATTTCATCTGGGCTGTGAGTTATCAGCATGAATGACTGACACAGTAACGGGACGTGCGACTCCCCCTCCCCCGGGAACTTTTATTTATGGTGGGAGCTTGTTACAACACAAGCCATTACCCGGATTTAAATTTACCGCTGGAACGCTACGTCTAATGAAAGCCTGATAGAATATGCTTAGGTTCTCACATGGCATTAGTCTGTCTCCTGGCTTTATTGCTGGGTCAGTGTGAAGGTGAGGTAAGCCACCGCTCCGTAGAGGGTATTAAGACAGCCTTTTTGGCATGTCCTATATGTTAGGAAATGTCTTTTGTGCTTGTCTGGATGTACAGCTGGGCCTTTGTTGAATTCCGTGCCCCCCCCCCCCCCCGCCCCTTTTCCTCTCCTACTATTTCTTTATTTTAGTTTTCCGGGAGAATGTGTTTGCACCATCGCTTATTTCATTATGTGTCACATGATGCCCTTAGCACTTGACATGAAATATATGACTTAGTTTTCACAAAAACCCTGGCGGGGGTGGGGTGGGGGTGGGGGTGTTGGTTTTGTCCCCAAAGCTCAGACATGTTAAGACACTTTCCCAGAATCACACAGCGAGTGAGCCGTGGAGCCGTGATGCCAAGAAACAGAAGCATTCCACGCTTAGCCCTGTGGCCTGAAATGGTGTCAGGATTACTTTTAATGTTACAAAATGCCTTGAGGTTTTATTTTTATTTTTTAAAAAATATATTTTATTGATTTTTTTACAGAGAGGAAGGGAGAGGGATAGAGAGTTAGAAACATCGATGAGAGAGAAACATCAATCAACTGCCTCCTGCACGCCCCCTACTGGGGATGTGCCTGCAACCAAGGTACATGCCCTTGACCGGAATCGAACCTGGGACCCTTCAGTCTGCAGGCCGACGCTCTATCCACTGAGCCAAACCGGTCAGGGCGCCTTGAGGTTTTTATGAGACCTGGGGGAAGTGCAGACGTCTCCCTCTGGAAGTTCTACTTACGTTGGGATCCATGAATCTGTATGTTTCCTAATTGTGCACCGAGTTCTTTGTCATCAAGACCCCTTCTGGAGCCCATCAACATTTACTGAGCACCTACTAGGGAGCTTCATTAGCTGCGGGTCCCCCTCCCCGCCTCCGGCTGCCACACTTGGTTGATGCCCGGGAGCACCTGCCGAATGGCGAGGCAGCTGTTTGCATGCTGGCCACCTTTCTCTGCGTGAGGTCAGGCACTGAACCTTCTCGTCTCTGCAGGTACTCAGTCTGGGTTATAAATACAGGTGACCCTGGAGCACACAGGTTGGAAGTGCGTAGATGCACTTGCGTGTGGTTGGCTTATTTATTTTGTAATAAACAGCATCCTGTTTTCCATCGGCAGTTGCGAGTCCTTGGATGAGAGGGGCCAATGGCATGCCTGGATTTATGCCATTTCATATGGGGGCTGGGAGCAGGGGCGCCTGGGCCTCATCCCTGGCGTATATCTAGGGAGGACTTCAGTTTTCGAGGAGTCAAAACTGATATGCACATGTTTTGGCCGCCTGCCTGGGTGATGGGCACGGCGAGCCCTGCGCTGTTCAGGGGCAACGGTGCTCAGTCCTGCCCCTGTGGCCGCCAACGCAGTGTGTGGCTGTGTTCCCATAACCTCATGATGGACACGGACATCTGAACTGCATGGACGTTTCACATCACAGTATCTATCCTATTCTCCTCTGGATATTTTTTCCAACTGTTTTAAAATGTACAAACCGTTCTCCGCTCACAGGTCCGGCAGGCAGGCGCTGGCTGTGCCCTCGGGCCCTCTGCCGCCGCCCCGGGCGCTGTTCCCCAGGGAGAGGGTGTGTGGCCTGGCCTCCGGGGGGGAGCGTCCTGCCTTCTCACCCAGGGAGGAGGAGAAGGCGGGCTGAGGGTGTTTCTGCATCTGCATTTCCTTGAGAGGATGCCCGGTGGTGAAATTCCTGCAGGATGTAACTGAAATCTCCTGGTCTGCCCCGAGGGTGCGCCTGCAGGGGGGCGGGGTGTGTCCGCACAGCCCTGATGTCACTGCCCGCTGAGAACCTCGGCGGCTTTGCAGTAGGAGCTGGGTGCCGAGTAACTGGCTTCAGTATTGTCCGCACTCGGACCCGCTGCCCACAGGCACAGGCGTTGCTCCAAGCTGTCTTTCTGCCTGCTCCTCTGCCCAAGGTTAGGCACCGGCACCCCCTCCCTGGCTCTGCAGTCACGTTATTTTTTAAAATATATTTTACTGATGTCAGAGAGGAAGGGAGAGGGAGAGGGAGATAGAAACATCAGCGATGAGAGGGAATCACGGATCGACTGCCTCCGGCACGCCCCCCACTGGAGATCGAGCCTGCACCCCGGGCCTGTGCCCTGACCCGGAACTGAACCCTGACCCCTTGGTTCAGAGGTCGATGCTCAACTATAGCGCCATGCCGGCCGGCCGGGTGATGGCTACTTTATTTCGGTGCTTTGGGTTCTCTCCGGAACGAGGCAGCATGGCCTCTGAGCAGCTCACATGTGGGTGTGGGCTCCAGGGACCCCAAGCGACCCCACTCCCAGCGAGTCACGCTCCTCCCCACAGTCAGCAGTGTCCCCGGAGGAGGCGGGGCTGGTGAGCGCGCCTGCGTCTCCCGCGTGTCCATCAGGGCAGAGCCAGCCGCCTGGACCTGCACGTGTCTCCCCCTTGAAGGGCGAGAACCAGGACTCCCTCCAGGTCTCCTTCCCAGGGCCGCTTAAACGAGGAAGTTCCGCAGTCACGTGAGTGTTATTTCTGTAGTAAATTTTTTTATGGTAAGTACGCTAACAACTTCTTTATACTAACGAATGACTCCTTGCTCATCTGAAATTCAAATGTAACCGGGCACCTGTGTTCTTATTTGCCAAATGTGGCCACACTATGGGGGTCAGAGTACCCCCCCCCAATGGGGGTCAGAGTCCGTCCTGGATACCCAGATCTGCATCCTTCGTCCATCTGTTCCTGGTTCCACACTGTTCTCTCCTAGTGGGGCTGCCTCCTTGGCTCCGCCCCTTGGCGTTTTAGTGGGAAGAAGTCTCCAGGGGCTGAGTAAGGCCGTGTGGGACCTCCCTTGGGGATGCTTACGCCTCCCCTCATCTTACCAATTCTGTCTCCCAGGGTGGAGGTGGAGGTGGGCAGTTCAACCCTCACGTGGGGGATGGGAGGACTGAGCCTCCAAGGAGACCATTAACCCTCCAAGGCGCTTGGGTAGAAAGTGGGGTGGCTGCCCCCTGGAAGCAGGAGGGTTACTGGGTGTGGCCAGGGGGCTGGGAGGCCGGCGTCGGGGGGGCCCCTGTGAGGAGTGGGTCCCACTGGGAAGGAATGGCCTGAGTTTGCGGTCACAGCACCTGGAGAAGGGCCATGGGCGGGGGGGAGGGGAGAGCTGCCAGGAGGCATTTGAAAGGTAAATTAGCCACAAGTGTGTGAGCCTGTGGCCAGCTTCCCAGGTGGGGCGGCTGTGGGGAAGGGCTCAGAGAAAGCTCCTCTGCAGGGCACCCCCACACCAGAGCCGTTCCCATAGGGACCCCCTGAGCCTCGGTTCCCTTTGCCTGAGAGCCACTGTGGCCGGGCAGCTGCAGAGGTGAGCGAAGCCCCCCCACATTTCAGAGGGCCTGGGAGCTCACACCTGGGGTCCCGGAAGCAGAGGCGGCCCAGGGCGTGTGGGGTTGGGCCCATATATCTCCCTCCTGGCTCACGGGATCCCCCCGAGAAGTTTTTGGACACAGATCATCGTGGATATATTGGAAGTGTCTTCAACCATATCCGACGGGGGTGGGGGACCGGGACGCCAAATGGCGGATGTGTCTGCTCGAGCAATCTTCGTGATTGATACCCAGCCGCTGCCAAGGCAAACGCTCGGCCGTGCCCATCCATCTCGGCCTAAATATGGATGTATATCGACGGACCCATTAAACCGCTTGGGCTTCGGAGACCGAAGATCAGATTAGATAAGCCCCTAAATTTCTTCGGTTAAAATATGCAGAGAAGGGGGACTTTCAAATACCAGGAGCCGGTGAGGAGGGTCTGGGAGGAAGTGACAGAGCTCTCGGAATTCTGAATTAATGCCTTAAACTTTAGGCCTCCTTGGCAATCAATACGTGTGCACAATGCCCATGAATGCGCACAAGGGTTAACACATGCATATCAACGGCAGACCATTTATTTCCGAGTGGCCGGCGCAGGATGCGGGAGGAGGGCCGCCTGCCATGGAGGTTTATTCCAGGGCGCTGAGGCCAGTGAATGGTAGGTCTCTTCCCACGACCGTCTTCGTAGCCCCTAAATCCGTCTGGTTTTTTTCCGGCTCACAGTGACCCAGAGCTGGGGAACTTCCCACACGCTCCCCGGCTGACCCCTGACAAGGTTAGGTGGCTGCACCCCCTTTTCTGCCGCTGTCTGAGCCTGCCATTCTCGATGGGGACCCCTTGGAAAGGAGGGGGCCAGGGACGACGCGTCAGCCTCGGCCAGCCGGGACCACTGACACGCCGCCTATAATTTATCACAAAAGGTTACGAGGGTTAGCTGGCCCACTCCATGATTAATCAGATCCGTTGGCAGGTGGGTTGCGTTCCCTATGAATATGCATTACGTGTGGACCGCTTGCCTCACAAACAGTAACATTTCCTGCTGTTTTCAGAGAAACGTTTGTATCCTCTCGCAGGCTCCTCAGTCCTGGCGGTGGCGCCCAGTTCGGTTGATGTCGTATCTAAAGTGCAGGTTCCAGCCTCAGCGTCGGGATATGCCTCAGGTTTCAGGACTGGGAGCTTGCTACAGAGGGGATGCAGCTTTCTTTATAAAAATACCTTTTTTTTTTTTTTTTAAATTAGTAAGTATTTCAAACATTCTGAAGGAATAAGGAATGGACAAATACCCCCACACCCACTATCTTGATCAAATCTTCATATCACAGAGGAGATGGAGGAGCTCCTGGGTCCCTCTGTGATCCCAGCCCCTCCCTCCCTCCCTCCCTCCCTCCCTCCCTCCCTCCCAGAGGTGGCCCATAATATGGATTTAGTGTTTCTCATTCTTATGCATATTTTTATACTTCTGTGGCATATTTATGCATCAATAAGTGTTATCCATGCTAGCGGTTGGCAGATTAAAACTATCTCTGTGGCCTCATGCTCCAGACCCTTGTTTGCATTCCCTTAGTATGATCGCTTGGAGGTTGCGTGTGTACCTCTAGCTCATGCGTTTTATCTGCCCGCGTTCTCTCACTCAGAGGCATTGACACCGTTTATCCATTCTCCTATTCATGGAGCGTTAGCTTGTTCCCCGTTGCTGCTTACAAGCAGCATTGCGGCTGTAGGCATTGTTACATGCGTCTCATTCCTGCTGACGTGACTAGGGGTACAGGTGTTTTCAGCTTGGTTAGCTTTTCCCAAATCACTTTCCGGTATGCACGTTCCTCTTTCTGTTTTCCCCGTCATGCTTGACCCACAGCTGGACTGGCTACATTGGAACATGTTTGCCACCCTGATGGGTAGGGGTTGGTCGGGCCTTGTTTTAACTGGCGCTTTCCAGGTTATTCCCGAGGCTGAGCCTCTCTGCCTGCCTTTATTGGCTATTTAGCTTCCTCTCTGTGAACTTTCTGTTCACAGTACTTGGTCATATTTCTGTTGGAGTGTCTATTTTTTTTTCTTATTATTTAAAATAATTTAAAAAATATGTCTATTTGGATAGAGTTTATTTTTTTTTTCCTGGAAGCTTTTGGGGCTATTGATTAATTTCAACACTCTGCATGTCATTATTTTTATTTATTCTGATGAGTCACTCTTGTAATCTGAGGACTTACGTCTTTCTCCAATTCCGTAACATTCTTAGTGATTATTTCTTTTAAATACTTAAATATGATTTCTTTCCTATTCTAAGCTTCAAGAACTCCAATTTAACAAATCCTGGAGCCTCCCAACCCAGTCTCCCTGCCTCTTAACAGATTTTCATACATAAAAGCAGAAATGGTCACATTCTTACACTGCGTCTCATCCTCAGCTCTGGCTTCCCTTTTACGCTTTGCTCTGGGCTGTGTTCCGTTAGGGTTTTCCCCATCCTGTGCTCTTAAAACGTATTTAGTGACTAGATACATTTTTAAGATGTGATAATTGTTGTTCTTTCATGGACACCTATTCTTTCATATTTCTATTTGCATTTCTTTTTGGTTTATAATTCATCGTTATTTCTGGAGCTGTCACATGCTTTATTCCTTCAACATTTGAAACATACTTATTTGAAAGTCTTGGCTAAGTGCGTCTCTAAACGTGATTGTGTCTGGAACGAATTCACACTATTGTCTTTGTTATGTGTCCTTTTTGTGCGAGCTTTGTTCTGTGTGTTTTGGAATTTCGGTATGTGGGTTTCTTTTGAGGGGGAGGATTTCTGTCCTTTTGGCTTGCATTCACATTCTCTCTCTCTCTCTCTCCCCCCCCTCCCTCCCTCCATCTGTGTCTCTCTCTCCCTCCACCCCTCTCTCTCCTCTTTCCTCCCTCCCCAGCGTTTCGGCTGTGGCCTGCACACTGCTTACGGCATCTCCATTGCAGACAGGGAAGCTGGGCTCCGCTCCGAACCCGAGCATGTTGCTGAGACAGCCATGGAGCCACGGAGAGCAAGGCTGACCTAGACCTCTTCCTTCCCGCCTCCTCTTGTGAGCTGAGGGCCAGGTGGAGGCCCAGCCCAGCCCTACCTTCCAGGACAGTGGTTTGGGGCGGGTTTATCTGGTTTTGACGAGGCTCTCTAGTCCCTTTCCTTTGGAGTCTGACTCCCGATGCCGTGGCTTCTAGACACAGAGCCCCGAGCTGCCGCTGCCACCACCCTCCCCGCCACCCGCACGCCTGGTGTTTGCCCCACTCCGCGCCCCTCCCGTGTGACCTGCCTCGGAGCCTGGCTGCACCTGTTGGTTTGGTCGGGAGCGTTCAGGTGCCTTTTGATTCAGTTCTTTGCCGGGGAGCTCACCGCCCGCGGCAGGTGCTCTTTCTTTGCTCCCCGTGCAGCCCGCTGGTTTCGTCTCTCAGGCCGTTTCCTATTCAAGTTGTCTTTTCTGGGTGAAACAGCCCGATTTGGGGCTGCATTCCTGAGGCTCATTTCTACCCGTCCCCGTTTTACTTCTTGGGATGGCTTTTGGGAAAAGATGAGGGAATGGGCATCTGTTTGTAACCTCCCCCCCCCTCCCAAAGGGCCCCCCTATAGTATGGGGGTTCACAATGGCTCTTCCCTGAGAATATTTCACTCACCCCGCAAACAAGTGCGTCCTGGTTCACGCTGTGTGCACGGGAGCGAGGGTCCTGCGGCTCCAGGTATAGGCCGGGGACCCGGGCCTCCGCGGCCTTGCCCCGGACATGCTGAGCCAGAGCCTGTGTTTCTTAAAAAGGTTTTTTTTTTATTGATTTCGGAGAGGAAGGGAGAGGGAGAGAGAGAGAGAAACATCAGTGATGAGAGAGAATCATTGATCAGCTGCCTCCTGCACACCCCCTACTGGGGATGGAGGGAGACCCTTCATTCCACAGGCCACAGGCCAACAGGCCAATGCTCTATCCGCTGAGCCACGCCAGCTAGCACCGGAACCTGTGTTTTTAACAAGATTTCCAGGCAAAGGGTGCCTGTGCGACCCGCTGTGGGGAGGGAGAGGGAAAGCACCAGGTAGTCAGTGGGACAGCCGGCCCGGAAGGTGGGACTGGCTCTCAGGCCCCCGCTAGTGCAGGGGCAGTTGGGGGGCCTTGTCCAGGTCCCATCTTTCCCTTGACTTGGCGCTGACACCTCTGAACTGGAGGTTTCGTCGGGGCACCCGTCTCGCCGCGCCCTGGGGTGTCAGGAGCAGAGCCCTTGTGGAGGCCCCCGGGCAGCAGGGCACTGAGGGCCTGTGCCCTCCTGGTGGGCTGTGCCTGGACCCACAGGTGCCCTTTCTCACCTGCTGCCCTCGTTGAGCCCAGCGTTTCTGTCAGAAAAGCTGCCCCTCGGTCCTCTGGTTTCCATGGTCACTGGGTTTGACAATTTCCCGTTTCCTACACGCCTGCCCTTTAGGACGGAAGGACTTTGGGGGAAGCTCTGCTCCTGTTTATGGCTTATGGGGATTGTCTGCCCCCCCGAGAGCAGGAGGGCAGGCTCACTGGCGAGTGCCCTGAAGGATGCATTGCAGGAGGGGGTGGGTGCCCCGCGGGGGCGCAGATGCATGGGTGCTGCTCAGGAAATTCATGGCCACCTTCCTTATTCCAGGTGCCCGGACAAAGCCCGGGGCTCCATCCCGTGGCTGCATTTGACACGAGCGTGGCCCAGGCACCATGGCTTCCTGTTGATTTCAGGTCCCAGGAGGCGGCGTGTTTATCAGGCCGCGTGGGGCCCCGGGTGAAAGTTGGGGGGATCCTCTCAGGACCGGGGGTGGCAGGCTCCCTTTGTGACCCCATCTGAGACACCAGCCTGGGTGCTCCTAAGTCCTGCCTCCTTTCTGGGGGTGCACGCCCTGTGCTGGCTGTTCCCCGAGCTCCCGAGTGCACCCTCTTCAAGTCCACGCGCCAGGCAGGCCGTCCATCACGGCTCCGAGGTCTGAGCAGGTCTGGGGCGCAGGGCAGGGCGGCCCATCGCGGGCACCAAGGGGCGCCCATGGCCATCAGCCTCCCTCCCCCTCCCCGGGTGAGCAGAGCTCGGGGAGCGGTCTCCGCGGAAGCCCAGCGGAGGGAGCCGCTCCTCGGAGGCTGGTGCGGGTTACCGTGGTGTAACCCGGGAGAGGAGTTCGCCTGATCAGGCTGTTTTACACTTCTCTCTGCAGAACGCCGCTGACTTAATTAACCTACTTGTCGAGGGAGCGGCGGGCAGGCCCATTGGCCACGCATCTCCGGCCCTTCAGTCATCACAGACTTAACTTGCAAATTCTCGTGAACTGTAACCCGGCGTCTTCTGGCTCTCGATTCTACATCTCCCTGTAGATCTTCTCTCTTCCAACGTGTCAGTGAGAGCATGTGGCTGCTAGGACGAGGGATAGCTCTATTAAACCACGCAGAAAACCGCCACTGACGTCAGGTCCGAATATGGCTTAATATTCCTAACCACGGACAATCCCGAGCCCGTGTGTGTCGAGGCCTCCTGTTTACCCCCACGCCACATGCCCGGGTGTCAGGGGACAGGTGCTGGTCACGGGAAGCAGAGGGACGGACTCGCCATCGGTGCTCATTCTCAACAGTGTGGCAGGCTTTCCCCATGTTGCCTCATTTTATAAAGTCCCCGCCTCCCTCTCCATGGCCTCACTCGCTCTGTCTCCATCTCCGGGAGACCCTCCATCCATAATCTTAGATGATCTTATTACGGAACATTTTTTTAAAAATGGAGAAGTAACCTGAGGAGAGGGAGTCACTGAATTGTGATCAAAACCAGTGATGGCTAATTTGTATGTGATGTTTTTCCTTAAAACACATTAAGGAGACATTTGAAAGTCCCCTCTTCCAAAGAAAAGAAGAAAAGAAAAGGAAAAAAAAACACCAAACCCTCGATTCTTTTGAGCTCCAAAAGTTGTATCATAAGCACATTTTTTTATGGCTGGAGATTGGGGTTTACAAAGGGAGAATGACAAGCCTGTAATTGGCACACTTGGTCTGAAAGTTTGCTGGCGTTTAAGAGATTCATGCTGGTAATTTCATTGTAGGAAAACATGCCAGGCATTCGGGGAGACCGCAGGAGGGCCAGGGCTGTGGGAACTCTCTCCGCAGAACCACCTGGTTTCGGATTCACCCATAAAAATGGAACCACATGGAGTTCGATTCCAGTGTTCTGGGACCCACGGACACGTTCACCCGACGGGCGATGAAATTTGAAGTGCAAACGTTTGGCAGCTGACAGCTATGAATATATTCACCATTGCAGTTTACTTTACTTTTTTTTTTTTTTTTTGGTCTCCATCCCGAGTCCCTAATGAGGCCTGTGTCACGCTAGGCTCCTTGGGATTCCTGGGGCTGGATGTCCTTGGGGCTCAGCCACAGCCTGAATGTCTCCCGGACATAGAGACAGTGACGTACAATTCACCATGGCTTACACCTACACCTGAGCAGAGTGGCCTGACCTGGCCTGTGTCTGCTGTCCCCTCAACCGTATCCTCTCTCATTCTCTCTCTCTGTCTCTCTGTCTCTCTATGTCTGTCTCTATGTCTCTCTCTGTCTCTCTGTCTCTGTCTCTGTCTGACTGTCTGTCTGTCTGTCTGTCTCTCTCTCTATGTCTCTCTCTCTCTGTCTGTATCTCTGTCTCTCTCTCTCTCTGTCTTGCTCTTGCTCTCGCTCTCCCCTCACCTTGGTTTAATCACTACGCATGCCCTGCGCGGAACACGCCCTCTCCCTGTTAGGTGAGGACAGGTGCGGGGGTCTTGGCTTTGGCTGTAGGTGCCTTTCCTGTCAGCTGTGTGTTCAGTGGAAAATTCTCTCCTCACGAACGCTGTGGAACGAGAAGGAAAAGCTTACATTCTGCGCACACACATGCGCAGGTGGGCTCGTCCCCCGGCAGTCTGTCTGTCTGTCTGCCATCTCTCTTGGTCTTTCTGAGCAAATCGGCTCTTGCTGCCCATCCTGCTTTGCAAACCTGCTTTCCCCTTCCTGGACGTTATTCCACGGGAGCCCGTGTTCCTCGTGGCTGCGTGGCGCACACAGCTCGGGGCCAGCGTGGTTCCCCGCCCTAAGGCGCTCCTGACGGGCACTGAGGTGTCTCCAGGGTTTCCATGAAGTGGCTGCCATGGGCGTCCCTGCTCATCGCCTGGCGCGCCCAGGAGATTCTTCCTGCAGGACCCACTCATGCAGATGCGTGCGGGGTCGGGGGGCGTGCGAAGCGATGCGCCCTCCAGGATCCGCCGTGAGAATCACAGAGACACACGCCGTCGATGCGACCGCGTGCCCTCGTTCCACGCCCTCTCGTTGTCCTCACGCGGGGCCCAGGCCGGCGATATGGTTCGCTTCTTACCGACCATGAGGCTCGGGGGCGGCAGCTGGGCTCAGGCACAGAACCCTGCGGCAGGCAGTGCTGCTGGGCCCGGCGCCCGAGGCTCCGTCGAGTCTGAGGCTCTTTCTCCCACACAGCCTGTCTCTGCTGATGCCCGGGGGTATTCCAGTGGCATTCTGCGGTGGAACCCCCTATAGCGGGGGGAGGGGGGGCGCTTTTCCTTTTCCCTCCAAGGACCTTGGGGTATTAATAACGTCATTCGGGACCACAAAACGATCAGCTAAAATTAGCTGCTCCATTTGGTCAAACACTTTCTGTTGTTGCTGATCCTCACCCGAGGATATTTTCCCATGGAGTTTTTGAGAGTGGAAGGGAGGCAGAGAGACACAGAGAGAGACACACTGATGTGAGAGAGACAGACTGATGTGAGAGAGACACACTGATGTGAGAGAGACACAACGATTGGTTGCCTCCCACAGGAGTGCCGACCAGCGCCGGGAATGGAGCCTGTAACCGTGGGACGTTTCCTTGACCAGAGTGGAACCTGGGACCCTGCGGTTGGCAGGCCGACGCTCTATCCACTGAGCCAGACCGGCTAGGGCCGGTCAAACACTGAATTAACTCACCCCTAATGCCTTGGCAGGGCCAGACCAAATGGCCTTATACGGCTCGTGGGCCAGAGGCTCTCCACGCCTGCCCACCATAGCCAGGTGTGCCCATGTGGTAAATGGGGCGGTCCATATCGGGTCCCTGGGACCCCCCCTCCCCCCAAGGGAAGAACCTGTGACAAGTTCCTGTCTAGCAGCCAGACCACATTCAGCGCCGTGGCTCCGTCTCCTGCGTACGCCCCTGGTGACTGAGCCCAGGAACCCACAGTGTTCCCGACGCTGGGGCCTGTACATTTACCCTCATGACACGTGCATGCAGAGGCGTGTCCCGCTCCGACCTCACAGTCGGGGTTCTGAGGTGCAGAGAGGGGTGACCGTCCCCACCCAACCTGAATCCCTGAACTGGTCAGAGGTTCAGGCCGGGCTCTGTTAGCCCACCAGCCACTTCGCGCCTGGCCAGTCCATGCTGCCCTTTTCCAACGCCGGTATTTGCCTCAGTCCAGGAGACCAAGGCGGCAGGATTGCGAGGGGGACGCTTGAGGAAGGAAGAGCTGTCCAGTAGGAAGCAGAGCTGGGAGGAGGGGGCCTGTTGACATGAGTGATGTTGACAGAAGCCACTTCCTGGGGACACGCGGGAAACCGGGTCCCAGTCCTGTTCTGCTTTCGGCCCAACTACCGCCCATGCCAGAGGAAACCCAGCCCCTTCATGTCACCTTCCTGTTCATTTTGCATATTTTTACCGGTGCCAACTCGGGGGGGTTCGGGATGTGCCGGTCACTGAGGCCAGAGCCCCACGTCACCAGAGAGTGTGCGGGGCCACAGCACAGGCCAGTGCAGGCACTGCCAGGGGAAGGGCGGGGGAATCGCTGACCTGGAGGGTTAGCGGTTTCCTGAGACAGGCTGTCCCCACACCGTACTAACCCTAAACTTTAAGTGGGAGACACCCTCCCTCCCAACAAGGAAGACCCCGCGCAGACGCCCCTTAAGGACCCGTCGGGACTGAGAACGTGTGGCCCTGGCAACAGTACCCGGCAGACGAGCCGTGGGAAGCGAGATGGCACCGGGCTCAAGGCACACGAGCAAAAGGAAGCCGGACATAAAGGTCCAGACTCATTCACCCAGGTCCTCCCGCAGGCGCAAAGGTGCCAGACGCTGCGTAAGAGCGCGTGCGGAAGGGAGGCGGCTGGAGCGCGGGCACTGCCACCCGAGCAGCAGCACTCGGGGAAGCCTTGCGGGATGCTTCTCGGAGCCTTTCCGGGGCGGGGGGAGACATCGCTGTTAGTGGACTTCCTCCCTCGGAGAGCGGGGATTTTTATTTTTTTATTTTAAAATATATTTTATTGATTTTTTTACAGAGAGGAAGGGAGCGGGATAGAGAGTTAGAAACATCAATGAGAGAGAAACATCGATCAGCTGCCTCCTGCACACTCCCTACTGGATATGTGCCCGCAACCAAGGCACATGCCCTTGACTGGAATCGAACCTGGGACCCTTGGGTCCGCAGGCCCACGCTCTATCCACTGAGCCAAACTGGTTAGGGCACGAGAACAGGGATTTTTAGCTTCACGGGCAGAATCACCCTTCTCTGCGTCCTTCCCTCCAGATTCATTGTAATCAAGTGCACATATAGCTGCCTCTTGTCCTTAAAACGCCGTTCTATTTCAATTCTTGTGGCTTGGTGCTGTCACTGCGAACAATCAAACCATTGTTAATGATCAGTGTCAGGAGCTTCAGTTAATACTGGTCCAAGCGTTCACATTCAAAGCCAAGTTTCAGCCTTTACTCTCCACCAACGTCCAATTAATTTATTCCCTCTTTAAGGACCGGAAGGGGAGCGGATCATTTCTGCTGCCCAGCCCCATCCCCAAACGACATTTGATGAGGCCAAGTGGAGTGAGCGGTGAATAGATTCCGGCTTAGGAAGGGATTGTACAGGGGCGGCCCGGGCTGCAGAGATGTCTGTGTATTATCAGAGTAACGCGCACGGAGCTACTTACTCACTCTTCAGAAACCCTTTATGGCGCTAATTAAAGCCTTTGTCTGCACACCACGTAATTAATACATAAAGCGCAGCCGCGAGAGGAGCCACCGCGAGGCATTGGCCGGGCGCGCGGCAGCATTTAATCACGGGAGGAACACAGTGTTTGCCTTTCGGAAAGAAAACAAAGCCCGGGCATCATGTTTATTTAACACGTTGACGAGTTCTTGGAGGGATGAAATGAGACGGAGGGCGCGTCACAGCCGTAAATCACGTGGCCCGCAAATGACTGGGCCTTCAACAGTAGCGTCGTTTTAAACCGAAATAGTCTGGCGGTGCTCCGGCATAGAGCGCTGGCCCCTTACAGCAACATCGGCTGTTTACCCTGGACGACGAGTGATGGGAATCAAAACGGCATAAAGTAGAGGGGCTGCCAGGATGCCGGTCGCTCTGGTTTGGTTTCGGCTTGAAATCTGATGCTCCTGGGGGGCACGCAGAGTTCGTTGCCACCAAGAGGGTCCACGTTCACATCCCTCGGGTCACGCCGGCCCCTTCCCCCCAGAAGCCTTTTGCAAAGCGCCACTGGGTTTTTCAGAGTGGACTGAGAAGTAGCCGCCTCCCCTCCCCCCGCCCCCATAAGGGGGAGATCCATCCATAGGCAAGGACTTTTTGTATTCGCGGGCCTATGAGAGCAGAGAGAAAATTCCCCCGGAGCCATAAATAAAGGGGACGGGACAGCCTGAGGGACTGGTCCTTGGAGAAGGAATTTCCACCTCTGGGTCACTGCTCCTCACAGACACCAGGACAGAGACATTAAGTTCCTAAGTGCGGGGAGGGGTATGTGATGTGTGGGGCCTTTAGACCACTGCTGGAGGGCTCATGGTTGCATCCGCAAGAGGAATGTGGGGCCCTGGAGAGAAGGGGACAGGGAAGCTAGGAGGTGGGACAGTGCAGGGACTACGATTACTCAGCAGGTAACCCCTGGCCTGGGTTTGGGCTCCTCTTAAGGAGAGGGGGCTGAAGAGGAAGAGCAAAGGGAGGAGGAGGGAGGGAGGAGGGAGAGGGAGGAGGAGGGAAGGGGGAGGGAGAGGGAGGAGGAGCCTGGCAGATCTGATCTCCTTGACCTTGAGGATGCCTCTGCATTGCATTGGCTCAAGGGGCGCTGTTCCTCATGGGACGCTCCTGCTGGTCCCCTCTCCTGGATCCTTGTCTGCCAAATGCCCTTCGGCTCAGAGCACAGGCGTGGTCCTCGCGTTTTCATGGTGATGCCTATCGCGGAGACCTTGCCAAGGGCAGACCCTACCGTACTGCCGCCCCTCCCCGCCCCCATTGTCCATTCACTTGAGAGAATTTGGAACATAGACACAAGCAGAGATTGTCAACTTAGCAAGCCACCGGTGGCCCCCCAGGTGGCCTCAACCACCAGTCACGTTTTTGCACATCCGTCTGTCCTGTTTGCATCCTTGCTCACACAACGGTGGTCACACTGCACGCGCTCTTTTATACTCGCCGGGTCGCGGTCTTGCAATATGCTACTGCGTGTAACCAATGGTGAGACCAGTCACCTTGTGTGGGACATTCAGGGTGTTGCCAGTCCCACGCTCTCCTGGAGTCCCACGCTCTTTTTGGTTCATTGAGAAGGGCGACCCACTCTCCCTGGGGAGCCCATTGGAGCCAGGGCTGTAGCTCTTCCTGCCCTCAGCCGGACCGGGGCCTTCCGTTCATCTGCTTCTCACCCAACCTGCTCCTGCAGTCCGGGAGGCATCTCATCCAGCCGCGCCTCCGGGCAGCCGGCTGGGCATGTGGAGGGCAGAGGTGAGGGCCAGGCCCAGCTCCCAGCCTGAGGGAGGGTGAAGGACGTGAGACCGCTGTCTGCGGTCCAAGGTACCTGCCCTGAAGCAGAGGCAAGTCATGAGCGGTGGGGTGCAGAGGAGGCTCTGCGTTTGGGTTGAGTGGGGCGGCCTGTGTGCACTGGGTGGTGGGTCACTGAGCTCTGAGGAGTGAGGAGGCCATGAGAGCAGGAGGAGGGGTCTGGGCTGGGGAGCTCAGGGGCGAGCTCGGGACCGGCACAGGCAGGCGCATTCCCCATGTCATGTTGTCTGCCTGGCGCAGGATGCAGGCCACGGGCCCTGCTGGGGGAGGTTTTGTTGCCACGGTGAGGAGGGAGAGGCTGAAGGAGCAGGGATGTCCTGCATCTGTTCGGCTCACGTCGGAACTCACTAGTCAGGAAGGCACAGGAAAGGCAATGGGATCGCTTGACTTGGCGTGCGAGGCTATATTTTGTCTCAGCTTTCCCAGTCCTTGTTACTGCAAGGTCATTTTCTGAACTTCCCATGAGCCACTGCGATCTTCCTTGGGTCGGATTCACCCCTGCTGGGCGTGGTGTTCGTCCTGGATGCTGGCGCGGCCAGCTGGGAGCCGCGTTCCGAGGAGGAGAGGGGCCCACCGGCCGTCTGTCCAGCTGCTCCCCTCTGGCTGCGGTCGGCACGGCCCTTCATTCTCTAAGTCAAGGCTCACGGCTTTGTCCCGAGTCCCGAGCACACCCTTTCCTAGGGTCAGCCCGGACCTCTCGGGGGTCTCTCTCAACATGGAATGTGTTTCTTTGTCTGGGGTCAGGATCTGCGCAAGGTCAGGGGGAAACCGGGGAGCTGGGGTCCGGATTCAGGCATGAAGGGAGCCCGTGGGGCCGGGCCACGGTAAGCCTAATTATTAATCTCTGGGAAACTTGACCCTTGGATGAACAGAGTCATAATTGCCTGGTGGACCCTCCACCCCCCGCATTATTAATGAGCACTTAAGGTCAGTACGCGCTGGCTCCCCCTTATTGTCTGTGATATTTATCACTGGCAACAGGACTTCCTGGTTAGTTACCCAGGCCGTGCAGCCTTCGGGTGTGATTCATGTGGCAAGTTCATACAGGCCCGGTTAAAACAACATTTATGACGTGTGATGTGTTCTCATAAACCGTTTTTTTCCCCCCTCCCCGAGCTTAGTCCTAGGTACATATGTTTTCAATATTGGGAAGCCTTTCCTGTGGGGAGGCACTGCCTAACACGTGAAACTGAGACAATTTCATAAATCAGGGCAGCCACCTGCGCGGGGTGTGGTTTTGATTGCGAGGCGACCGTCTTGTGGGAAGGTCGGGGTCAGATGTGAGGCAGGATGATAAACGCGTGTTAACGCGGAGGAACGGCTGTGGGATGTGCTCCCGGGGACCCCGCGGGGTGGCGGGAGGAGGATGGGCTTGGCGTCGACAGACCGGGGCCGTAATTAGCCGTGCGACCTTGGGCGCCTCGCTCTGCCTCTCGTCGGCGTCTCGTAAATTAATCTGTGGCCATTGACGAGCCCCAGCCCAGCCTCGGCCGCGTGGGCGGCAGGACCGGACCCTCGGCGCCCGGGAGAGGGCTCTGTGCTGCGGGTCCTCGTGTCTGTCGGGGGAATTCTCTCCCGTTCCTCTTGCAGCTGGGCTTCCTCGCTTGCCATTCCGGGCAGGTGTCGTTGCCGATGGAGAGACGCCCGCTGGGCGAGGAGCTCTCGGCAGCGTCACCAGCGCCTGGACGGGAGCAGGAGCAGGTCCATGTGTGTTACGGGCTGCACGCTGTGTCCCCAGATTCCCATGCTCACATCCGGCCAGGGCATTTGGAGACAGCACCCGTGAAGAGACGGTGATGGGAAAATGAGGTCACTAGGATGGTCCTATCCCGTATGACGGGTGTCCTTATACGAAGAGGAGATTGGGCCCTGGGTAGTTAGCTCAGTGGTTAGAGCGTCAGCCCACAGACTGAAGGGTTGCTGGTTTGATTCTGGCCAAGAGCATGTCCCTTGATTGGATCAGGCTGGATCCCCAGCCCCGTTGGTTGAGTATGGGAGGCAACCTATCAAAGTGTCTCTCTCACATGGATGTTTCTCTCTCTCTCTCTCTCTTTCTTTTGCTCCCCCTCCCTTCTCCCTTCCACTCTCTCTAAAATTCATTGGAAAAAATATCCTCGGGTGAGGAAGAAAAAAGAAGAGGTGATGGGGACACAGACACGGGGATGACCGAGTGAGGAGACAGGGAAGACGGCTGTGGGCAAGATGGGAGAGGCCTCAGGAGAACCAGCCCCGAGTTAGTGCTGCGATGGCCCCGCAGCCTCAACCGGCTGTGCGCGGAGCACCGTCCGAGGGCCCAGGCGCCCACTGCACGTCTGGAGGCAGCAGCACCTCGTTGGGTTTCCTTGGTGAATCGCCAGGGCCTGGCCAATGCTGGTCCCGGGAGCATCCAGGGACAAGCAGGCCACACCTCGGTTCCTGCTGGTGGGGAGGGCAGACCAGCTCCTGAGCATCGTCTCGGATGCATGGAGGCCCAGACAGGCAGGGGCCCCTCTCCCTCTCTGCAAAGTCTCAGCAAAGAGACTGGGGGTCTTGTCTTCGCTCCCATGCCACACCCCACGAGGGAATGCAGACCTGCAGGTCCCGCTTCAGATCCGGTCGTGAGCAGGTGGGTGCGCTCGGTGTGGCTGCTCCTGGGTCAGGGTGGCCGTCGAGGGTCCCACCGAGGTCCGTGGCTGACAGCCACCCACGTTGTGCTGGCCGAGGAGAGGGTGGGGGCTCTCGGTTCCTATGGATCCCAGCGCAGTGTCCGCAGCCCTGTCTGGTGCAGGCGCCTGGGGAAAGGGGTTCGTCTGAAACCCCGAGGACCCGTGTCAGTCTTCTGCTCGTGTCTCCCCATCTTCTCAGAGGGGTGCGGTACACGCCCTTCTCAGAGGGGTGCGGTACACGCCCGTGCCCGAGGGCGATGGGCGGGAACATTAAAAAAGACACAATTTCTAGGACCCTCAGGCCAGAGCAGCCCGAACACCGGGTCCGATCACGTAGCCTCACACCAGGAGGCAAGGGAGGCCCCGCTAGGCTACCTCCCCTTCTCCCTCATCTGCACGGACAGGTGGTGTGATCAGGACATGTGGGGAGGGTGGAGAGGATAGGGGGAGCAGACAGTGAGAGTTTGGGTATTAAGTCGGATGCCATCCCGCTGAGGGGCGCCATCCGCTGTGGACGCGGTGGGGGTGAAGGAATGAGCGGGGGGGGGGGGGGGGAGGGAGGCCCGGTGTTTGAGGCTTTGTCAGAAATTAGGCAGGAGCTGTGGGATTAGCGGGAAAGTGATAATGGTCCATTAGAGAGACTCGATTGGTAGAAAGCAGTGGGAATTGTTGAATGAGAGAGAAAAGTTGGAGTGATTTGCTCTGACCGGGACCAAGTATGTGAAGGGTGAGGGTTCTTGAGGACACATGTCCTAGCCCTTGCACATCTGGACCCACCTGGAGGGGCCATCCTCAGAAAGGGGAGTCTAATTCTGTGGATGCCACCTTTTCTTGGGCAGGGCAGTGGGGTGGGGCTGGGGGCGGGGGGGCGCCTCACTCCACACCCTCGCTCCAGCCCGGCCTCTCGGCCATCCTTCTCTCTCTCGGGTTGGGGTCCAGTCCCCACCAAGGACGCCCCACCTCTCTCCTGGTGGGCAGCTCAGGCCCAAAGGCCAGTGACTGATTTCCCAAGCCACTTTAGCTATGAAATATTCTCTTATTTAAAACATTTTTTTGATACATTATCTGTCAGCAGTAGATGAAGTTAACATTCCTTTTGATCGATAAAATAGATATTGAGGCTCTGAGCTAAATCCTGTCTATGTTTCGGAGGCCTGTTGGCCACTTGGTGTGCATGCGATTCCAGCCGATCGGCTTGAAGAAACTGTGCGGAGCATGTGTGAAACCTATTTCACGTCTACCTTCTCCAGTTGGAGTTGGTTATAAATAATGCGCCCGGATGTGGGACATGGGGCAAATTATTTCTTTGTCTTACCTGTCAGGGCCACGGTTACATTTTTTTTTTAGTGTTTGTACATAGTTTTGCAAAACTTGGACCCCGATTACTTCCATCAAAGGGAGAAGGTTCTTTGTCCCACTTTATGTAAATGAGAAACCTTTAGCCCATTTGTGGTCACATTAAATAGGGCGTGCAAAGCGCTTGCAGACAGCCCTTATTTTGAATGTACATTAGCGGGAGGCACTCCCCTTTCTCCTGGAGGCCAGAATCCACTTTGAAATGCATGTTTGATAAATTCCCTGGCTCTCCGAGTAATTTAACTGTCTGTAGGGCGGTTGATCCTCTGAGTGTATCAGGGAGCCTCAGGGACTGGTGTACCATTTCTGCACACCCAAGTTCAAACATATGCTCAGGATGGGCTTACGTTTTACGTTGTTGATCTTATTTTCTGGGAGATCTGTTAGCTTATCCTCCGTTTCGTTTCTAAAACCTGCTGCTGACCTTCAAATAGTCTCTCCTGAAACACATCTTTGCTAAATTCATCGATTGTGTTTGTAAAATGCCTTTTGAACAGCCGTCTGGCGAGCATGGGGCCATGTGGAGACTGCTGGAGCCTTCCTTCCCTCAAAGACCCAGACGCGGGGCCGCCTGCCTGCCAATGTACGTCTTATAATCGGTTCCCCTCCCAGGGAGACGGGTAGTTCTCAAGCCCGTCTACCGTCATCGGTTCTAATACGTTTTTTTAAACTAATTTTCATGCTCCTGGTTATGCACATAAAATGCAAGCCTCGTCTGTTCAAAACTTCTTTTTGTTGATCCTTAGAATTTTGACAAATACCGTTTTTCCAAATGAAGTTTCTAACTCGTTGTTACTGATGAATGCAAATAAATGGCTTGTTTTTCCTCATCCCTTTAAAAATATTATACGTATTTTTTATGGATTCCAGAGAGAGGAAGGGAGAGAGAGAAACATCAGTGATGAGAGAGAATCATTGATCAGCTGCCTCCTGCGCGCCCCTCCACTGGGGATTGAGCCCACAATCTGGGCATGTGCCCTGACCAGGAATTGAGCTGTGACCTCCTGGTTCACAGGTTGATGCTCAACCACTGAGCCACCCCAGCCAGGTTTCCCTGGCCCGTTTGAAAAGGAAGTTTCTAGCATCAGCAATAAGTCCGTGAGTTCCGAGAGCCGTGAATTTAAAACACTTGCTGTGTGTAGGAGCCGCTTTCTCGGGGGCGTGTCAAGACGCCCAAGCACTTGAATGACCTCCTCTTTACCCTCTGGATCACCTTGGACTGTGATCTGCATTTCGTGGGGCAGGCGACTCCCTCAGGCGGGGAGTGGCTGCCTGAGGTAGAGAAGGTTCTAGAATCAGGTGTGTCACACCCAGGTCAAAGCCCGTGCCCCAAAGACATTTGTTTCTCCCCACACGGGATGCCTTTCTTGTGTTTGTCTTTCCTAACACAGCTCTTCCAGGGAAACACCTTTCCGCCCCCAATCTCCGCCCACCCTCCCTCCCGGCCTGTGGGCGGTCCCCGTCGGAGCAGACCCTCCTGCCCTGGCCCCCCGCTTGCCGCTCATTTCTCCTCCTCAGTCAGCTCCGAGCGCTGAGGCCTTTCGTACCTCTTTATGTTTTCCTTCTCCGTGAGGACATTCGTCTAGAGGAAAGAGACAGCCTCCTGTCCGGTGTGGCCCGTTCAGCGAGGCGTCGGCACTGGCTGCCCTCAGCGTCCAGGCCCTACCCGGCCGGCAGAGCCAGGACCCCAATCCCCAGTCTCCGGGGCCACGTTTTAAGCGCGTTTTTGCTGGTGTTAAAGCTGAACTCTGCTGTTACATTCCTACTCCACCACCGAGGGGTAGCCACCCAATTTTATTAGCAGCAAAACAAAAGTAGCAGGAAAATGAAATCTCCGTGTTTGTGTCCTGGGAGGGAGCCGCGCCCCGTCTCCCCGCGGTAATTTATATCTTCCTGGATCGCGGGGCGCGTCAACTCCGAGAGCGGCGAAGAAAGAGGCCGTTGGAGAACGTTTCTGACTTAAATGAATTACGTGCAGGAAAAGAATACCCAGCCCACATTATCTTTGCCTTTTAAGGAAATGGAGCTTTGAGAGCAGGAGTATTTGGTACAGTTATGCGCCCTGGACAAAGATTACTTCAGAGGCTAAATTAATAGATCTGGAACGCGGAAATGAGCATAATGAATCTGTCTCATTAACAAAAAAAAAAAAAAAAAAGTTTTTTTTTTTTTTTTTTTCAAATTATTTCTATTCTAAGCGTTTCGGTCTTCAGACGCTTCGGGCCCAGAGTTCTGTCTGCGATCTTGCGCTGTCTTTCGCTGCGATGGTGCTCTCTGGCCGAGGACGCTGGGATCACTCGACGGCTACAGTTCCATGCGGTCGGATTCGGGACGTGAGGAGGATGCCGCAGCTGTGGCTGTGAGCAAGGAGCTAGGTAGCATGCATGCAGGGCTGCAGCCCGGTCAGGATGTAACATCTCATTTCAAACAGAGAGCACTCGTCTGGTTGAGCATCAACCCATGAACCAAGAGGTCATGGTCTGATTCCTGATCAGGGCACATGCCCTGGGTTACAGGCGCAATCCCCAGCAGGGGGCGTGGTGTGCAGGAGGCAGCTGATCAATGATTCTCTCTCATCATTGATGTTTCTCTCCCTCTCCCTCCCTTCCTCTCTGAAATCAATACACACACACACACAACCCTGGACTCACACTTGTACCCTGACTCCGTCAGTCACTTTCTGAAGTCTCTTCAAGCTCAGTGACACGGTCCTTTGTCCCCGGTGTGGGAATAGCGGTGCCCCTGTCCTGGCTCGGTAGCGTGGCGCCAATGCGATGATGGGAGGAAGTGCTTGGGGAAAGGCGACCTGCCTCCAGGGCCTGGCCTTGGGAAAGGGATGTCACTGTATTGCTCTTCTGGGTCCAGGGCTTTCTCCCGGGTGGGAAGAAAGTTTGGAGGAACTAACATTCATTTCCGCCAGAGATGCCAGATAAAATATCAAGCTGCCTCTCAGGTCAACAATGCAGACTGGTTTTCGTGTAAGTCCGGCCCACAGATGGGGAGGGATTCAGCGGGGCACCTGCATTTTCAGGGCGAAATCTGGCGACTCCAGCTTTCCTGCCTTCGCTCCAGAAAGACTTCCCTTCTTTCTCCCTGTGTCCCCACAGGAGTCAAGATTCCAGCCATCACCCGCGACACAGGATGGGGGGTGGGGGGGGGGCGCTTTGGAGGCAGGTGTCACCAGTTCAGCTATGGCTGTCGATGCGCGGTAGCACCTGGGTGCCTAGCCTGTCAGTGACCTTGCTGAGCCTCAGTTTTCACACCTTTAAAATGGACGTCAGCGCTCACCCCGTAAAGCTGCCGTGAGGGTACAGGGGCTGATGTGGCTTCTGGCACGTGCTAAAGCCCTGGGCAGAGCAGTGCTTCCGCAGGCCTTGCTCCGGGAGGCACAGGCGGCTGTGCGACCCCCTGTGATGGGCAGGAGCAGTGATACAAGAGCTTGATCAGGCGTCTTTCCCAACAAGAAATACGGAACCAGCCCCTGTCCCCACGTCTTCCGCTGCCTTCACAGGCATCCTCGCTGCATTGATGTTACTTGCGTTGTCTCTTATCCGCTCGCGCGCAGAGGCTGGGCTTCTGGGTCCGTTTTCGGAGCGGTTCCTGAGGTGCCGGGCCGGAGCTCATGGGCTGTGGCCCTGGCACCTGGAGAAAGCCCAGCTGTCACGTGTCTGATTTCTGCCCATCAGCAATGAAGCAAGCCATCGTCCCCTCTAGATGGTGGCGACAGGGGACCTGGGGGCGGAGAGAGCCAGCCCCGCCGTGCATTCCGCCGCCGTCCCAGAGGCTGATGGGACAGGTGCCAACCGGGCAAGATGGCAGCGGCGATGAGGATGGAGGGGGGGCAGATGTGACCGCTGGGGCGGCCTCCGGCCCGGGGCGGGGCTGGCTGCATCACAAGCTGCTGGGGGTGGCTGGGGTGTCCCACCGGGGGATGCTGCACGGGGAGTGTGGGGCGGTGAACTCTGCCCTTTGCCCTCTGCCCTCCCTCCTCTCATCACTGTGCATTGCCCAGTACCTGCCTAGCTCCGGTCTTTTCCTGCCTTCTTGGAAGAGCCAGAGCCAACTTTGCCAATTCCTTTCTTCTCCTCCCCACCACGGCCTGTGTTTCCTCAGCCTTCCCCCCCTCCCTCCGCCCCTGGCACCTCCCTCTCCTTTCCTGGGAAAGCGCTCAGTCTGCCTCTCTGACCCAGAGCCCTCCCCGTCCAGCTGCGAGCCAGCCTCGGTCCCTGCCTCCCATCCATCTGGCCCGTGCCCCTTGGTGCCTCCGCACTGGCTCCGCTCAGCTGCGCTTGGCCTTCTGACGCCTGGAGAGCCCTCTGCCTGGTGGAGCTATTTGTAAGGTGTCCCCGGGGCCCCCTGAAGCGTCTGCGCTGCTCTCTTCCTCCGCCGGCTTCCCGCTCCCTCTTTGTTTCCCATTGTCGCCGCGCTTTCCTTGGGAGGAAACCCATGTCTTCCCCTTTTTGGCTTAATTTTGCTGTATTCTCACAAAGCCGTGGCTTGTTGGGAAAGACGTCTGGCCGCCCCACCCCCGTGATGGATGGAAAAGAATATGGTACCCAGAGATGGAGAGCAAGAATGAGTGCTCCCCCACAGGGGAGCCCAATTAGCCCTCAGAAGTAGGTGCTGAGAGCATTTAAGAGGTTCCTGGCGAATCCTTGTGATGGGAGACCTCGTGACACGAAGGTTTATGCACCGCGCTGTGGGCGGGGGCGTGGTAATGGGTTATTACGTGTTTCACTTCCCCCCTCCGTGGATTTATGGGCCTGCTCGTCGTAATGTGGAAAAGGGCCCAGCCCATCAGAGGTGTCTCCTTGTGGGGAGAACGGTTCCTGCCTGTGTGCTTTCTAGAACGCAGGCTCCGGATCTCAGGGGCTGAGCCCAAAAGACTCAGAATAGGATTTCTAGTCAAAATACACACAGTGATGGAAGCCGAACGGCCCGAGGAGGCCCCTTCTAACTCAGATAGGTGCCACTCAGCACCTGCAGGTGACAGCTAAGCAATTCGTTTATCACCCAGGCAGCAGGAGAAAATCCCTACTTAACAGAGTGTTGATAGCAAATAATTATTCACAAGAAGCCTTTCTGACAGTGACTCATTTGTTCTTGTTTTAAAGACATAAAAACAGACTCTGTTTCTGAAGACCTGTTGTCACCTGCCCGGGTCCTTATTGCATCACTTAGGCACGCATTTTATTGCAGCCTACGATCTCCCCTACATCATTACCGCAGCGGCTGGCTCGCTCCCTGGGCGCCACACAGCGCGCCATCCTGGCGAGGGCATGCTGACATTTCCCCCGGCGACCCCCTTGCACGTGTATTTGAAAAGTAAGGACTGTGTACGCTGAATCCGTTTGTTGATAGAAAGCGATGCAACATAGGAGAGTGTGAATGGGCAAACAGATGCACTGAATCCCCAGTCCCACTACCTAGGGAAGTGTGATGGTGCTAGCCCTGCACGTTTATCCCTACGAAGCTGCAGAAACTCCATCGTCTCCGTTAGCGGAGACACAGACACACGTCTCACACGAACACACGTCTCACACGAACACATGTCTCACACGAACACACGTTCATGCATTCACTGACTGAAGTTCGTTAACAAACGCCTCGTCTGACAGAGCAGGGCACAGGATCCTTGGGAGCAGCGCGATGCTCAGATTTCTTGGCAATCTGAGAGAAAATCTCCACTCCCCGTTCGACTGCGGCTATTTTTGGTGGTTATAAAAAGTGGGATTTTCTTTCTCATTTCCCTTTGTGAAGGAAGGTCCGGCTAATACGCTTACATTGCTTTTTCACTGATCTGTCAGGTTAACATTTGGATGAATCATTTAAAAGCATAATGAACTAATGGTGCATCAACTTTATTTTATTTTATTTTTTGCTATGATCATTTTTCTCTCCTACGCTCAGGTTGGGGTGTGTCCTAGGTCCTGGTCCTTGTCCCCCTGCACCCCTTTTGGGAGTAGGGGTGCAGAGAGCAGTACTGCCTGCCACAAGATGGTGCTCTGCAGCTCAGGGTCCCCGAGTTTTACCAGATTCGAATGCAGTTCTCCTGGAGAGTCGGGCGATGTGACAGACCCCATTTCGGAGTCTTTCTTACGGATGCTCTAGGTCCTGGGCCCCGGGGTGTACAGGCCAATGTTCCCGACACTAGTAATCATCAGCGACGCCCCGTGTAAGACATGAAGCTCTAAGACAATGGCTCCAAGGGCTGATCTGCATTTTCTCCCGGAACCCTGGGCTGTTGCCTCTGGGCGGTTTCATCCGGGGAAAGCCAGAGGTCGCTTTCTCCTAAGACTGGCTCCACCTGGCTTTTAGGTACCTACTCACTCGGGAGCAAGGGTGACGTTCATTAGGACAACTTTTGCTCCGAATGACTTACCAGCCTTGGAATCAAAATAGGAAGCTTCGGGGTGAACTTGGGCATTGGTGGTTCACACTCGGATGGCTCCCACTCTTCCCCACAGTCACGCCCCCTCCCCCCCGCGCCCCCCCCCCCCCCCGCCCCAGGAGCAGCTGCACCCAGAGCTAAGCCCGAGAGAGGCAGTCCAGCCCGGTCCAGGCACATGTTGCTTAGCAACGTGCAGGCAGATGATGCTGACAGGTGGGGAGAGGGCTGCAGGCCGGTGCCTGTGGAGGATGCGCATCCCCTGCCTGGAGGAGGAAGCAGGCCGGCCGGGGCTGCTCTTCCAGCGATGAGGTGGGCCTCTTCACTCATCATCCCCTTTATGAGGGGCCGGAGGGGGAGCCGTCCAGGGAGCATGGTTGCGATCCCTCGGGGGTAAATTTTTAGCTGCAGAATTTATGAGTTGCACATTTATTTGATTTGGCTTTTGGTTAATTTTTTTCCTTCCTCTTGTCAACCTGACAATATGAGGGCAGATGGATGAAGTCCCTGTAGAAGAGGCCGTAAATGGCGCTCGTGTGGCCACTTTATGGGGGGCTCCTGGGCGCTCCCTGTCCCCTCCCTCTCTCCTGCCGCCCCCTCTACTCCCTCCGTCCTGTTCAGCAAGGCTCATGCAGCCAGAACACGCCACTCCAAATAAATAAATCCAGAAGTAGGTATGGAAGCGAGTCTCACTAACATTACCTCTCAAATCCCTAAGCACAGGACCCCAAACGGCCCCCTGGGCCTCCCGGTAATTTCTGGAAAGCACATTACAAAGAGATCTGTGAGTGTGCTTGTGGGCATCCTTGGCAGGGTGGGGGAGATATGCTTATATGCCAATCATTCTCCTTGACAGGACCTTGCACGGGGTCGGGGGTGGCTCTCCTCCCCGGGAGAAGACATATGGTCCCGTTTGACGGCGGATGTCAGGAGTCCCGAGAAGTGATGTGAGGAGGATCTGGATTATTGTTATTATTATTTTTTTTCCTTTAACTGACATGGAGGCATGGGACCTTCTGTCAACTTACTGTCTGTGTGTTGGGTCCTTCTGATCAGCCGGTGGCAGGAGGACATAGTGACCTACTTTTCAAGGAAAGGTAAATATCATCAACGGCAACGTTTATGCCAGAAAAGGTCCAAAGAATGGATAGTTGATCTAAATTCTCAAAAAATCATACAGTGTTGCCTGGCTTGTGTGGCCCACTGGTTGAGTGTTGACCCATGAACCAGGAGGTTACAGTTGGATTCCGGGTCAGGGCACAGGCCCACGTTGCAGGCTCGATCCCCCTTAGGGGGCGTGAAGGAGGCAGCTGATCAATGATTGATTCGCTCTCATCATTGATGTTTCTCTCCCTCTCCCTTCCTCTCTGAAATCAAGAAAAAAATATTTTAAAAAAATCATACAGTGTTGGATGCATTCCTCATTACCTACGTACTGTGTTCAACGTTGGGGTTAAACGCCGACAGGGTGAGACCGTGAACTCTGCAGTGACCTTCCTATAGCTCATCTGTGGTTTATTCTGGGGACGGTCCCGTTCACGCTTCATCACCAAAGAGCTCCTTCTGCTGCTTTGCATGTGGGGATTTGTACACATGACCCTCCGTCTGCCCTGACGAAGATGTGGTCATCGGGTCCCAAGGAAAAACGAGTCACCGAGGCAGGGAGGTGACCCGGCGGCTCGCGGGAGGCTCTTTATTATTTCTCTGAAGGAGCCACATGGAGCAATTCGCGCCGAGTTGCATTTCCAAGAGGGGTGCTTATGGGCCACTTGGGGGCAAGACTCGACGCTGGTCCCAGCTTGGAGGACACATTCTGGGGTGTCCCTGCTGGATTTGATGTGGGAGGAAAGCAGGCGGGAGACACAGCGAGGCGCTGGGTAATCATTTATGGGTCTCGCAGAGGGCCCCCAAGGTCCTTGAGTTACAATAGAGAAGGCGGCTGTAAACCAGGCCCCCGCACAGGAGCCTCCTGGCCCTGCAGACGCCTGCGAAGGAGCTGCCACGTCCAGGCCCTCCTCTCGGTTTGTGAGCAGAAAGGAAACGGCGGCCACTCCGATGCCTGGGTTTCCTTCCCCTCCTCCTCGCTAGCCCTGGAGCCAGACCCCCCGCTTAGCTCCTGCGAGCCTGCGTGCTTGGAGGGACGCGGTGACATTTTATCCAGGGTGGGGTTCCGAGGGCTTCTGTCCGCTCGGCTGGTGGATGTGTTCACTGACTCCGGCAGACGGGGTTTAAACAGAATTTTATGGAACGGACCTATTCAAGCCAACGATCCACACCCTGGTCCTTCCTGCTTCCCAGGGTAATCTCCACCCTCCGTCTCCACCTGCTCACTTTCTAGCCAAGGCTCCCCCTCCAGTCGTCTCACAGCACTGCCCCCACGTCTGCATCCCTGGTCTCCCCTCCACCCAACTCACATCTCTTTCTCCTTCCGTGGGTGCAATGCTTGCTCTCGTCTCCCTTCTCCAGCTCTAGTGAGAAGGAAAGATGGGCCTGAGTTTGGGACCTCTGGGCTCCGTGGAAAGAGTGTCAACCTGCAGCCTGAAGGGTCCCGGGTTCGATCCCAGTCAAGGGCATGTACCTGGGTTTCAGGCTCCATCTCCGGCTGTGTGCGAAGGCAACCAATTGATGTTTGTTTCTCTCTGTCTCTCTCCCTTTGACTCTCTAAAAATCAATGGAAAAATATCCTCAGGTGAGGATTAACCAAAATAAATAAAATAAAATAATTTTTAATAAAAGAGGAGGTGGCGGCAGAGGCGTCCACGGCGTTAGAAGGTGGGAGGTTGGTTCAGGTGCCCGCCGGCCCAGGCCTGCTTGTGGTTGGAACCAGCAGCTCTTTGCCCTCACTGGTTGGGCCAAACCGGACGGGACTTGCCTTCCGCAGATGAGCAGGTGGGAGAGAGAATTTGTGAACTGATTCTGAGCCTCTTCCAAGTCTCCCCGAACGAGCGAGGCTCCTCACATTTGCCATCTCCTGGGTTTCGAGCAGGAAGGAGCGCCTTCCGCGGCCACGGCTGGTGAGGGCGCCGGAGCCCTTGCTGTGTGCATGCTGTTCACAGCCCGGCTTACCTGGGCCACGTGGGGTGCGGTACAGCGGAGGGCACAGTTTCATGGGTGGTTTCCCATGTGCAGCCACAAGTCCAGAGAGAAGTCAGAACTGGGAAATGCCAGTGAAACTTGCATTTTCTAACTCTGCTAGGGTTTCCAGCTCGAGGGAGTTTCTATACTGGCTTTTTGCTTTGCGTATTTAACTGCAACTCAGTTTGCTTTTTCAGAAAGAGCAAGTGCTGTTTCCTTTAAATGAATGAATTACCTCCTGGAACTGATTGCAATGACAAGCTTCATCTGAGAAATGGCAGCGGGCCTGGCTGGGGGCCCAGTTGGATGGAGCATCACCCATGCACCGAGAGGTTGCGGGCTCAGTTCCCCGTTAGGGCACATACCTAGGTTTGCAGGTTTGACCCCCAGTTGGGGCATGTAGAGGAGGCAACCGATCGCTGTTTCTCTCTCTCCTTTTCTTCTTTCTCTCTCTCCTCCTTCCTCTCCAAAATCAATAAACATATCCATGGGTGAGGACAACACAATAGCCATACATTTCAATCAAATTTGTAGTCCCACTGTCCTGACTTGGTCCCTCTAGGCCAGTGGTCGGCAAACTGCGGCTCGTGAGCCGCGGTTTGCCCCTCTGTTGACTAATGAGTTTGCCGACCACGGCTCTAGGCCAATGGAGGCTGCATTTCACCACCACATACATGGCGGCGTGGAGTGGTTTGAAGGATTGCTTTGTTCGCCACTTAATTCTGTTATTTTACTGTTCCCGAAAGCCTGACACAAGGCAAATTTACATTACGGCGCTCCTAATTAGCCAATACTCCTCGAGGATTTGACTGGTACCATACCCACAGCAAGTTCCTTCCTCGCTGAGTATGAATTTCCTGACGTCAGGTGTAGACGACGGCACGAGGGCAGAAGGCACCTTGGCGATGACAGCCCTCAACGTGCCTGTCTCCCGAGCCACACGGTGCTAAAAGCCACGTAACGGCCTCAGCAGTGCTATCCGGCGCGTTCTAGGCCATCGCTACGTCCGGTGTGCAGCCGGCAAAGACGTGCTCGGTGCTCTGCACGTGGTGGGAACTCTCCTAGACGCTGTGTCTAGTTTTACGTGGCGTCAGCGGCGCCTTCCTTTGCCTGTACTCCACCCCCCGCCACGTCTGCCTCACACTTTGGTTGATGACCGTATCCCGTCACCCGACGGGGACCTACCTGGCCCCAGAGGCAGCCCACCAGCACTGTGGATACTCGCCGTGCTCTGAGCCCTTTGCCTCTCTGTACACGTGACTATCGTCTCCCTGAAACGATGAGCCGCCCCCACCGCACCCCCTGCCGGGGTCGCTCCCCGTCTCTGTTCTCTTCTTTCTTCCCAGCAGAACCCCGTTCTGTCATGGCGTTTGGGTCGTCCACGTAGAAGGCCGGGCACGCTTTCTTCCCGGAGGTAACTCGGGGTTGGCTAAGCGAGTGCTTCTTAAGCGATGGGAGCCCTCGTTCCCAGCAAGACATTCATCTGCCAGCTTAACACACAGCGACGTAGGTAGGGATGTGTACGTGCCTGTTTATATCTACCTCCAGACTCACATTCAGTGAAAACATGGCGAGGTGGGCCCAGGCCAGTGTGGCTCAGTGGTTGAGCATCAACACATCAACCATGGGGTCACGGTTTAATTCCCGGTCAGAGCACATGCCTGGGTTGCAGGCTCGATCTTCAGTAGGGGGCGTGCAGGAGGCAGCCAATCCATGATTCTCTCTCATCATTGATGCTTCTAACTCTCCCTCTCCCTTCCTCTCTGAAATCAATAATTTTTAAAAAACAATAAGGTGGTGGTGGTGGGGGGGAGTTGGGATCTACACAATTGATTTCATTCATTTCCGTTTGTGATACATGGTCTAGGGCCAACCATGGTTGCTCCTTTCTCCTGGCTTGTGATTGGCTTAGGCGAGGGCATGTGATACAATGCTGGCCAATGAGAAGCTGAGGCACTCCAAAGAAAGGTCTGAATGACTGGCAGGGAGACGGGAGGACAGTACCTGCTCCTTTCCTGCTGGACATCGGGCGGCCTGCCTGTGATGCCCGAGGCCGGGAGCAGAGTGAATCTGAGGACGGCAGAGGAGAAGGCGGAGGCCACCCGGGTCCTCCATGGTGGTCCTGAACTCAGCAGGGCCCTCCCCAGCCACGGCAGGAATGCTCCTGTGGGCTGCATCTCCCTTGTCTAAGCCAGTTCAGCTGGCGTTTCCGTTACCTGCAGTCAAGAGCATCCTGACCAATACGTTTCTCCACCGTCTGGGGATGACACAGGCCGAGGGGGTGCGGGGAGTGAGGTCAGTGGACTAGGATCCTATTCCAATGAAAGGAATGGGATGAACTCCGAACCCTTTTGTCCTGTTAAGTGGACTGGACATTCGTGGCTTTGGTGGCCCGTGGCACTGGCTTTGGGACCCGACGCCGCAGACCTCTGGGGCTTGTCACCCGACCTTTGTGGTGTTGGCTGCTTGGGGGTGACCCAGAGGGTCTGCACCGCAGGGTCAGTTGTAATTATGCTGAGTCACCCGGTTGGACTCTGTCTGGATGAAATGGATGTGCTGGGCTCCTTCCCCACGGAGCCGGGGTCACACCCAGCAGTGAGGGGCCCAGTGCCTCTTCCCCTGCCTCTGTGGACCCAGTCATTCTTGAAGATGACTCAGTGATGAAGCGTTACCGACCGCACCCCCGTGCCCGCCCCTCCGCGCTCTAAGCTACTTGTTAAAGCTGGAAATAACTTGGGGACTGATGGCCATGCGACAGAATCCTGGGCAAAGGTGAGAGTGGAGGGTGGGGGCCGGCGGCCCAGGCCTCGCAGACGAAGGTGTTCCCCAGAGAACCTGTAAGGACATCAGCGACAGCGACCTAGGCCTTGTGTGAGGGCTTCCCCGGTGCCGACGCCACATGCTGACGAGGGCTGAGCGTCAGTGACAGTGTGGGGACCAGCTACGTCTGACTGCCACAGACCCCAAGTTAGCTTGTTGGAGGTTATATCCGCCGAGGGGTGTGCGAAGGTCTGGGGGATGTCCCTGGAGTGTCCAGGGTTTCCGACCGCGGTGTGAGCAAGACGGAGCACGGCAGAAAGCTCTGCTGAATGGGAGACACGGGCTGTTTGTGGTTACGAAAGTGTGCCAGTCATTTTGTCTGCACGTCTTGTGTGACAGCACCCTCAGGGGTGTGTGGGCTTTCCACCTGGTCACTGGGCCGCATCTTTGCTCAGTGCAGCGTGGCAGCTATGTCGAGGTCCATGGAGCTGATCAACTCAGCGACAGTGTCTACAGCGTGAGGTGCTTGAGCGGGTTCCAGAAGACAGCAATCAGAGGCCAGAGGGGGCAAAGAGAATCTCTTCGGCGACAGGCAGGTGGACACAGTGAGTGCGGCCTCCATGCTTGAGTCAGGGCTCTGGCCAGTGGTCCGATCCCTGGCCTCATCCTCACAGCTTAGCGTTTGCTCGGAGTCAAGGTTGGCGCAGAGGCTGAGCACCAAGTAGCAGCCGATCTTCACCATGGACCCACTGTGGGCCCTGCCAAACCGCCTCCGAGTGCCAGGACTACTGCTAAGGCTCTGTCGCCATAGTCACAGTGGAGATGACATACTTGTTGGTCAACTTCCCTTTAGTCCAGGTGGGTACTTCCTGGTATCCTTTTGCAGGAACGTGACAGAGGAAGCACGAGGGGGAGCGCCAGGCCTCCGGGAGAGGGCGTGTCGGCGAGAAGAAGGAGCAGGGCCCCTGGGAGGTGCCCGGGAAGACCCCACGCAGAGCCTTAGGATGACGCCAAAGACCAGGGCAACGGGGTGAAGAGGCAGAGGCAGAGGTATGTTCTTAGAGCGAGTTCTTCATGCCTGTCACCTGTGGCAGCGGCAGCTTCATGTCTGGAATTGAGCAATGTGCTTGCGCACAGAACTATGTAATGCTTGGGTGCCATGGGCAGGGTCATGGAATTTAATTAGGAGTTGGTGGCTTTTGAATAGCAATTGGCAATTGTTCTCCATAATGGTAAATCTCTTCCTCGAAGGGTCGAGCTCGCTCCCCAAAGCACAGATTCCCCGCAGGGCCTGCAGACCCCGAGAATGCTTGTTCCCCGTCTGGCCCAAACCCTGCGCCCGGGCGGTCCTGGTTGGTTTCCTGCAGTTGGCCCGTCTCCCACCTCAGGGTGCCCCCTTGTGTGACGTGGTCAGTTGCGCGAGTCGCTTTCATGCAGCCCAGACACTGATGATTTGAGGTTTGTTGAAGTTTTTTTTTTCCCCCTCTTGTCTGTGTTTTGAAATTCCTGTGAAAAGCCAGGGTGCCCCCTTGAGGGGTTACCGGTGCTGTCAAATGGTTTGCTTTGGGGAATCTCTTTGCATTTCTTCATCTTTCAAAACGGAATTGCCGGAATCCAGCGTAGGTAACAGCTGAATGTAAAGTGTTTTGTGAGCCCTTCAGCCGGCACTCAGAAGTGTGCGTGTGTGATGAGAAGCCGGGAGTCGGCAGAGTTCTGAAGTTTCAGTCACCGTCTCGTGTTTGGGCGCGTCCTGCTTTCGGCCTCGGAGGCAGTGACCCCGGCCCAGGTGCCTTTCCTCCAGGGCCAAGTGGCAGGTGCGTTTAGGGCAGGAGAGGCTCATGGCGTTGTTAAAAAAATTAAATTTTTGGAGGTGCCATTCATGAATAACACTCTCTACATTTCAGGCGTACAACATGATGCTTTTACACATGCCTGGGGATTCTAGAATCTTCCACATGTTCAGGTTCTGAGGTGTGGGTTAAAAACAACTGCGGAGCCGACCGTTGAGACAGAAGTGGCTGCCCTTCCGTGCCGGCGACAGGGCTCCTGACAACGCGGACATCCTGGGCCCCCACGCCCTGGGCTCCAGCCTCGTCCAGGTTCCGGGCGCCGCCAAGTGTCACCGCTGTCATTAGCAACGCGCGCCGGTTGCGGGGGAGAGCCGTGCAACAGAAGGAAGCGTCAGAAATTCAAACTGGCAAAACAGCGGCCAGCGACGGGAGTGGGAAGTGAGTTGTAATCTGGAGATGAATTATTTATGAGCACGGCTGGTGTCCTACCTGGACCCGGCGGACGGCGAGAATCTGCCGCTGAAAGGTCTCGAAAAGCCTGGGGTGTCCGCCTCCCGTGAAACCCTCCGGGAGCTCCCGGGGCACCTCCGATGCTCCTCTGCGGCCCCGCGTGGCTGGCGGGACACCCGGACGCGAGGGCACCGGTCAGGCCGGCCAGCGCGGCTCAGAAGGAGATCTCCCTGGTGCGCACCCCTCCCTTTGTACGGAGGCCGTCATTTCTCACTCAAGACTCGGGCCGACGGCGGGCGCGGCGTCATCGCTTCCCAGCGGTGCCGTGCGGGTAGCACGTGAGCGCGGCTCTGCGCTGATGATCAGGTAGTGAACTTGAAACCGCCCCTGATTAAACCGCCTGCCTCCCCCAGCACCTCCCTGCGGTGATGCCAAGCCGTGTAGCAATTAGCTGCACCCCTGCGAACGTAAACACTGTTAGGAAATCATGGAAACGTAACCCGGTTCGCTTACTGCAAAGTCTCCTCAAAAGGAGTTAATTAGCTCCGCGTGTTTTGGAATGGCACGTGATGGGATCATTCTGGAATCTTTCACTGAAGTAACCTTAATTTATTTTTTCTCCTGCGGTTTCTACAAACCATCTCTCACGTGGTGGTGGGGAGGCGGGGGGGGGCGGCCGAGGGGACACGTGGGCCCTGGGAGAGGCGATCCGGCACCTTCTGCTTCCTCTTCGTTTGATTTCTGCGACAGGGTGGGGTTAGGACAGGGGTTTACGGACTTAGCCCGGTTTTCAGGAATTCTTCTCCGGAGGAAGGCATCCACGGATCACCCCAAGGCCGCGTCTCCCTCTCTGCAGCCGGTGGGAGTCGGGCCTCCAAGGAGCCTCACGTTATCTTGCAAGACCCCAGCCCCAGCGGTGTGGCCCGGGAGCCGCCCCCGGGTTCAAGGACGCGGCCGATCCCAGACAAAGACGCTGAGCAAACAGAACACGCACTCAAGCGTCCAAACTCGGGGATCTTCCCGCTGCCCGCGGGGAGCAGGAGAGGGGAGGGAGGCCCGCTGGACACCCGGCTTGCTTTCCTGGGCATTTCCCCGCAGAAACCTGGGGTGCCCGGAGGCGGATGGTTTACCTGAGCCATCAGCGGCACGGCGCGTTTACGGTTCTTGTGTTTCACAGGTTGATAGATTTTTATGTTCTGTCCGAGCCGGGATCTTACACACCTGGTTTATTATTCAGTAATTTACAGTGCGGCCAGGCATGCTCGGCTTAATGTAGGATAAACTTATAAATCTATTGTTCTCCCGCTCGCCGGGCTGCTGTGCAGTGAACTACGGAGCCGGATGCGTCCATACATTGCAGCTCGGCGTTTTCCCTTTGCTGGGGAAGCAAGGCAATAGATAACACAGTGACAGAGGCATCCCCGGGGGACGGCAAAATGTGAGAGTGACACCGCGTCAGGTTAGTAGGTCATTATTGTAGGAGCCGCGACCCATTAATGGAGTGCTACGCCCAGCGCCATCCGCGGCGATGACGGCCCGTGGCAGGAGAATTGTCACCGGAAGCGCTAACTTTGCTCGCTCGCTATCGCCTTCTCGGTCCCGCGGATACAAATGTGCGCAGGTGTATTTTACTAGGGGGCCTCCTTGGGAAAAGGTCCGCTCCTGGCTGCTCCGCCCCCCCATTTCTGCAAGTGCCTCCATGTGGACGCTGCTGGAGGCGCTCTCTGCGGGAATGGCCTCCTGGGCCAGGTGTTTGCAGCCTGTTTTACAAAGCACCCGGCCAGGCACATCCAGCGCATGGATGCGAAAGACTGTGCCGCGAGTGTGTGTGTGTGGGTTCCGGGCAAGGAGGAAAGCACGGGAGGGTGTGGAGACGGCGAAGAGAAGGCCGGGCCCCCCGACCTCCACCTCCACCGCAGTCTTCAGAGGCATGGGCACGTGTGTAAAACATGAAACCCACCCTCCCTGAGACAATCCCAAAGGAGGGGGGTGACTGCGTGGCATCAGATACATTTTTACCGTCGGTACAACACACGCGAAAAGCACGCTGTGCACGCGGGCCTGCAGACGAAAGGATGCGTTTTTAGGGCGAATAGGAGGAATCCCCGTTCTGAGCGACAATGTCGAGAAGCGCAGCGGTGTGCTTGGCCCCGCAGCAGACTATTCCCACATCTTGTGGAGAAATCAAGGTCAGCACACGCTTTGTTTCGTCCTTCCACGCCGCTTGGCCACCTTGCCTCAGGTGCGTCTCCAAGCAGCCGGGGAAACGGGCATCCGTGATGCGCAGTAACAGTGCACGTGCATGTGAGTCTGGACTGAGCAGGGCCCTACATCCCTGCGCTGGGTTAAGCCAGTTGTGTCGGGAAATTCTCTATGATCCCACGAATGTGAAAGGCTAGCCATCACAAATACGGGGGAAATCCTTCTAACCGGACAGATAGTCGATGAGCCCATTGACGGGCCAGAGAGGCACATAGGAGGGACGCCGAGGAGCCAGCCTTGGTCTGGATTCAGACCTGGACCCCTGTGGCTGGAGTGGGCCAAAGAGGAGGAGGAAGAGGATAAGGAGGAGGGGGCGGAGGAGTCGTCTGCCTGGCAGGCCTCTCCCACTACCCTAGTCCTCCCTTCAAGGTGGCAGGGGCGGCTAGGGCTGCTGGGAGAGACCACAACCTTGTCTGCTGAGATTCCACGAGGCACCAGGCATGCCTGACAGGGCTGTTAAAATGGACTTTTAATGGTATTATTGATACTAGAGGCTGGTGCATGAAATTCACGCACGGGTAGGGTTCCTAGGCCTGGCTGGCGATCAGCTTCCCCGCCTCCTCCCTCCTGGTTCCCTCAGCGCCCTGCTGCGGCTGGTCGCCCACCATGTTCCGCACCGCTCCCTGGTAGTCAGCGCAGTGATCGAACTCCTGTTCTCCTGGTCGAACTCCCAAGGGGACACTTTGCTGATTAGCCTTTTATATATATAGATAATTTTCTTGTTTGATAAAGCACCTATATAATGAAGTTAAGTACTGAATTAATACCCTAATCTATTCTAATCCAAATCTAAGTACTCATTCTTCAGTGAGCGTGTACAGGTATTTATATGTAAAGGTTCCACTCTCCGGCCCCCCACCCTCCTGGGAAGCCTGGACCTCCTGGAGGGTACCCATGGGGTCTCTGCGTTTCCACACGGACCTGTGCCCCAACCCTGGGGTCTCCTTACTGCACAGCCTGATGATGCAGCCAAGGGTTTGAGCTTATTAAATGGACCGCACAGTGCATTTCAGAAATGTGAAATATACTTTTAATCCCGGGCATCTTTGTCTCTCTTGTCTTTATTTTGATATGACTGAAGCGGAAACCTATTATCTTACATTTATTATATTTATCTTAAATGCCTGAAATACTTTTCATCTAATGATTAATTCCTTATTTGCCTTCTTAGCTATAAAAACACTCAAGCCATTATGGTTTATTATCGAAGTTCAATTTATATTCACAATCTTTCATTAAAAATATGACAAGCGCAGGAGGAGGCACGCTATTACTTTGTAATCACCATCCGTCGGGAAGCCTGAGCCCATCTAATTATTGGATAAAGGTAACTTTAGGAATAAAACCCTAGTCCTAGGAAAAAAGTGATATGGATGGAAAGCTGATAAAGACTTACTCTTTAATCATGAGTAAATTCTGGTAAGAGATAAGACAGAGGCACTACCCGCCTCCTGAAATGGCTAAAATGAAAAAAAAATCTGACAATACCAAGTGTTGGCAAAGACACGGAGCAACCAGAACATTCATATATTGCTGGTGAGAATTAGAAATGGTCCAACCACTTTGGAAAACAGCTCAGTCATGTCTTATCAAATTAAACATGCAACCCAGTAATTCCACTCCTAGGTATGTGCCCAAGAAAATGAAAACACACCTTCACACAATGGCTTGTACACAGATGGTCATAGTGGCACAGTCATGCACGGCACTATCAACAACCAACTGTCTATCAAAAGGTGAGCACGTCAACACATTCCTGATAACTCCACACCAAGAATGCTGTGCAACCAGAAAAATAAAAAAAACATTGATACATTCACGCTATAGATGAATATTAAAAATCTACGGTAAGTGCAAGAAGCCAGATACAAAAGCAAGCAAGCATACTGCATAATCTCTGATGTGAAATCGTTTACACGGAATTCTGGGAGAGGAACAGGGTCAGCAAGCAGATAAGCAGTGGCCAGGAGCAGGGGCAGGGGGAGGAGGAGGCTGCCGAAAGGCCTGAGGGAACTTTCTGGGCAGATCGAAAGGCGGTTGCACGACTCTCTACAATTGCCCACGCTCATTCCACTCTACACTTAGAATGGGTAGTTGCAATGCACATTAAACCATGGGTCAACAAAGCTGGAAAAGCAGACAAGAAAGATTATTTCCTTTCTTTAAAAATATGTCCTGACAGCCAGAGACACCCTGGGAAGGTGGGCTGAGCCTTTGTAGGCACGAAGGCGATGCTCAGACAAAGGCGTGGCGGGAGGAAATTCGTTAGGACAGCGGTTCATCGATTATCTCCCTTCTTAAAGTACTGCTGCAAAACAGGTGACCTCAGGAGAAAAGCGTCACACCAGCCTTTCTACCTTGTGGGAAAATAGTAAGGATGGCAGTGAACGCTGCTGAGTATGCACTGTCCTTCAGACACTATTGAAAGTGTGTTACATCTGTCATCGAGGTAGAATTGGCATACAACGAATTGCACATATTTAACGTGTAAAATCTGACGAGATTTGACATATACGTTCCTGTGAAACCATCACCACAATCAAGATAACCCCAAGGTCATCCCTTCCATAATGCCCCTTCCGGAGTCTTCCCTCCGTCCCCGGAAACACTGACCTGCTTTTGGTCACATGTGTCAGCTTGCATTTTCCAGAACGTAGTGTCTGTGGAATCAGACCACCTGAACTCTTTCTTCTTTGCCTTCTTTTTTTATTTTTAAATTTTAAAGAAGGAACTTTTAAAATATATATATATATATTTTATTGAATTTTTACAGAGAGGATGGGAGAGGCATAGAGAGCTAGAAACATCGATGAGAGAGAAACATCAGTCAGCTGCCTCCTGCACACCCCCTACTGGGGATGTGCCCGCAACCCAGGTACATGCCCTTGACCGGAATCGAACCTGGGACCTTTCAGTCCGCAGGCCGATGCTCTATCCACTGAGCCAAACAGATCAGGTCTTCTTTGCTTTCTTTTACTCGCATCGTTATTTTGACATTCCTCCACGTTGTGTGTGGACTGATACTTCCTTTTCCTTTAAAAGATGATTTATTCATTTTGTTGCTGAATTGTTTTTCACTGAATGGATTTGCCGCAATTTGTCTATTCATCTTAGGATGGAAATTTGGGTTGTTTTAAGATTTCTAAACTATTATAAACAAGCTGTTGCCAACACGTGTGTGAAAGTTTTATGTAGACACAGGCTTTCTTTTGGGCACTTAGGAGTGGAGTGGCTGGGACATAAGTAGATGTATTTTTTGAAGAAGCTGCCAAATTATTTTCTAAAGTGTTTGGGACAGTTTTTTATGGAGCATGACATTTCCCATTCCTCTAGCATCTAACCTTGGTATGCTCAGTTTTCCTCTTCTTCTTCTTTTTTTTTTTTTTAAAGAAAATGTTTTTATTGATTTCAGAGAGAGAAAGGGAGAGGGAGAGAGAGACAGAAGCATCAACCAGAGAAATATTGATTGACTGCCTCCTGCACGCCCCCTACTGGGGATCGAGCCCGCAACCTGGGCATGTGCCCGAATGGGGAATCCAACCAGGACCTCTTGGCTCATGGGTCCACGCTCAACCACTGAGCCGCACCAGCCAGGCTAGCCAGGCTTACTTTTAATTT
>JAPDVU010000008.1:147008840-147116340 GCA_026230045.1 Corynorhinus townsendii
CGGTGTAAGGACTTCATTCTCGTTTGCTGGGGACAGAGGAGGTCCCTACTGACAGATCACTTCAAAAAGATGTTTCATTGATTTCGGAGCGGAAGGGAGAGGCACACACAGAGAGAGAAACATCCATGATGAAAGAGAATCGTTGATCGGCTGCCTCCTACACGCCTCCCACCGGGGATCAAGCCCGCAACCCGGGCGTGTGCCCTGACCGGGAGTTAAACCGTGACCTCCTGGTTCAGAGGTCGGCGCTCAACCACTGAGCCACACCGGCCGAGCTGATAGAGCAGTTCTAAGCTGGCTCTCAGCGCTGGGTGCGTGGCGGGGTGTGACATGTGCGGCGCCCGAGCACAGAGCCCCCCCACCCCCCTCTCACGGGGTCATCCCATCCGCTACCCAGCAAGGCCCTTCCTGTGGTGGGAAGTTTAAGGGGCTGCTCAGTGAAACTCCACTACGGGAACATTATTTCCTAACGTCTCAGAAACAGAGGAGCTCATTTCCTGGGGGAGGCTTGGACACCAGGCCGCAGGCCTCCTTCCTGGGCAGCGCTCCTGGCTCCCAGCGGCCAGTGACAGCAGGGGGGGGGGCCTCCCAGGGACACTGTGCCGAGCGGTGCTCGCGTCAGTCACACCGAGGCGCACACCGCTCACGCAATACTAAAGAAGGGACGTGGGTGCTGGGACGTCTCCCCTTTCCATCAACAGCCGTGTGGTTTCTTTACAAACCTCCGAATGTCTTGCTTCGCGGAACTCCCCAGGACAGTGCGGAAAGGGGATCGCGTGCCCACACGGGGATGCAGGCCCTTGGGGGTGTGCTGAGTGTCCCCACGGAGCCAGGAGCCGGCACGGCGTCTGAGTGTGTGCCCGGCACGTGCATGGCCACAGCAAGCATATTGTTTTTGGTTCTTTTGGGACGAATATTGGAATTTCCTCACTTCTCATGCGCACGATGGAAGGCGGTGCAATCTGATTCACTCTTCTTAAAGGCCCTGTCATCCGTGGGGAGTTTGATCGGTGAACCCCAAAAACAGCCGGGCGCCTCGGGCCACGTGGGGAGTGATGGGCTAAGGGGACCGTGGCTTCGCTTTGTTTCCTCCAGGGTCTGGGCATGTAATGCTGTGGGTGAGTGTGTGCGTCTTCAGTGCACAGAAGTCGTGCAGCTCATCACACAGAGGGGTCAGGCAAGAAGCGCCCCGGAGACTGTCGCCCCCTGTACCCTGTTTTCCCCCTCCCCCCCAACACTCTGGAGGTATTTGTGAGGGAAGGAGGGGGAGGGGCCTGAGTGCGGGCTGGGAGTGCCAGGAACCCATTCCAGCATGTTATCATGACAAGAGTTTGAAAACCAAAAGGTTGGTGAAGCTTGGGCAGCTCAACAAGGGTGAGCCACATTGTAATTACCTGTTGGAACGGCTAAACGGCACTTCCCCCAAACCTGAATAGGATTGTCTGCTGCCAGACGGCTCAGGGCATGTTATTGCCTCCTGTTGGCCAAACACCTGAACAGCTGCAGGCTGTTCCCCAAACTGACAATGCTTCTGTCACCCTACCCTTTGAAGTTTATATCTCCACCTTGCCTTGGGATAAATTGTGTTAATAAAAAGCAGGGGTCCTGAGTTGAGGAAGGAGTCTTTAGCTCCTTTAGCTGAAGCTCCTTTGACCCCCCAATGCCTTTCAAAATTGTCTTTTGTCCTTGGATCTTTTGTCCTTGGACTCCTTCTTAGTCATCTACGCATCAGCCCTTTTCTCCAGAATGCTGAACCCTTTGTAAGGATGGGAGGGTCTCAGAACTGAGCGGCCACAGGTCACCCCGGCTGGTCTCTGGAAAGACCCCATGGCACCAAAGAGATGGAGACTAACAGCATCTGAAGGGGAGAGGCCTGATGTCGCCACGGCCCCTCTGCGAACACATCTGCGCGTTGGCACGGGGACGTCTGACTGGCTGATGCAGGGGGTTCACCTGTGGGGCTCTGACCAGGGAGGAAGCTGGCTGTGGCTGCTGGCTCTTAAGGGGTCCCCAGCAGAGCCGTGCAGCGGGGAGGGAGTTCCCAGAATTCCACGGAGTCCTGTGGTGGGGGCCCTCCCCGAGGTCTGCCGCTCTCTCTGTGCAGTCACCCACCATGAACAAGGGGGCACGGGGGGGGGGCGGGGCTTGCTACCTCCCAGGCAAAGCTATGCTGAGAGGTTGGACTGTGGGCCAGAAGGGGGAACACTCACATACCTGAAATAAATGAAATGGGGCTTTGGCTCACATTTGTGGTGGAGAATATTTTATTACTAGATCAGTTCTTTTCAAAAATACATGTGTTGGAGGTCCTGTTTGAATTAATCTACGTGTGTGTGTGTTTCCTTTTTGAAATACGTATTGCTGGTGATCGGTAAAAACTCGTATTTTAATTACTTGTGTCATAAAATGAGTATACATTGTTATAGCAATTAGTGTTTTATGCAAATCTGTCAAGTCATAAATTATGGAGGCTGTACCGTCATCTTTGGAAGAAGCACTTGATTTATACACGTTGGTGTTGTGAACCAAAGAGACTCCAATGAGGGCGCCCTTATATTCTCATTTAAAAATAAATCGTGAAGTCTGCTGCTTTAGGAAGCAAACGTCACTGGTGTGTAAAGCATAGGATACCTTTTCAAGGGAGATACACAGCAAAAGCGAAGCACTCCACACTCATGAAAAGAATGTTTGAAAGAAATCAGAGCCCTAACCGGTGTGGCTCAGTGGCTAGAGCGTCGGCCTGAGGACTGAAAGGTCCCAGGTTCGATTCTGGTCAAGGGCATGTACCTGGGTTGCGGGCACATCCCCAGTAGGGGGCGTGCAGGAGGCAGCTGATGGATGTTCCTCTCTCATCGATGTTTCTAACGCTCTATCCCTCTCCCTTCCTCTCTGTAAAAAAGCAATAAAATGTATTTAAAAAAAAAAAGATAAGACCATATTAAAAAAGAAATTAGAAAAACGTAAGGCGAGGCCATATGAAGCCTGATGACTAACGAAATATTCAGAGGGCAGTAAGGGTCTTGCTTTTCCACAGATCAACGCCAGAAAAGATACCTGGACGGTCATGGAAACCTCTCCCCGTCATGACGAGGCTCTGTCCCCAGGCCCTGCCGCCCATGAGCAGCATCTCAGGGAGCGGGTGGGCCGGAGGCCTTCTGTCCATCTTGCTGCCGGGCCTCGGGTCCTCCCAATTTCTGTCTCATAAACGATGCCGCGGAGGAGATCCGTGGGGTTCGTTTTTGCACGTAGTCCGTTCCTTCAGACAAATCTACAAGGGGCCACTGCTGGCCAAGGAGGACAGCGTCCCCAGGTCCCGGTGCATTTTATCCCATCGCCTGTCATTTTCTCGCTGCAGACAAGCCCTGCCAGGGGCGAGGACATGCGCTCCGCCCACCGCAGGCCGCTTCCTGGGGCTTGGCGTGGTGGCATTTCAGAGCCAGTGGGTTCTTAAATTTGTTGATGTGTCCGCGTCTTCAAAAGTGCCTTCTTGCCCTAGCTGGTTAGGCTCAGTGGATAGAGCGTCTGCCTGCCGACTGAGGGTCCCAGGTTCGATTCCGGTCAAGGGCACACGCCCAGGTGGTGGGCTCGATCCCCAGTAGGGGGCGTGCAGCAGGCGGCCAACCAATGGTTCTTTCTCATCATTGATGTTTCTCTCTCTCTCTCTCTCCCTCTCCCTTCCTGTCTGGAATCAATAAAAATACATTTAAAAAACAAAAGTGTATCCTTTGGTAAAATTACCTTTGGCTGCCGTGTTTACCCAGGTGCTGTTGCAAGGGATTCTAGAGCTCTCTAATTCTGTATTTTTAATAATAGTCTCTATTTTGGTTTGCTGTCGGGTGGAGAATGTCTCTGAATATATTTTATTCTCTACGTTTCCTAAGTAATACCTTTTCTAATTACTTGGACTTTTTGAGAAGTTTCCTCTATTGCTCCTATCCACGCATTTCAGCAAGACTGTTTAAAAAATGTTTTTATTGATTGCAGAGAGAGGAAGGGAGAGGGGAAGAGGGATAGAAACATCAATGATGAGAGCAAAATCCTTAATCAGCTGCCTTCTACATGCTCCCTCCTGGGGATCAAGCCTGAAACCCAGGCATGTGCCCTGACCAGGAATCAAACCAGTGACCTCCTGGTTCCTGGGGAGTCACTCAACCACCAAGCCACACTGGCTGGGCAAGACTTTTTATTATTGATTTCCAAGAGGTCTTTACTGGTATGTGATCTGGATATAAGTTCCTTATCAAATATCTGACTTGCCAATATTTTCTCAATCTTTGGTTTGCCTTTCCATTTTGTGAATGCTGTCTTTAGAGGAGCAGGAATTTTTAATTTTGGTTAAATCTAATTTATCAGCATTTCATTTTGTTGCTTGTGCCTTTTGCGTCCCAGCTATAGAATCCTGTCTACCGCAAGGTTTGATGAAGTTTGTGTTGGTGTCTCTCTATAATGCATTTTAAGCTGATTTTGTAGGTGTCCTGAAGTAAGAGCCTGCTGAGCACACCCCGACCAGGGCCGGGGATCAAGCCTGCGACCAAGGTTTGCACTCTTCCCTGGAATGGAACCCAGGGCCCTTCAGTCTGGGGGCCAACGCTCCACCCACTGGGCCACACCAGCCAGGGCTCCCGAATGTCCGTGTAGAAACGATCCTCGCGGGGCCCTGTGCCGCCTGTCGCTCTGGGCCTTGATCTTTGGTCTTGAATGGTCTCTGGTCTTTCCTTGACCTCATGACTTTGACCCTTTTGAAGATGACAGACCATTTGTTCCGTAGAGTGTCTCCCCCACACCTGCGCCCCCGCAGCTGGATTGGTCTGAGTCTCCTTACGCTCGGATTCAGAGCCTGTGTCCTTCCCAGGAGTACCGCCGTGTTCTCGGATCCTTCCGGTGGCGTCCTTCTTGTCGTCATTGAGGATGCTATCTTGAATACCTGATGAAGGTGGTGCCTGCTGGTCTCCCCGCTATGCGTTTACTATTTCCTGCTTTGTAGTGAATTAGCATTTTTTTTTTTTTTTTTTTTTTTTGGTGGGAGGCACTTTAGGCTCTGGGTACCTTGTTCCTCATCAAGGGTTACACGAATCACTTCCCGAGTGTCTGAAAGGACTCCTGGTTTCTCACTCCTCCTCATGGACCGTGATCTGTTATTAGCATGAGTCACTCAGTGCTCCAGTGGCCCCCCATCTGTGCAGGGGGAGCTCCCAGAAGCTGGCCTGGTGTCCGTGGGCATGGCCCACTCTTCTTCCAGCACTTCCTTGCTTTTCGGCGTAACAGTTTCGGGCTCATCTCTGATCTTTCTGTTCAAGACCTGGAATGAACCACTTTTCCAGGGACTTCTCGTTTCTTTTGGTGGAACGTGGTCTTTAGAAGCTAAGGTCTGTTGCTAGATGTGCTCAGAGCTGTTGGGATTCTGTTGACCCTCACAGAGAGAAGCAGAGCTAGGTGACCAATGTATATTGACAATGCATGTGCATATATATGTGTGCATGTGTGTGTGCTATGTGAGTACACACATTCATTCACATGCATATTTATTTTATCCACCTGGCTATCATCTATCTATCTATCTATCTATCTATCTATCTATCTATCTATCATTGTATCTGTCATCTATCTATCATGTATTTATCTATCATCTATCTATCCTATATTTATCTCTCTACCATCTATCTATCGTTCTATCCTGTATTTATCTCTCATCTATTATCTATCTATCTATCTATCTATCTATCTATCTATCTATCATCTTCTAATCTTCAGTTGCTTAACCCACTCAAATTAACTGATGTCTCCCACCTTCACCCACCCTCCGCTGCATGGAAGCACTCCCCACCCTGCCCCTGCTACAGTCAGCTCACCCTCTGTAGCCCACCGCTGGTTCCCCTGCCCCCTACAGAGGCCTTCCTTGTTCTACCTAACACACCTGGGACTGAGGTATTCAGGAAGGGGGAGGAGGCAGAAGCAGAGACACATTTGATTTTCCAATATTAAAAAAGTGATGCAGTCCCTGAATAAACCCAGCTTAGGCACATGCGTTTTCTGTTGGCATCTTAGTGGGAAAGTTGTGCTAATATTTTGTTTAGTTTTTTTTTTTTTTCCCCCATCTATGTTTACAGGAACAGCCACCCAGTAGTTTGTCTTTCTTTTAATGTCCTTGTCAGGTTTCAGCATCAAGGCCAAAAGGGTCTCATAAGAGGAGTTGGAAGGGGTTCACCTTTTTTATAGTCTCCAAAAATGTTTCTCTAAGATTGTTGTTGTTTCCTCCCAGAATATTGAGAAGAATTTATTAATGAAATTCTCTGGGCCTGGAGATTTGTTTGTGGTGGGGGGAGGTTTCAATTACAAATTACATTTCTTTAATAAATGTGTGATTATTCATATTTTATTTCTCCTTTTATTAGTTTTCTAACGTGTTTTTGTAGGAATTTCTCTTTCATAAGTTTAATCTGCATAAATTTATGTGTTATATCTTCTCATTCTCTTTTTAACATTTATGGCCTGTGTAGTAATGCCCCATTTTTAATTCTTAATTTTGATAATATCTGTCTTCTTTCTCAAAAAATCCTTCTAATGAGTTGCTAGTTTTTTTAGATTTTTAAAAGAACCATTTTTAACTTTGATTTTTCTCTCTTGTCCATTTGTTTTACATTTGAAAAATTATATTTTTCTTAATTTTACTTGGATTTAATTTACTCTTCTTTTTCTAACTTCTTAAGATGAATAATTCAATTTTTGACTTTAAGCCTTTTTATTCAGCACTTACATAAGCATGTAAGGCTATTAATTTCCCTCTAAGCATGCCTTTAGTTGCACCTCCTAAGTTGTGTTGTATTGTATTTGTTATCCTTTATAACAAAGTATTTTATACCTTCCGTTATAATTGGTTCTTTGGTACACTGGTGATTTAGAAGTATATTGCAGCATTTCCAAATATTTGCGGAATTTCTGGTTATATTTTTGTCGTTTATTTGTAGGGCATTTCTTCTCTAGATAGAGGATATATGCTGAACGATTTCAACCCTTATAAACTTTGTTGAGAATTGCTTTCTGGTCCAGGAGATGGCCACTCACTATGTTGCTTATGTGGGTCTCACCTGGAGTTTTAGTCGTGAACACTGGTCTTCGCTCGCCTGTCTTCGCCTCTAAGGTTTTTCTCGCGTCCTTTGAGAAGTCTTTATCTTTTCCCGTTACTTCCTGTGGGGCTTCCCCCATTTATCCTCCACGTTATTTATAGAATTTATGCGCTTTCTACATGACTTTTGCAGCTTCTAAAACGCATTTATACTGGACGATTGAATTTTTAGTTTTGTTTTTTTAAAATACTCTTTTATTCTCACGTCCGGTCCTCTTTCCATTTTGAATGCATCTCCCTTTCTTAGCCTGTTGTCTTAACTTGTATGTTCCTGAAAAGAAGATGAATAATTTTACCCTAGTTTTCCTCACTTTTTTTTTTTATAAACTCTGTTCTGCACTCAATCAAAGCAACAGCAATCTCTTTGTGATTTATAAATATTAAAAAATAGAATATATGAAAGTGCTATAGATAGTCAAGCGCAGCATAATTTTAAGGCGGTATTATTAGTCGTCACGGCGCTCTGCCCTGAATACCGGTTCTGAAGATCTACTAGAATCCTGGGAACCGTAGCAAGGACGTGAGGGCTGCAAATGATACACTGCCTCCCGTTTTCTCAGGCCCACCAGTGTGTCTTATAATAGTCCAGACTTTTGTACATATTTGGGATTGAAACAGGGAGGACCTGCAAACCCAGGCTCGCACATCTGGTCTGGTGAGCGGACTGCAGCGGAGGGTAGCGCGGGTCACGCTGAGCGAGGCCCAGGCCGGGCTCCCCGGGAACGCGCCTCGCCTTTTCCCTTTGCTGCTGCCCTTTCCCGGGAAGGGCCTGATGCGGTTTCACTGTTTTTTTCTGAATAAAAAATGCGCATGCATGGCGGTTGGCGCATCAGGGATGCCCGCAGGTAACCGAGTGGCTTAAGCAAGACGGGCTCTATCTCCTGGCCACGCGGGGTGCTGAATGTCCCCCCCCGTCCCCCCCACTTACTGCTGGTCCCACTAATGCCACCAGAAAGCCGGAGTCTTTCTTGCTGCCCTCCATTGTTGACTCGCCTGCTGCTGGGCAGCTGGCAGGGGCTCAGGGGTCACTCCTGCTCCCCAGGTGGGAGGGTCTGGGGGGCTGTCCCAGCAATGACTGGCCTCTCTTCTCCAAAGACAAGATCTTTCTCAGTGCCCCTTCCTGTCCCCAGAAGAGTGGGCTGCATCCTGTGCTTTAAAAAAAAAGAAAAGAAAATGCCCAGTAAAGTCAGGGGCGTTGTCACTGAGGAAGAGCGAGGGGGAAGGGCTCCAGGTGGGGACGCAGCCTACAGGTGAGGCTCGGACAAGGCCCTCTTGCAGCTGTGGCTGAGCACTACGCCTGGAGCTTTATTGCATGGCCAGTGGCCAGGGGTGGTTGCGATCTATAAAGGGACGCTGGATGTGTGACGGCTCCCGAACGAAGGTCCGTGATGCCCAGGGCCGGCCCTGGTTCAGATTTATCCCGCCCACCCCCTGCTTGCCTACCTGACGTCTCTCTCTTCACCGCCTTTTTTTTCAACCAGCGCAAATGGAGATTTTAACCAATAATGCCCTTAAGATACGTCAGTGCTTTACAACATAGCATCATTCCAATGTTTTTATTCATTTGTTAATTTATATATATTTGTTATTGATTTTAGAGAGGAGGGAAGGGAAAGGGAGAGAGACAGAAACATCCATGAGAGAGAAACATCCATCAGTTGCCTTCTGCTGCCCCCCCTCCACCCCGCCCTGGGGTCTGAGCCCCACAACCCGGGCATGTGCCCTGACCAGGAATTGAACCGGTGATCTCTTGGTTCATGGGTTGACCCTTAACCATGGAGCCACACCAGCCGGGCTCAATGTTATTTATTTTCATGGAGGATCAAGTTCTCCAGTTTCTCAATATGCAAAGGGGTCACTATCTAGGGGTGGCATCTCCGGTGGGTGGAGTGGAGATTTTGGGGTTGTTACCAAGCGCAAGGCTGTCCCCTTCACTCAGACGCCTCCCCGGAGAGGACCGCCTGTGCTGAGTACATTCCTGTGTGAAACACGGACTAGTTACCATGTAAGTGGTCTGAGGTCCCCGTTCGGGCACCCCCCCAGGGCCCTGAGCCTCCACAGCGTTTGCAGCCATGGGACAGTCATTTCTGGTGGCAGGTTTTTTTGTTTTTGTTTTTGTCTTGTTGTTTCTTGTTTTTTATTTTACTGCAGTGGACTTTACATTTATTCATGGGTCATTTGTCTCATCGGGCACAGTCTTTTCTCTAGAATTTGGACTGTGAGCAGCTGGAACAAGGGAAATATTTCTCCATCAAAGAATTCAAAGATTCTTTTTTACCATCATCATCTGTGAGCTGACTTATTTCTTAACCCCTGAGAGCCATCATCAAATGTTCCCTTTGTCCCCTGAATTCCAATCCCTGCACCCTGATTGAAAACATTTAACGTAGACGAGACAATGGTTTCAACTGCATGCGTTTGTTGTTCTTAAACTATTGAACTGTTACATACTTACACGTATATTTATAATTACATATGCACATATCATACACAATTAGTTGTGTTTATTAGTTGTGCAATCGTCTTATAATTATATCCTTACAACTGGTCACTGAAACAAGGCACATGATTCACAAATAAGATTACATGATTCACTTTGCGCTGAGGGCCAATTCAGCTTGTCTGTCGTAGGCCGGGCTTCAAAGTGATGGTCCTCAGGAATGAAGCGCCTCAGCTGAAAAGAATTTGCTGAGGGGCGGGGGGGGGGGGGGGGGGGAGGGGGGAGGGGGCGGGGCCACGTGGCGCACCCCTGCCTTTGGGAAGACCGCCTGCCCGGTTTTTTCAGAACGGCGTGGGCGGTGCCTCCTGTTCCTGGTTACCCCTTTCATCCTCGCCAGGGTCCTGCCCTTCCTGCCTCATCCCTGTCAGCTCCTGGGCCACCTCCTTCATGCTGCGGTCCCCTGTGGTCCAGATGGAATTGATCTCTCTTGGCTTTGCCTTTCTTGGGGTTTGGTGTCTCTGCTGTATGAGACGGCGTTCTCTGCTTTGTCATAGTTATTACCATCCGTTACCCCCGGTTGAGTGGTAAGATTCTTGGAGATGGGAGCAAAGTCTTCTGTCCCATCTGCATCCCCTCCCAGCGCCTGGCACAGGGACTGCTCGGCGAGGGGACAGCAGAAGGGACTCTAGGTGGCCCCTTGGTGCAGGCCCTGCCTCCGGGGGTCAGTGGAGAATCTCACAGGCGCATCCCCTGGGCCACTCCAAGAAGCCACCCCACCTGCCCGCGCAGAGTTTACAAGCAGCAGAGGGCCACGGAGAAGCCGAGGCTGAGACGCATCCATCTTCCACCTGCGCGTTTGAGGATAAGTCCCCATGGCCAGCACGGGGATGCTCAGGCATGCCCACGGCTGTGAGGCGCTGGCCGGCGGTTGCCATGGACATCGACTGCTTCAGCATCTCGGAAAACAAGGTGACGCGTCCGGCATCGTCGAGCTCCCCGCCTGCGATCACTCACTAAGACACAACCCAGTGATCGCCGCGGCCCCGACGCGCGTGACACGCATCAGGAAGACAACCACCGGCGGCGGGCGAGGACAACCGGTGGCCTTGGTGATTATTAACCGACGTCCGACACACCTGAACAAGAGGAAGCTCCCAATTTGTCCTCCCTCCAGCCACCGGGCTGCAATCTCATCACTCAGGCCTGTCCCGGGGAAGGACATCTCGGCGTGTCACGGCAGTCACACGGAGGCTCTCATTAGTGCAGGCTTGCCACCAGGCCTTCTGGGAGGGCCAGCGCCTGTCTGTCACGCTCTTTTCTTTCTTCTGGCGCCTTTGATCATGGCCCGTGTCACCTGTCCCGGGAGGAGCAGACATTCTGATAGTTCAGCCTGCAGCGTGTCTCGCCGGGCGAGGGCCGGGCGGCCCCCACGGCCGCTCCTGGAGCAGCGAGCGCTCTTGTCCGTGCCGGGCTCTCCGGGATGAGTGGTGGGTCTGGAAATTGCAGTAATGACTCACGCGGGGAAGTCCGTCTTGGCCCCGGCCCGCGCGCTTTGTCCGTGTTCTCTGTAACTTTAGAACTCCCGCCGAAGGAGCAGAATTATCTAAATTTCCGTTGGACATGTTCCTTTACAATTGTTTTGACATCTCCATTTATAAATTTCTTCTCTGGTTAAAGCTCGATTGGAAAAGCGAATTTCTAGACAAGTCCTGCCTGGCGTGAAGCCCGAGGGTTGGTGCTTGGCCCGTTTAATTGGGGAGCATCCGATCCAGTTACCATCGATCAGCGAGGACCGCCCGATGCGCGCTGAGTTCCAGAGGGCTCTCTCGCAGGCGTGCCGGCATCCTCCTCTCGGCTCCTTTCCCTGGGAGACCGGGTCAGGCCCGGCTCTGGCTCCAAGTCCACGTGGTCCTAAGTCCCCCTCCCCTCGGCCCAGGCTCTGGGAAAACTTCTGTTTGTGCCATGAGCCCTGCGTGCAGGGGAGCTCACTGTGCACACCAGGGACAGAGCAGATCGATGAGCTTCTGTGGAGGCCACGGACACCTGGATTCCGATAACCAGCCAATCAATGACGTTTCCGACGTGCTGGCATCGCCCGGGCGACGGCTGGGCTCTCTGGGGAGGCTGTTCTGCTTCCCGCGAAGTGCATTCTCGGCTGCGATGGGATCATCGCATCTCCTAAGAAGCCGTTTCTTTAAAAACACACAGGATTAGCTACTTCCACAGGTACAGGCAGTTAGAGTTCAATTTGGGTTACAGTAACAAAACTATGTTTCCCGCGGGAATTTCAACAATAAAATGGATTCTTCAATAAAATGGATTCTTCCCGCGCTAGGTATATTTAGACTCAAGAAGGGCTAAAGTTTCTGACTTCCTGTCGACCTTGACATGCAGACGTCGCCCGTTCTCCTCGCCGGCTTGCAAGTTTGCTGGTGACCACTCCTTGAGGACGCTTTAAAGCACCCCTCCATGGCCACCGCTGGCCAGAGCATCACAGCCATGGACATGCCTGAGCATCCCCATGTTGACTGTGGAAAATTATCCTCAAACGTGCTGATAGATGATCAATGCATCGCAGCCTCGCCTTCTCCGTGGCCCTCTGCTACTGGTAAACTCTGCGCGGGCAGGTGGGGTGGCTTCTTGGAGGGGCCCGGGTGACGCACCTGTGCGATTCTGTGCTTCCCACGATTCCTTCCTTCGCCTCCTGCTCGTGGCTTTTCAGAGCAGCTTTATAAAAAATTACGTCCCCTGATTAGTAATATCGAGTCTTCACCTCACACAGGCAAGATGATCATGTGAGTGATCTCACTTACTTCCCCCCCACAATCATGAATTGTTTGCTTATTTGTTCGGGTGGGAACCGTTGCGACCGCGTCTTGGGGCCGCCGTCCAGCGCACAGGCCGGTATTGTCCCCTGGAGTTCCCTGGCCAATTCATCTTCTGACGGAGGCTTGTCCCCTTGGGCCCGCATCTCCCCGTTCTGCACCCCTACCTCCTGGTGACCGTCAGTCCCCCTCTCTCTCCGACTTGAACCTTCTTCGATTCTTTGTGGGAGGACTGAACCCGGGGTCCCCGACACTGTCATCTTGGCGACTAGGGAACCGCAGGGCCCCCTTTTAAAGGCACATTCACACACACACACACGGAGAGACACGCCTTTTAACTGTCCCTTTTGGCAAATGGGCCCAGCCACGCCCTTCACCTCGGTGTCAGGTAGGAACGTTCCCTCCCGGTCTGTCTTGTCAATTCCCCCACCTCCGCCAGCCCCACTCTCGGGACCCCTCGCTGCCTGGCATTCGTGGTGTCGGCCCTGGAACTTTCTGCAGATGAAATCACGTGCTGTGAATTCTTCTGTGCCCGGCTCCTTGCCCTCAGCAGTAGCGAGCTCTGTGAGGTTTGTCCACGCTGCAGGATCAGGAGCTCCGTTTGTTCCGTGGCTACGTGATGTCCCGCATCAGAAATCGCGTGCCCGTCCTCTCAGGATAGAGAGCGGGGAGTTCTCCATGTCCGTCCCCGTGAGCAAAGCTACTATAAATATTCTTCTACACGTTCTTTTTAAAAAAGATTTGAAGTCTTTTATTACACCGTCACGGTTAGAAGACGACTCCCTGTGTGCATATACAGATATAACTACACTGGGAGTATAAGCTGCACACGGCCGAGGAAAGTCCGTGTTTAAAAAAGAAGCACCAGCCCGGCCGGTGTGGCCCAGTGATACCGGATAGGTACAGTCTGCATCCCAAGCGTCCGGTCAGACGGAGACGGTTTCACGATGGAGAAGCGGCGAGTTCACCTTTTCTGTTTTCTTTCTGGAAAAACACCACCAGGGCCCATACACGTCCATGTGCCGTGAACAGGCGCGCAGGGCACGCGTGCACTGGGCCGGCGACAGCTCCCCCAACGCGTTTCCCGTGTGAGTGGCTGCGGTTTTCATCTACATTTCCCCAAGGCCAAGTGGCGCTGGGCCCCTGCACTGCCCCTGCAGGTTTTATTCGGGCAAATGCCTGTTGACCAGTTTTTTCTTTTTACTGGTTGTGTGTTGTCTCATGATTGAGTGTTGAGCATCTTTTATTTATTCTTTTTTTTAAAAAAATCTATATTTTATTGATTTTTTTTTTTTTTTACAGAGAGGAAAAGAGAGGGAGAGAGAGTTAGAAACATCAATGAGAGAGAAACATTGATCAGCTGCCTCCTGCACACTCCCCACTGGGGATGTGCCCGCAACCAAGGTACACGCCCTTGACCGGAATCAAACCTGGGACCCTTCAGTCCGCAGGCTGGCACTCTATCCACCGAGCCACACCGGCTAGGGCCCTTTATTTATTCTCGAAGCAAGTCCATCATCAGACACGTGATTTGGGAATGTTTTCTCCCCATATGCGGTTTGCGTGTTCACCAGTCTTAGCGCCGTCACGCACGTCACACGATCCCTTAATGTTGGTGAAGCCTGATTCGTCACTGTTATTTGCTAGGGCTCTTGCCTTTGGTCTTGGATATGAGACATCTCCACCTAACCTAAGGCCATCGCATTTTTCTTCTATGTTTATTTTTCCCAGAGGTCTCCTAGTTTTATTTAGGTCTGTGATCCGTTTTGAGTTCGTTTTTGTCTACAGTGAGAGAGAGAGGTCGACATTTATATGTTTTGCGTATGGCTAGGCAATTGTTTCAGCACCGTTTTTGAAGAGATTGTTCTTTTTCCCCCCAAGTTCCTTTGGCCACATTCCGGCCTTCGCATTTCCACGTGAATTTGAGCATTGGCTTGTCAGTTTCCACAGACAAGCGTTCTGGGGTTTTCGTTGGGATTCCCAGCGAATCTAAATCTAGGGAGAACTGGGACCTCAACAACCCCGAGTGTTCTACGTGGGTATTTTCCCCCGTTCGCTGAGGAGGCTGTTCCCCCACAGCAGCTAGCTCTCACTGTTCACACCTTGTGCATATTTTGTTAAAATTTCGCCGAGGCATTTCCTATGTGTGGATGATATTTGAAATTATGCTGTTTTATACTTCAATTTACAGTGGTTTGTCACTAGTTTATAGAAGGAAACTTTATATATACGTATATCTATACCTTGTATACTGAAATGTCGCTAAACACAATGATTTGTCCTAGGATCTTTGAGTTGCTATTGTTAGATACGGGTCAAATAGTCGCAGCATTACCTGCCTGATTAGGAGCTAAAAGGATACGTGAAATGCTTGCCTTGACAAGAATATACCCCAGAAGAGTGTGGCCTTCCTGGGTGTGAGGGCTATTGCCAGCGCCAGCGGCCCGGGAGCTGGGAGCTCAAGGTCATGCAGGTTGGTGGGGCCGGTGTCCAGGCGAAGGAGCACGTGGGCCGGTGTGCAGTGGTGGCAGAGGGGGTGCTCGCTGGGTGAGTGGACCGAGCAGGGGTGGCCGCGGCGCAGAGAGGGTGCGGGGGCAGGGAGGAGGGAGACTGTGCCGTGCCCCGCACACGGGGACCAATTTCCATGGAGCAGCCCTGGGGGTGCAGTGAAGCCAGTCAGCTTGCTGTGTGGTGTGTTTCTCCTCCCATGATCAAAACTTTCTTGGATGAAAGTGAAACAGAACGGGAGAAACTGGGCTACAGTGAAGCATCAGACCAATCCACAAAAGGAGTCCTTTTCTTACACTCCGTTTTATTTCCATTTGCGGGAAAATGAGAGAACATCAGGCGTGGCTCCCGGGTGTCCAGGTGGCTTCCCTCCAGCCACCGGGAGGCACCCGCAGAAAACCAGATGTTCAAATGGAGACCCGAGGGGACAAATACGGACGATGTCCATTACGCGGCCATGGGATGGGGGTCTTTCACGGCCCGGCCTCCAGCAACAGCGCCGGTGACGGAGGAGGATTACGTGGCTGGCTCCGTTCTTCCAGGAGCCCCGAAGAGAAACATGTAAATGCGGGCCTTGCGCATGCTTGTGCGTTTGCCCCTCCCGTGTTCGCCAGGACGCGTGGAAAATGAGAAGAATCCCGTTATCGACGGGGCGGACACTGGCCGCGTGCTCCCCCGGGCGCGAGCACAGTCCTTGTGCTTGGACTTGGCAGAGAAGCGCGTGGCGATGACCCTGCCCCGTGCAGGGCGGTCGGACGGTGCGAGGGGCTGTTGTGATGCTGAGCGAGCGAGCCGAGCGGTCAGGGACGCCGCCGAGGGCTGCGAGGGAGGGGTGTCCTTCTTAGGGGCGGGGCGGGGGGGAGGGGGGCGGCCCTGAGATTTCTCTTCCTTCCTTTTTCTCCCCACATTTCCAAATCCCTTTCACAACGTGCCTGTGCTTTTCCTGGAAGCGGGAGGAGTCGATGAAAGGCAAGCACACTTCCCGTGAGCCTACCCTCTCCGCAAAGGTGACGTGCACAGTGCAGTCTTGCTGTGTCCCAGCCCTCCACACCTACCGCCTTCGGTGCGTCCCTCAGACCTCAGCGAGGCCCCTCCCAAGCGGCGGCAGGACACCTTGCCAGCTCTGGTCCTCACAGGTGTCTTGTTGTTGCCGCACAGATATTTATTGAGCCTGTCGTATGTGCCATGTCCTGTCCTATCCCATGGCGCCCGTTCCTGCTCACAGGGGGGGCACGGGACCTGGGAGTCCGGGGGGCAGGATCCGTCTCTTTAGTCTGAGAGGCTCCCACACCAGCAGAGACATTTCCCAGAGCCGGTTCCGCTGGGCTTTCTCTGTTAAGAGTTAAGTCTTGGAGGAGACGTACGTGCCTGGGAAACGCAGCAGACGAATTCTTGAGTTGGAAGGGCACGTTCCTAAATTCTTGAATGCAGAAAAATAATGCTTTAAAATTGTACTCTGGACACGATACTCACTTTTTTGGCTCAACAAACAAACCCGAAATTGTTTTTAGCTTTCTGCTCTGGCATCCGCAAAGTTTTGCCTGAAACCCTTGGAGATTTGCTGAAAAAGATTTATTTATGTGCGTTCTGAAGAGCATGCCAAAATCCCGGGCTGCGTGTTTTCCAAGATTCTTCCAAATTACAGAGCGCGCGCTGGGCATTGCGCACAGCGAGCGCGTTGCCTTCTGGAGGGGGAAGGGCGGGCGGCAAGGTGACCGCGCAGTCAGATGCCCTTTCGGAGCCCAAGGAGTGACCCCTGCTTACAGAGTCACCGTCCCTAACGAAAAGACAAGACACGGAAAGCTCTCAGCGTGGCTGCGGCCTGTCCCGGGTTTTACACCGAGGCCTTCCAGCTGATTAAAAGAACGCAGACCACCTGACCGCCCCACGCACCAGGCGTTGAAACCACACAGGAGCCAGTGGCCTGTTCCCGAAGGCGGTTCCAGGTATGACGTAGCTCAGAAAGCGGCATGTTTGCTCAGAAACACTGAACACACACCCTGCCCCCCCAAGTAAGTGCTTTCTCTCTAGGAGAGCCTTGTTCATTTAAAAACGTGTTTTGTACACACATAGAACTACCTCGATGCACACAAATATCACACCGATGGAAACCCTGCTTATATTGTGGTACAGATGAGTGTGAATTCTCCAAACTGCCTTTGGATCTAGAAAAACGGCGCATACTTCGTCTGCTCAAGTGGAAAGAAAAAGAAAAAGAAAAAAAAAGAACGTTTGTTTAGTGTCGCTGTAATGCCAGCAGCAGCTCCTTGGCAGCCCCGTGAGCTTGCATCCAAGTTCCTGCCCCGGGCCTCCCCGAGGCCTGGTCTGAAGGGTCCGACCATGACCATGGAGAGGAAGTCCCTTTGGTGATAAAATCCGTCCCCCCTGCCCCCCGCATTCATCCGATAGAGCCACTCTCCCGATCACACGCGCTGTAGTGTTTTATCTCCACGTGCTCAGGAACATCTGCCGCAGAGGAATGAATGGGTGGGAGAAAGACACACTTTCAAAGCGTGGAGGAGCCGCTCGCTTCTTTCTGCTCTGCTTTGGGCCTCACCCCGTGGCAGGCAGCTTTGGCCCGAGGGCTGAAGGTCAGGGCCAAGACCAGAGGCCCTGGGTGCTTCTCATGAGGGGCTGTATGTAGTCAATGAGACAGCGTAGTAAAGAACTTCCTTTTTTTTTTTTTTTTTTAATATATCTTATTGATTTTAGAGAGGCAGAGAGAGGGAAAGAGAGATAGAAACATCAATGATGAGAAAGAACCATTGATCGGCTGCCTCCTGCACGCCCCCTACTGGGGATCAAGCCCACAACCCAGGCATGTGCCCTTGGCCAGAATCGAACCTGGGACCCTTCAGGCCGCAGGCCGACGCTCTATCCACTGAGCCAAACCGGCTAGGGCAAGTAAAGAATTTCTTGCACAGCGTGGCTCGGATAACAAGGTAGCAATCAGACCAGCCTTGGGCCGCAGTAAAATCGCTCTGTTTACAGAGGAGCCAAAGACTTGAGCACAAGGGAAAACCACTCTCTACAAGACCTTCCCCCTTGCTGTGACCTGCTCCCCGCCCCCCATAATAAGGGCGTGAATGACCAAGGCTCCCCCCATCCGAGGCTCTGAGTCATGTGTCTCCCCGTCCCCCGTAAGAGCACGCAATCACTTCCTTTCCTATGTTGTCTTCTCCCTTGTGTCTACTAGTGCTCCCATCAACACTCAAACACACCATTTCTCCCTGTCTGAGGGACCCCTCCCCATGCCCACACCCACCCTTAGAGCAAAACAAGACGCCCTCTCTGGCGCCTACACCCTCCTGCAGCAGGCGCCCTGGGCCTGACCCCTCGGCAGCCCCGCTTGGCACCTCTCGCCCCTTCTAATGTGACGCCCCTCACTCTGCTGATTACGGCAGATGCCCAGGCGACATCCTGGCCCCTCTTCCTAAACACTGCCCCTCCTCTGCCCTGGACTGTCCTACGCCCCTCGCAGTGAGGGAGGCATCGAGGGAGGTTTCTGTCCAGGGCCCGACACCAAGGCAGAGTGTAGACCCGAAGGAAGACTGGGCCGTGGCCATGGTGAGAAGAGGGACGGGGCTCCCGGAAAAGCCTCCAGCATCCTCTTCCCAAGCCAACCCCTGAGGTTAACTTCCGGGGTCACCGCAAGGACATGGAAGACCGTTCCCTAAGGACACGGTTGCATCTTGAGAGGTGGTTCTTGTCCAAAAATAGCGACGCCTTCACTGAATGACACGCTACCAAGGGTTCTGCCTTCTTGACTTCCTTCTAGAAACTTCCAAATTGGCTCACAACGGTTTGCAAGTAACACCCCCTGGCCGCCCCCACATAGAGCTGGACCAATGCGGGGAAGGAGGCGGCCGTGGGCGTGGGCGTCCATGTTGCACTGAGTGACTGCGCATCTTGGATCTAGCTCTGTATTCTTTTTATTCTTATAATACTCACCCAAGGAGTGAGGGTTTTTTCCCCATTGGTTTTTAGAGAGAGTGGAAGTGGGGGGCAGGGAGAGGGGCAGGGAGAGGGAGAGAGAGAGAGATTGATGTGAGAGAGATACATCAATTGGTTGCCTCCCGCTTGCACCCCAACCAACCAGGGCTGGGGATTGAACCTGTAACCCAGGCACGTGCTCTTGACTGGGAATTGAACCTGTGACACTGCGGTCTGTGGGCCGACACTCTAACCACTGAGCAAAACCAGCCAGGGCTGTGCATCTTTTATAAAATGGGCTTGACACAAGAAGTCCGAAGGCCCCTGCTCCCCACTCTGAAACACGAGGGAGCTGGGATACCGATTGTAAGATGCCATCTTAGCGAGCAAAATAGAATCCATGGCCTCTTGCGAAATAGGGCAAATCCAGGACCTAACCACATCCACCGCAAAACAGGGCCGAGTGCCCGGGCCTGTGTTACGGACAACAGACTCAGAAGTGGCTCGGGGAGCTCCGTGGCCGTTTCCTGAGTCAGAGCTCCCGGGCCTGAAGATAGAGCGGAGGGGCATCGAGTGTCCCAGGTGCTAGCACTTGAGTGCATGGACTGTGTGGGGCTGCTGGGAGATTTGCACATGGTCCATGGGATGTTCTGGAAAGCTGATTTATTTAACAAATCCCTGAATTTCTGTGCACATGTGCCTGTATCTTCAGGCCTCCACGCTCCCCCAGCGGGCATTTCAGAAGGAGCATGTCCTTCGAATGAGCTTCCACGTGGGCAAAATGTTTGTAAGCTTTGAGTGCCCTGAGCAGAGGAGGCATCGTTACTAATGATTACATCGCCTACCACGGAGGGAAGCCGTGCCTGGACCATCCCATAATGCCATTCAAACAGGGAGAGCTCTTTTTCGCTGGCTGGTGAGGTGGAGAATACTGTGTTCTCTTTTTCTTAAAAAAAAAAAAAATTCTCCTCCCTTCTGGCCAAGACAAACTTGCCCAACACCATGATTTGTGTGAGGAGCGCATTTATTGGTTCCCCTGGCCCCACGGCGCGTCGTCGGGGGACCGAGGCCCATCTTCGCTGCTGCTGGCAGCCCTCGCTCGGTTGCTGTTCCGGGAAGTTCGCGGTGGTGGCCTCAGATGGGCGAGATGAATGGTTGGGGGCCCCTCTGTTTTTCATTCGTTGTTGGGAAAGTTGAAGTTAGTTGTTTGCTTAATACTCCAACCTGATGAGCCGTTTCATCATCCCGCCGCTAATACACTCTCGGAGACGGGCTCATTAGAGAACAGGAGTCATGCTGACGTGAGCAAGGGAATCATTCACACTTGCAAGTGGCGTTACATACAAGGTTTTAATCGAGACGGAGCGCTGGCAATAAATATTCATCCCTCATTTCCAGTGAGTAAACTTTATCTCTTTTTAAAAGCCTTTTCATTGGATTTTTTTTTCTCCCCCTGGAAGCCAATGGCAGATTTGACACGGGCACGTCGGGGACTCAAATGTCCCTCTGGTCAACACAGCCATGAAGAGTTATTATGAAAATCAAAATTCGCCACGATGGCCAACCTTGTCATGAGTAGCTGGCCCATGGTCCCTGGGGAGCCTCCCCGGTCCCCCCGCCCCTCCCCGGCCTCGGGGCTTACCTTCCTGGCATCGCTTCCCGAGAGCACGTAAGGAGGAAGCAGAGGGCAGACATTCCTCTCTACGTGGACAAGCTCTTGGATGGTGGCCAGCCCGGAGAGAGGCCCCCCGCCCCCCACCTCCATCCCAGAGACGCAGTGGGCTCTTGTCTAACCAGCCGGGTCCGTGTTGGCCTGACTCAGAGGGCGAGGGTGTGGCCCCGGGGAAACATGTCTGAGTGACACCAAGCCGTTGCCCGGGCAGCGGGTCTGCTGGTGCTTCTCAGGTTGGCATGGGTCTCTGACCACCCCTGGTGGATACCCGTTGCTGTCACACCCGACTGCACATGTGCCTTGCTGGTCCGGCCTTCTGTGAGCCTCGAAGATACAAATCGCTCTTTTTTAGGATGGCTTCCATCAAGTATCACGTGCATCCCACAAAATCCACCCATGGCCACCACCCAATTCAATTATTTTATTTTTATTTTTTTAGAGAGCTGTGCAATTATCACCATCACCTACATTTAGAACATTTTCATCACCCCCGAAAAGAACCCTTTGTCCATTTTGGGTACCCACCCCTCTTCCTCTGTCTGGCTTCTGCCTGGGTGGGCATTTGCACCCAGGATGTCATTGTCCTGGGTGGTGGCGGGGGCGGGGGGGGGAGGGCGTGGAGGATTGCAACGTGTGAGCTTCTGTTACGGATTCAGAGGCTCATGGGATGTCGGACTGACATGAAGCATGGGCCCCCAACTCGTCTTAACTTCTCGCTTTATAGTTGAGGAAACTAACCAGCTCTCTACCACGTGGTGAACGAGGGCTGAGGAAGGTCTGGGATTCAAGGTTAGGTGGCTGTGTTTTTGCTTTTAAATATGCATTTTTGTTGATTTCAGAGAGGAAAGGAGAGGGAGAGAGATAGAAACATCAATGATGAGAGGGAATTATTGATGGGCTGCCTCCTGCACACCCCACACTGGGGACTGAGCCTGCAACCCGGGCATGTGCCCTGACTGGGAATCAGCTGGGACCTCTTGGTTTATAGGTCGATGCTCAACCATTGAACCATGCTGGCCTGGCAGGTGGCTGTGGTTTTATCCTAAGGGGATGCACAGGTTCCAACAGATATTTTGAGTTGCTTCTGAAGTCAAGATGGACCCTGAAGGCAAATGCTGAAAGGTGACTTACTGACCGCTGGTTGTCCATCTGGTCCGTTCCCTATGGGGGCTCCTCCCACCGAGACAGCCGGGGCTTAGGTGGGGATGGGGGTTGAGGGGGTTCTGTCTGACTTGCACTTGCTTCTGACTGCTTTATAGGAAGCTGGGGTGCACTGCCTCCTTTCTCTCTCCCCTTTCCTACCCTCCGCTCTTTACTCTGGGAAGCACCTCAGTTTTGTTCCTTCCACCCCAGAACTAGCATCCTCTTTGCCTGGGATCAGGCCCTTCCCAGGTGACCCGCACTTCCAAGAGGACAGGGCTGTGGGTAGCGCCCCACCCCCTCCGCCTTGGGGTGTTCCCAGGCAGGCTGGTGTCCAAGCTGGTACGCGAGGGAGGCACATGGCACACGCGTCTTTCTCAGGTCTTTCAAACTATTTAAGCAGGTGGCGGTTGCTCAGATGGTCCAACGTGTGTTTTTATTATTTCATTCTTATAATTGTCATCATCAAAGTTATGCAGAGTGACTTTTCCAAAGAACTTCTTTTTTCTAATTTGCGAACTTCTGTTCCTAGACCTATACCCGGTTACAAACAGATACAATTTCTCAGGATATCTCCGACGGGGCCATTTACAAGATCTTGCTCAAAGAGCGGTGTGCTAGTACAAAGAATTATGTAATTTCCAAAGGTATTTCAGGCCAGTGGATCAAATCCTCACATATTTCTCCTGAGTAAATCCCACCGAGTCAGTCAGCAGTGAATTATCTGAAGATGATGAGCATAAACCATAAAATAAAATAGATCTTCTGATTTGAAAATTGGTCATTCAAATCATGACCCACTGATACATAATTTTAACAAATAAACATGTTCGATCTTTATCTTTGTGCTGAAAATCTATTTTATCTTTGGTCTTATCCAGCCAATGAAACATTGTGTGTGTCTAGCCTAAATAAATATATAAAAATCAATAGTATTCTTACATATCAGCCATAATCAGTATAATTAGTGGAAAACAGGTTCTTATTTACAAAAAGCAACCTCAACTATAAAGTACCCAGGGAAAATATTAGGAATAATAATATAGAACCCAAAGAAGAAAACTACAAAATTTCACTAAGAAAGAGAAAAATAAGGGTTGGACAAATAGAAGAGATATAGTATCTCTTTTATGGAAAGACTCAATGCGGTTTACATTCTTTTAGGGCCTGGTCCCTTTCATCACCATTTAAATATCTCTCTGGCTGTGGTGTTAGGGTCATGGCCCCAGTGGATTTTGGAGCTCCTCAAGGCACTTTCTGAAACACACATAAGCCAAATAGAGTCATAAAGGATAGAAAACCACAGACAACAGAATCCAGGTGACAGGCAACTCCTGCTCAGAATAGGGACAGGTGTAGCCGAACCACCCTCAGCCCCGGGGTCGAGGGATCGATTGTGTGGGGGCAGATGAAGAGTGGAAAGGGCTCAGGTGATACCTCTATGATTTGTGAAAACTAAAACTATCCCCCACAGCAAGCATCTCACTCGGGATGTGCAGAGGTCGGCACACCTGACCAGACAGAGAGCTGGTCTCAGACTCAGAGCTGCTGGGAAAGCAGATGTGGTGGAGCCGGTGGGCACAGAAGGGCAGGGACAGGCAGCCCTGGGGGATCTCCACAGTGACCAGCAGACCCCTCCAAGGGGTAGAGTCCAGTCTGAGGGGCAACATGGGCACCGGGCTGAGTCGGGCGGGTGCAGGGAGGGAGGGGCTCAGGCAGCGTGGCGGGAGCCTCTTCTAGTGTCTGCTATCACAGCCGATGCGGAAATGACATCAGAAATGCTCCAGGAGAAAGAGGAAGGTGGGAAATCCTGCCGATTACTCCACAGGTGTCAGCTAGGGGTAAAAGGTCACTGCAGCTGGTAAACCAGGCAGTGAAGCCTTAGGTGCATTCGGACACAGAGATTAACGCTGGTGTCGAATAGTTTGGTGGTGGGGAGGAGGGGCAGGAACGGGAAAGTTCCCTGATAGTGTCTGTGTTCATAACCAAGAAGCATTCTTAACTAGGGTTTTGGGAGAAATTTAGCCACAAGGAAAATGATTAGATTTTCTTCCTTCTCCCATGGATATTAGTAGCTCTGACTCATTTTAGATGCTTAAGAAATAAGTCTGACAAGTATCTACCTAAGAAAGATAGATACCTTAGGGCTCAACTGTCTTACAAAATCAGATATTCAACTTTATCTATTTATTTTTGGATCTAATGAGTTTGGTTGATTGACTAAAGAGGCAGCTAAGGCTATTATTCAAAGATAAGTAACAAGAGAAACACTAGAAAAAAATATATAAGCCTTCCTAAATACCATATTAAATATACTAGAATTCTGATAAATAATACCAGAATAGTAACTAAGAAGACCCTATGGTGCAGGACTTTGTATATGCATGTATCTGTATAGCATATATAACATGCACACACCTACCTACATACATGTAAACATAAGTGTGTATAACTATAGAATGATAGGAAAGAACCAAGCTCAATACATTATCCTATCTAATAATAGAGGAATATGCAAATTGACCATAACTCCAACACACAAGATGGCCACCCCCATGTGGATACAAGATGGCCACCACAAGATGGCCTGCAGGGGAGGGCAGTTGGGGGAGACCAGGCCTGCAGGGGAGGGCAGTTAGGGGCAATCGGGCTGGCAGGGGAGCAGTTTGGCGTCTATCAGGCTGGCAGGGAAGTGGTTAGCGGGTGATCAGGCTGGCAGGGGAGTGGTTAGCGGGTGATCAGGCTGGCAGGTAGAAGCAGTTAGGGGCAAGCAGGCAGGCAGGCAGGCGAGCGTTTGGGAGCCAGCAGTTCTGGATTGTGAGAGGGATCGGGCCTAAATGGGCAGTCAGACATCCCTAAGGAGTCCCAGATTGGAGAGGGTGCAGCCTGGCCTGAAGGACACCCTCTCCCCCTCCCCCCCGTGCATGAATTTCATGCACCAGGCCTCTAGTTACATCAATAAAAGTAGAGAGATGGGTTTGACTTACTCATTAAAAGGAAAAGATTTCTGCCCTAGTGGTTTGGCTCATTGGATAGAGCGTCTGCCTGTGGACTGAAGGTTCCAGGTTCAATTCCTGTCAAGAGTACATGCCTGGGTTGCAGACTCGATCCCCAGTAGGGAGTGTGCAGGAGGCAGCCAAACAATGATTTTCTCTTATCATTGATGTTCTTCTCTCTCTCTCCCTCTCCATCCTATATAATAAAAGGCTAATATGCAAATTGACCGAACAATGGAACAACTGGTCGTATGTTGTGCACTGACCACCAGGGGGCAGACGCTCAATGCAGGAGCTGCCCCCTGGTGGTCAGTGAGCTCCCACAAGGGGAGCACTGCTCAGCCAGGAGCCCTGAGCCAGGCTCATGGCTGGTGAGTGTAGCGGCAGTGGCAGGAACCTCTCATGCTTCCACCGCAGTGCTAAGGATGTCCGACTGTGGGGAGCAGGCCTAAGCCATCAGTCAGACATCCCCCAAGGGCTCCCGGACTGTGAGAGGGCGCAGGCTGGGCTGAGGGGACCCTTCCCCCCCGCCCCCCGTGCACAAATTTTGTGCACCAGGCCTCTAGTGTGTGTGTGTGTGTGTGTGTGTGTGTGTGTATGGAAAAGTTGTCTGATTGGCTCACAAAGCAAAATGCAACACGAAGTGACATCCAACAGATATGCCTCATACAAGGTAACCGAGGGAGAGGAATCAAAGGCTGGTGAAGATGAGGATGCTAATAGAAAGAGGGTAGGTATTGCAATTTGATGGACAAGGTAGAATTTAGGCCAAATAAGCCTTAAGCGAAAGGGGAAAAAAGAGGACATTTTATAATGCTGAAGGCTCCAGTGTACAATGAAGATCTAAAAATTATTACTATTATCTATAAATTAGATTACAGAAGCAATCCGCATGTAACAGGAACCACAGGAGAGAAAAGGAGAACTGAGCTATTAGAACAGCAGAAACTGACAGGCACACACAGTAGGACAAGTCACCCTGTGAGTCCAAGCCAGACGTCGTGCGGCAGGGACGAGTCTCCCTTATCCATTGGGTAGAAGACCTGAACAGTGGCATGAACAAGGTAGACCGTGTGGCTACATTTCCAAAGCTGTGGCCTGTCGCATATAGAGGACATTCCTTCGTTTCAAGCAAACGTTCACAAAATACGGCCATGTAGTTGGCCATAAAGAAAACCTCCATAAATTCCAAAAAATATGAGTAATACAAACCACCCTCACTAGCTAACTGCAATAAACCTAGGAATTAATAAGAAAATAAAAACACAAAAAGGCCTTCCACCTGGAAAAACAAAACCAGCTATTAAACAACTCGCGGGTCAAAGGGGAAATAAACAAAGTGCAGGATTTCTGAAACTATGCTCAGGAAAACTCAGTCTATCAGGATCCGCGGGATCCAGCTATACCAAAGCTCCGAGGAGAATCAGACCACTGTGCCCCTCTCTCACCAAGAAATGAAAATAAACAAGTTACACATGTACATTTATAAAACATAAATATGTAAAAAATGTTATGTATATATTTATATATATATATATATATATATATATTTATACAAAGTCAAAAAGCTAGAGAAGAACAAAGGGGACCGAAAGGAATGAATAGAACAGTGTGCCGTGCGGTAGATGTGCTGAGAAGACACATGTCTGCTATGGCTGGAGGACACCTTAACTAGCAGGGGGACCTCTCTGCGTGGAAGACGGGATTGAACTGGGGGAAGGTGGGGGCTGCGTGTTTGGTTGTTGGCCGATGTCGTCTGCAGATCCTGGTGTCTTCTGGTTTTCGACATTTCGCTGGTCCGTGGTGGAACACTCGGAATTTTGTATCAAACCGTGCACGCACCCTAGGGACATTTTAAATGTGTTCGTCTTAGCCACCCACTGTCTTATGGCAAGCACTGGCACCAGGAATGCAGTGGGGCCGTTTTAGGATTCTAAGCTTCTTCATCTTCTTTCTTTCTTCTAAACCAGGCTTTAGACACCTTGGCTGCTCTGCTGTCCTTTTCTAAGAATACTAGAGGCCGGGTGCACAGGATTTGTGCACTGGTGGGGGGGGGCGTGGTCTGTGGGGATCAGCCTGCTGCGGGAGCAGCCGCTCATCTCAGTCAGCTGAGTGGCGCTCCCTCTGTGGGAGCGCACTGACCACCAGGGGAGCAGCTCCTGCCTTGAGCATCTGCCCCCTGGTGGTCAGTGCACATCACAGCGACTGGTCGGCTGGTCGTTCTGCTGTTCGGTCGCTGGGCTTTTATTATATAGGATTTATTTCTGTTCAAATCTACTCTTTGTGTTTTGGTATATTTTATATGATCTTATTTCCTGGTTAACTTTTTTCCATCTCTTCGCATCGGAAAAGGGAGAAAGAAACCCATATACATGGGACTTACCCTCTAACAAGCTTCTCATTAGCCTATTTGCAGCACCCAGCATTTCCTACACAGCCCTCCCCAACTCAGAACCTCCCTCCCTCCAAGGTAGCTGCTTTCCTGACTTTTGTGAGGAGAATGTCCTGGCTTATGTCTGCGTCCCTAGACAAGAGACTCTAGTTTTTCCTTATTTTTATATCTGAGCTTTTGGATCAGAGACCTGTGGAATATCTTCTTTTCGCCTCTTTGCTTCCTTCTCTCCACAGTGTATGCGCAATGTGTCCCTGTTGGGATGTGTAGCTATTCTTGCTTCATTTCGATACCGGGTTATCTTCTCCTGTAAAAAGGGCAAGTTACATAGCTCTTCCCCGCCGATGGGCATTTGGTCTGTTTCAGCGTTTGGCTACTAAGAATGGCACCAAATTTTGGTTTGGGGGAGTCGAGAGAGACACCCGCTGCGGTCCGAGCGTACTTCACGCTCGCCCTCATCTGCGGGGTTCTGGGAGTTTCTCCAGCAGCCCAGAGCAGAGGCATCGAGCTGAACACACTTTCGATATGTTGACATCATTATCTAGAGATGGCTCCGATAGAGACATACCTCCAGTCGCTCTTTGCGAAGCAGAGGGTCGATAAAATCGTCTCCAGGAACAAAGATAGAAAACTAAATAGCAAAATAAATTCCAGATGCAACAAAATAGCCCACTAAGTAGACTTACACACAAACATGAAAACTTTTAATACAATTTTTTTTATGTGTTTTAGGCCCGAAGTTCCATAAAGGCGAGGTCATGTTTGTCCTTTTCAATGAATAAGTGAATGAATGGATCCTGGTGTACACGTTTCTCTAGGGCGTGTTTCTAAGGGTAGAGGGGCTGGGTCCTGGGGCATTGTTTGCATTTGAAGTTACCTAATAATATCCCATTGGTTGCCAATTACCCCCAACATAGGTGGGCTGTGCCCCTTGAGCTCTGTCCACCTTCCCGCCGGGCCACCCAAATTATCACACCTCTTAGCGCTCGGGGCTTGACTCCGCTCTCTGAGCTCACTCTTTCCTTAGATTTTGGGTGGTATTTCCTTACAATATTGACAGTTTTTTTTTACTTAAGGGCATTAAAACTACCCATGATTTTTAGTTGTTTTCAGTGGAAGGCTTGATCCAAATAACCAAGTATGTGATACTAAAATCAAGAGCTTCTATTTTAGGTTGTTAACTATCCACTCCTCTTTGCCTGATATTGTTTGAGTTATTTTTCTAACTTCTTGAATTAAATGCTCAGCTAGTTTACTTTGGGTCGTTATTATTTCCTGAAAATGCATCGAAGCTCTAAACTTCCCTCGGAGGACTGCTTGGCCGGTGCCCACAGGTTTTAATACGGAATATTCTCATTAGTAAGCATTTGTAATTTCCGCTTCTCTTTTTCTCTGGAATTCATAAGTTGCTCAGAGGCTCCGGTCCACGCCTGTGAGAAGATTGACATTTGGGGACTATCCTTTGGTTATTAGTTTCTAGTTTTATTGCTTTGGATTTGGAGGAATGGCCTCTGTTTTCTACTGTGAATTTTCTTTGTGCACTAAACTTTGGGCAGATTTTTAAAATAGATACTCCGTGAATGTTTAAGAACACGTGGATTCTCCATTTGTGGAGGGCAAAGCTCTCTCTGTACCTGTTAAATCTGATATTTTATCTAAGAGGAGCCATCCTTATTCAGTTTTCATGCTGTAATTTTTAAAGAGGTAACGTAAAATCTCACTCAGTTAACAAGCCAGTTTCTTCTTTTTCTTTCCCCCTGGTTTTGTTTTATATATTGTTTTATGTGTTATGTATTCTGTTTTATATATTCTGATGTAATGTTGTTCAATGTATGGGGCCTTATACTGTTAAGTGAAAGGACTGTACCTTTACATAACATATAATTTCTTGTCTGAATTGTCCTTTCTGTCTTGATTTTTTGGCCTAATTTGTTTCAGTTTCCCCAAATACAGGGTGGGGCAAAAGTAGGTGTACAGTTGTGAATGCGCAAAACACAGTTTATTCTTGCCTTACTATTTATTAATTGTATTACTTTCCATACGAACAGATGCACACCTACTTTTGCCCCACCCTGTCTGACAAGACACACTCTAATTTCTCTGGATGCTTCTAGGATGAATTCAGAAAAGGATCCTCTTTCTTCTTCTTCAACAGATCTGGATAGACCTCAATGAGATGAAACAAGGGAATGAAAACTCAAGGTACTTTTTGAGACGGAGAGAATCATTTCATGAATGCTTTGTTCCTTTCCCCCCGCCATTATCTTCCCTCTTCTGCCTCATTTGATGCTCAGTGGTGTCTATTTCATCTTTTCGTTGAGTTGTTCATCCTAAAACCATCTTTTTGTGTGGCTTCTCTTCCTTCTTTATGCTTCATGACGAACGTAGGGAATAGACATGAACTGAGTGTCAAGGTTTTGAAGAGTTGGTTTGGGTGTCTGGCCTCCTCCATGATGTGTGCTTGTATTCATGTGTGAGTGTGCACGCATGTGTGTGTGTGAGTGTTTCTATTCGTGTGTCTGTGCTCATGTGCTTGTGTGTGTGCTCGTGTGTACATGCACGCTCATGTGTGAGTGTGTGAGAGTATGTGTGTGTGAGTTTAGTGTGTATGCATTTGTGGTTGGAAGCTCTTGAGAGAAAAGAGTTTTTCTCGGTGTCTAAACCACAGAAGTTGACAATCTAGTAGATTTTTATCATTGGTTCTCATTCTTGCATAGACATTTTTCATTTATGTGTATGCTCAATGGACCGATTCTCACAGAGAAGCCAAACTGTTCTGTTTTATTTTTGTAGCCAAGTGAGCCTTGCGTGCTAGCTTTGTTCCTGGAGACGATTTTATCAACCCTCCGCTTCGCAAAGAGCGACTGACTGCAGGTATGTCTCTATCGGAGGATCTTGGGAAGGCAACGCCGTCTCTAGATAATGATGTCAACATATCGAAAGTGTGTTCAGATCGATGCCTCTGCTCTGGGCTGCTGGAGAAGCTCCCAGAACCCCGCAGATGAGGGCGAGCGTGAAGTACGCTCGGACCGCAGCGGGTGTCTCTCTCGACTCCCCCAAACCAAAATTTGAAATGTTTTCCACTTTTCCCAAATTGCCTTTTTCTTACTGACTAATAAAAATGCCTATAGATTAAGACCATTCATCCTTGATAATTTCATTTGCAATCTTTTCCCATTTTTTTGGCTATTATTTTAAAATATCTTAAATTGTCACAATAACCTATATTTTCTTTGTGCCTTTTTCCCTCCACTATATCAGCATTTTCTCATTCACTCACTCACTCACTCACTCATTCATTCATTCATTCACTCAGTCATTCATTGAAAAGGACAAACACGACCTTCCCTTTATGGAACTGAGGGCCTAAAACACATAAAAATAATCGTATTAAAAGTTTTCATGTTTATGTGTAAGTCTACTTAGTGGGCTATTTTGTTGCATCTGGAATTTATTTCGCTGTATCATCTGGGGCGTGCCTATAACTATGTCAGTTTTTTTTAAGCATCTGGGCATTTTTCCTAGCACTGTTTATTAAGTGTTTACTTGTGCACACACCCCTTTCCCTCGGTTGGTGAGTCTTGTTTTAAATGAAAATGTCACTAGCTAAGTGAGGCTTTTCGACAGGGAGCGGCCTGGCCCCCTCCAGCTCTCCTTTGCATGCCGCTCTGGTACGGACTTGGGAATGGTTCACTCGGGATCATCTCTACGCCCCTCGGGGTTAGGATCGCGGTGGCATTCCTCTTTAAAATGACCTGGGAATGATGCTGATCTCAATCTTTGCAATAGTCAGTCTTCCTGCAGATGATCATGTTATATTTCTATAAAACATTTACTGTCTCTGAGGAATGTTTGTGGTTTTTCTGTTGCGAATGCTGTACCGTTTTTGCTGGAATCATCCCTGTATTTTATACCTTCGTTCGTGATTACACAAGTAATTTTCTTCTATCCTATTTTCTAATAACTTAGAAATTTTTTCCCCCTGTTTTACTTTTTTTTTTTTTCCCGGGCTACTTTACAAAATACTCAATTTGAAGGGTTTCTCTGTGTGTGGTGTATTACTTGCAAAGAATGATCTTGTCATTTATAATAGTTCAATTTTTAATATTTCCCATGTCGCTGCATTGGGAAAATCTATCAGAACAATGTTAACCAGCCATGGTGATAATAGACATCTTTGTCTTAGTTCTCGTTTTAACAGGGCCATAGTCAATATGCTTGCATAGCTTGGATTTCATCATCACACATGGGGGTTATAAGACCTACTTGGGCCACAGAAACACTCCTGAATAGAAGGTAGCAATGTTATTTACTGCAAAGAGAGACTCAAGCAATATTCTTAACAATGTGAAAACTAGAAGGCATTCATTTCCCTAAAATGCACCCATTTCTCATTTTCACGGATAAACTAGGATCAGCACCGGGCAGGGGTTCTTCCCTCCGGTAACCACTAGCTGGTGGACCGTGCTGACCTCGGCAAAGGAACCTGCCCGGGAACCAGACCAGCTTACTGAAATGTCCTCTGGTCTTTCTGTCCAAATTCAAGTTTACTTGGATTTCAAGCCCAGTCGCCTTTGGATGCATTCCTACCTGGTGGGTCAGGACAAAGGGAGGCCCTTGGCATCTCATCAGCTGCTCACTAACTTTGACCCAAGGCTGGGATACTGTGGTTGTGCAGGGGAACCCACTGTCTCCCCCTGTTTCACGCTGGGGGGGCCACTGGAAGTGCCGAGTGCATGTGGCTGAGCATTCTGTCCTGTTTCCTTTTGTTCGTGGAGGTCCCAGACCCAGATTAGAGGTTGCCCTGCCCAACGGTGGACCCCCAACTGGAGGTGAGGGGCAGTGTATGCTCCTGGGACCCCTCACTCCTGGAATGCCTGTGCAGGCGGAGAATGGACTCCCCAGCTGTGCCTGCCCCTTCCCTACTGTTCATCTTCTCAGCCAGTTAGGTCACCTCGCCCTACATTTAAAAAATATATATATACTAGAGGCCCGGTGCACAAAATTTGTGCAAGGGGCTCAGCCCTCACAGCTGCAGTGGTTTGCCTGGGCCCGGCTTCATCCGGAAGGTTGTCTGGAAGGATGTCCAGAAGGTTGTTCGGCTGTCTGGTCTAATTAGCCTATTATGACACTTTTATCATTATAGATTTTTTAAATTGATTTTAGAGAGGTAGGGGGAGGGAGAGAGAGATAGAAACATCAACGACAAGAGAGAATCCCTGATCGGCTGCCCCTGCACACCCCCGCACTGGGCATCCAGCACACAACCTGGGCATGTGCCCCAACCAGGAATGGAAGCACCGTGGCCTCCTGGTTCATAGGCTGCTGCTCCACCACTGAGCCACAGCAGCCGGGCTGCCTTGCTCTTCTTAATGCGGTGTTACAGCAATTTAGACACCAGCCCCAGTCTGTACAGAAAGGGTTCCCAGGAGAAGTATCCGGAGGGGGTCTCGGTGCGTGACTCTTTCAGGATACAACAGGATGGCGGCCCTCAGGGGCCCGGCACTTACTTCCCGGCCGCATCTGAAATCTCATCCGATGCCACTTCCCCCGCTGGTAAGCAGGTCGCTCCTCCGCTTAAAAGGAGGACCCAGGGCCCCAGCTCCTGGGCGGAACCGGGAAAGGCAGCCACAATAAAAGGAAACAATGCCCGACGTTCCCCATACTGCTGCGTGGGGACTGGCTTTACGGCTCGGGCCCTGAATGGTTCTTCATCCCCCGTCGCAGTGATTGTGAGCCTATGAGCCAGGCCTCCCGGCCGGCCGTCGCTGAGAAAATCATTGCGAATATGAGCAGAATAAAAAACGGTTATAGGGATCTTGTTACCGATTCTGTTTATCCCGTAAGGGCTGGAGGGACGCAAGCAGGCCGTGACTGTGTTCGGGCCGTGTGCGTGAAAGATTGCCTTTTATGGAGGTAAGTCAAAAGGTGAAAGGAGTAAACAGAATTTAAATACAGCCAGGTTTAGTAATTTTTCTGTCGTGGGGCTTCACGTCTTCGTAACCTAGTGAAAAAAAAAAAACCAACAAAACACAAAAACCCCACCACCTGCAGAAGCTGGCCACGGACAAAGAAGCCTTAAGCTGTGAAAGCTGTGACATCTTACAGAGTCTTGTCTGTGAAATACCATTCTGGTGTAGGGTCCAGAGAAGTGTCATAGATCTCAGATGGCAGTAAATCTCCGAAAGTCCGATGGTGATTTCCGCCAGTGTGTGCGTGTGTGTGCGTGTGCGTGTGTGTGTGCGTGTGTGTGTGTGTGCGTGCGTGTGTGTGTGTGTGCGTGTGCGTGCGTGTGTGTGTGTGTGTGTGTATGTGTGTGTGTGTGTGTAGCGGACAGCGTCGCGCCATCACGGGGAGCTATGATTAAGGAACTGGGGGGGAAGGGTGAGAGTGGTCCCCGGACTTTATTTTGGCACCTCGCCGCGCTCTGTGTTACCACAATTATTGGTTTTCTGAAATATGTCGCTATGCATTATTCTGATCAGATTACTTGCATTGCACAATTCTCTGGTGAATAACGGGACAATAGCGCCAAATAAATCTCTCTCTGAAATTTAATCTCCGTGTCTGTACACGGCTAAGAAGAACATCCCCAGCCCTCCGATAAGGAGCTGTATATCTTCCCTAACTGAAGAGGGCTGTTCTTTAATGAGCCGTAATGAAAATCCGAACACAGGCAAATGAGCACGTGGCCGGGGGGTGGGGGTGGGGGTGGGGGTGGGTTTGGGGAGCGGGGGCCGGGAACCGGGTGTTGAAAGGTAGCCGCTCTGCTCACAGGCCCCGTGTGGTGAAATTCTCATTTCTTTTGCACAAACGCCACCGCAGATCGGGGTGGGCGGCTTACCCCAGTCGCTACCCTTTCACCTCCAAGGAGTTGAATTCTTTGGAGAACCTGCCTCCCCAAGGAGAGGCGGCCGTGTACACAGACCCGCCCCTGGTCCTTTGAGGCTCCGTCGGGTCCCCCTTCTTGAAGGAGATAAACAGGTCCGTCTTTGGCTGTGGAATTTCTCCCAGGGGGTGGGGAGTTTGCCAAGCAGGAAACCAGGAGCCGGTGTGCCCTGTATTGGAAAGGGACCCTGTTGCCAGTCCTGGCCCTCAGCTGTGGGGCACGACGACCGGGAAATGGGTGATGGAGGGGAGCAGTGGGCACCCTGCAGAATAGCCCCACGTGCCCAGCCTCGGCCTCCAGAGCGGGGCTCCCTAAGAGCCCCTCTTTACCGCAGAGAAGCACGCCACGGGGGACCCTGGCCCGCCACCCCGCTGGAGCGCACACGGCCCCTTGTTTATGAGGAAGCATCGCATCTTGAAGTCATTTTTTCCTCCCTTTCCAGCAATCCTATTGTCCGGACGCCACCCGCCCTCCCGATTCGGGCGTGGAGCCCTGGACCAGGCTCACATCCTGGGGAAGTGTCCAGGAAATGTTTATTCTCTATTTCAAAATTAGTGTTTTCTCAAAAACACGGCAGCAGAAAGACGTGCTGGTTATGAAAGGAAGCCCCGGGTAGAAACTATGTGAAATGCAAGGCGCCCCGCCCCGGCCCGCCCCACAGCCCATTTCCCACTTGTCCGGCTCCTGTCCCCAGAGGCCGGGCCCCCGGCCGGGCTCCCCCCGCCGCCACGCGCTGGGCACGTCCACAGAGGAGCCCCCTGCACACAGCGCGCCCGGCCCTTCCCGCCCAGCACAGCCTGGCATTGCTCTCATGTCCAGACAGAGACTCCGGCCGATGAAAAGGAACCCTTCTTGGTGTTCCACCCTCTACTCCATGCCCCTCGTGCCCAGTTCCTAGAGGCCCCAGTGGCTCCCCGTTGTCCACGGTTACAAACAGCAGCGAGGGGAGCGCAGGGGCTGCTGGAGAGCCCAGGCTCTGGCTGTGCGGGGCTTAGTTCCAATCCCAGCTCACCCCCCCACCCGCCACGCTCCCCACCCTCTAGGAAACAGCTTCCTCATCTGTAAAACTGGGAGGAAAGACAGCCCTGCCTCGTAGCTGGTGAGGGAATTAAAATGATACACAGAGCGCGGAGACCGGGACTTTGCACGCAGGCAGCAGCCTGTGTTTTACGGGGTTTTCCTTTGCAAAAGCATGAATTTGCAATGGAAACCCTGTTTCTGTAAGGAACATGCCTGGGAGTGTGTGTGTGGGGAGGGGGGATGAGGGGAAAGAGGGAGAAAGGGTAGGGGGAGAGGGAGAGGCCCTTGGCGCAGTGAGGATAGGGCATTGGCAGATGAAGTCTCATGGATGGCCTTTCGCTGGGTCCCAGCATCTTGCCCGCGGGTCGTGAGGAATATTGCAGGTCACCCGCTGGCAGCTGCAGGGTCCTGCTGTCCCCGGGAGGCCGGGCGCCGCTCTCCTGCACTGTTGTCAGGGCCGAGGGCCGAGGGGTGGCAAAGCTTTGCAGACCTGTGAGGGAGAGGGGTCCTTTCTGCCTGGGTTCGCACTTACTCACTTAACGGTGGTTTTACATCTTTGTTGCGTGTCTTACATGTTTGTTGCGTGTTTTCATTTTGGGTTGATGAAAGTAAACAAACAAGATGTAGAAGAGTTGCGTGTGCGTGTGTATGTGTGTGTGTGTGTGTGTTTGTGTGTGTGCACGCTTTATTTTAGTCTCAAAACCTCCCATCTGTCACAGGCGCTATAAGCATCTCCCCCCGTTTTCCATAGGAACTTTGCTTTCCAGAAATGTACGAAGTTTATTTCGCCAGCGTCATCGGCCCGCTTCTTTCTTTATCGGGGGAAACTCGGAATTTGACACACTTTCTTTGTGACATCTGTGGACCGCGCGTTCTCTGTGATGCGTGGGTGCGTGAACCGCATTAACAGATTTTCTTGTGTCAAGTCGCCTGCGACACGGCGGTGAAGGGTGAAGTGGAGTCTATTCTTTCTTCTTCCTTGCAGTGAAGTGTTTCCAGAGCATCGCCCGGGCGCTGTGCTAGGCCCCAGATGGGCCGGAGGAACACAGCTGCCCGCGTGGAGCTTGCGTTTGCCTCCGAGTGACAGACGAGCTATCATGAAGAAACGAGGCATTTGACAGTTCAGGGGGGGGGGGGGCAGGTAGCGCCTTGAAGGGAAGAAAGGGGGCAGTGGCAGAGACCCCCTGGAGGCCCTGGGAGCTTCCTGGCACCCTGGGTGCCTGCAGCCCAGCGCTGAGCCTTCTAGGCCTCGGGCACTGAAGCCTGCCTCACTTACCCCTACAGTTGCTTTTGTTGTCAATACTTCTGTTTTCAACCTTTCTGGGTAACTTTTGAGAGATGGTTTTTGTTTTTTTTTTAGAGCATATAATTGAATTTGAATTTAATATGAAATGGGTTTTAATAGGCAAATTTATCCAATTTACATCCATTTCGAAGGATGTATTTTTAGAAGCTGTTGTGTATGGTTTTATGTTATTGTCTCCATTTTTAATGTTTCCTTTGTTTTCTTGTGTGTGTGTGGTTGGGGATGGGGCTGGAGAGGAGAGAGAGCCTGTTAGTATTGGGGGAGATTAAATTTCATTTTAGTTCTTCCAGTGTTCACGTTTATAACTTTAAAGAAATTGCTTCGATCTCTATTTTTTATTTGATCAGCTTCAAATGGGATTGATCTGCCCGCCTGGGAGAGGTGTGGGACACGTGCTGTAGATCCCTGCTCTCCCTCCGGTCTCCGCATCCTGGTTATTTAGGTTACCGCATTAATATTGCTGATTAAATCAAACCACCGTTCCTCCCGGCTTTCTTGCCACCTTTGCAGCAACGGCTTTATCCTGACTCCACGTGAAACGCACCCGGAGCTCCCGGCATCCATCCGTCCTCACGGCCGATGCCTTTGTTTGCCTGGACTGCATCGAGCCATCTCGCTTCCAAGAGGGGCTGGCGCGGGCGGCTGAGAGACGTGTTCCAGTCGCCGTGGGCACCAATTGGCGGCGTATAAAATCCTAGAATTGGGATTTCCTTCCCCAAAACGTTGGGGGAGAGTGTTTCCCAAAGTGTGATGTTTTGGAACCCCTGCCTCAGAGCCTCATGTCCCAGCCCAGCACCTCCCTCCCGGGGAGCCAGGGCTTCTGAATGTGGCCGGGGACCCCGCCCGCGTAGGAGGCAGCCAGGCCACCCTTTTGCGGTTGACCACAGTGTGGTGATGACCAGAGGGGAAGGGGGCGGGGAGAGGAAGAAGCGGGCAAACGGGGTATCCATGGTGGCAGAAGGAGGCTTACCTTTGGGTGGTGCACACACAATACAGTATACAGCTGCTGTATTACAGGGGTGTGCACCTGAAGCCTATATAATTTTATTAACCAATGTCACCCCAATAAATTCGGCGAACAAAAATAAAGGAGTCGGTGCCACCTGGATCGTTCCGTGAGCTCCTGGCTCTGGGCCACGCGGGCGACACCGTGTGCCAGCCACCGTGTACCCCTGTGAGCTGGTTTCCTTGTCCGGCTTGCTGTCCCTCCACATAAAAAATCCTTAAAGGCTTTGAACATTGCTTGAACTTCAGTGGCTTCCGGATGTATGTTGGTGCTCACAGTCTCGTGTCCCTTTTCTCCCTGAATTTGGGGGTCGGGCCTTTTCTTAGAGGAGGGAAGGGCTCCTTCCATCGGAGCGGGGGGGGGGGGGGCATTTCCTGCCCCTCGTCCTGGCTGCAGAGGCGGCCCTCCCCAGCCACGCTTCTGTCTCCTGACTCGCGTTGATTTTCTTCTCAGTGTTAACAGTCCCCGAACCACGGTCTTGCTTCTCCTTCGTTCTCCTGTCTCCGCTGTGAGCTTTCGTGGGTGGGGGCATCCTCGCGGCTCACGTCCAAGGTCCCAGAGCAGCCTCCGTGAGCAGCCGGCCCTCCGCGGTGCTAAGACTTTCAGGACAAACAAAGGAACGGCCAAGGGGATGAGAGCAGGAAACAGCAACGCCTGTGCTGCCACAAACGGAGTCTGAATCGCAATGAGCCAACACGAAGTAAACAGCAAGAACAACAACAAAAAGGACACGTGAGCCGGCTGGTGTGGCTCCGCGGCTGAGCATCATCCCGTGTACCGGGAGGTGATCGGTTTGATTCCCGGTCAGGGCACGTGCCCAGGTTGTGGGCCCCATCCCCAGGAGGGGGCGTGCAGGAGGCAGCTGATGGATGTTTCTCTCTTATTGGTGGTTCTTCCTTTCTCTCCCTCTTCCTTCCTCTCTCTCTCTCTCTCTAAAGTCAGTGGAAACATACTTAAAAAATACACGTGGGATCACTGTGAGCCTCTCAAGGTCTTGCCAACAGGAGGACACGATCTGTCACCTTCCCTTTTGACCCCTCATTTCCCGCGTCGCTCCGCGCAGCCTTCCACGGGCCTGCTCATGGGTCTGTTTGCTCAGCGCGGCCTGTTCCCCTTCCTGCTGCCGTGACAGGTTTTCACGCCCGTGACCCACCGTTTTGTGATCTTGAATTATCCCCTTGGGCTCTCTCTTTTTATCTCCATTTCGTACAGGTTGCTGTTTTACCTCTTAGAGTTCCTCCCTAAGCTGTTTCTTCCGTACGCTGGTTTCTCTTATTATCTTAGAATATACACAGTCGTTTACCTGGAAGATTTTCCCGTTTTTTGGAAAGGTTTTCTGAAAGCATGTCCCCCATAGGCCTTTTCCCCGAAATGTTCCATTTCCCCTTCGGTCATTGGTCTGTTAGACCTTCACTAAGAGAGCTTTGTGTGCTTAGACTGTCACCCCGATAGGCCAAGGTTATGAGTTCGGTCCCCGGTCAGGACACATACAAGAACCAACCAATGAATGCATGCGTAAGTGGAACAACAAGCTGTGTTTTGTTGTTGTATTTTCCCCCCCTCTCTCCTTTTCTCTCTCTTCCTTTGTCTCTTTAAAATTAATTAAAAAGATTTTTTTTAAAAAAGAACGCTGTGGTACAACCACGGCGTGAGCTACCGAACCCGTCGCTGGGTTCCTCATCTGGTCTGCACTCCCTTCCCCCACCGCCAGGGGCAGTTTTCCTCAGTCTCCTTGTGCCTCCTGTTGGCAAGTCCTTGAGAGGCTCACAGTGATCCCACGTGTATTTTTTAAGTATGTTTCCACTGACTTTAGAGAGAGAGAGAGAGAGAGGAAGGAAGAGGGAGAGAAAGGAAGACACACCAATAAGAGAGAAACATCCATCAGCTGCCTCCTGCACGCCTCCTCCTGGGGATGGGGCCCACAACCTGGGCACGTGCCCTGACCGGGAATCAAACGGATCACCTCCCGGTACACGGGATGATGCTCAGCCGCGGAGCCACACCAGCCGGCTCACGTGTCCTTTTTGTTGTTGCTCTTGCTGTTTACTTCGTGTTGGCTCATTTCTGCTCAGCAGCTGTAAGAATGATCCCTCTGTTCCCCCGCTGTCCGGGATTTATCTCCACTCCAGGCCCCCACTCCAGGTTGGCCCTCAAACCCTGATCGTGTCCCCCCGAGGACCCACCTTCAGCAGTGCCTGCCTTCCCTTCTGCTCCTTCCGGGGTTTCCAAGACCCTCTGGTTATTGGGGCGTCGGTGTGCTGCCCGGCTCTGCAGAGAGATGTGGCGGCTGCCGGAGTCCACCGGAGATGTGGTTCTTCGCCTCTGGTCCCCATCACCGACGGCCTGAGGTGGCCATCATTTCTACTTTCTCTGAAGCTGGAGTTAGTTTTTCTCCGTGATGTTTTCTTGGTGGGTTTCAAAAAAGGAAACCCGACTTGCCCGCTTTGTACTGGAGCAACTTTGACAAAACGGGCCCGCGTCGGGGCGCCTGTTGGGCGGGCCCCGCGGTTGGAACGAGGCCCCGTGCAATGCCGCTCTTGCAAGACCCATACGGCCCCGAGCGGCTCTGACCGGGTCCCGCTAAAATCAGAAAGAAGGCACAGGCAGCGCGAGCACGGTGTGCACAATGATTTGCTGTGAGTAAGCGGCTGGCTTTCCAGGACTCGGCAAATGCCGATAACTTGTGAGTAACTGCTGGAGGCAGAGAAAACCAACGTGTAACGGATACCTCCTAGGTGATGATGGCTTTACATCTGTTATCATTCAATTTAATCTCCGCAACAGCCCGGCTCGCTGGGTATTATTGCCTCCATCCCCGTGCGCCGGGAAACCGGGGGAGGTCGCAGGCCCGCCGGGGTCTCATTCTGCCGAACACGCAGGTACCACCGGATGCGGGCCCTGTGTGCTGGGCCGCTTCCACCGCCACCGCCTGCTCAGAATGCAGCATCGGCCTTACTGGGGCCTCAGTGAATAAAGGGTTTGCATTCTGTTCATCCTTATGAATGCCTTCTTTTAAAAAATGTGTTGTCTCTTTTGGAGAGAGAGAGGAAGGGGGAGGACAAAAGGGAAAGAGCGAGAGGGAGGGGGAAGGGGGAGAGAGAGAGAGAGAGAGAGAGACATTGATTTGCTGTTCCACTTGTTTATTCATTCATTGGTTGCTTCTTGTATGTGCCCCGACCAGAGAGGGAACCCTCAACCTCTGCACATCAGGACGATGCTCTAACCTAGCTACCTGGCCAGGGCCCTCTTCATGAAGGTCTTAACACAGAGGTTCCGAGGGGATCTCGAGCCGTGGGTTCAGGCTGTGGGGAGGAAAGGGTGCAGGCGGCAGGTAACAGGTAGGGTGCCCTCACTGGCTGGCCTCACGGGGTTAAAGGTGCTGGGCCACAGGGCAGGCTGAGGGGGGGGAGAGGCACCTCATGCCTTTTGCAACCCTGAGTCCACGCATGTCTCTGAGGCTGCCTCAGGAACCCGTTGGGGCTGGGACAACTCTCGTCTTACCTGACTGTCTCACCCCTTCAACCCCCCCCCCCCCCAACACACACACACACACACACACACACACACACACACACACACAGCAAGTCTGCTGCGGGTCGTGGGTGTTGAGCGAGGGCCGGTTCGTGAATTAGGGAATCAGTGACAGGTAGTGAGTCTCTGAATCCACAACACACACCCTTGAAGACCCAGCCATGCTCTTAGATCTCTTCCGTCCTTGACTGTCCGGGTAGGGATTCGTTCCTTTGGCTGAGGACTTGGTTACCATCGATGTGGTGTACATCCCCGTGGGCAGCATGCTGGAGGAGCCCTCACGTACCTTCCTCCTGGTCCCTGGGACCTGTGCACAGGTCAGGCGCATGTTGAAGGAGGATGAAAGGTGCAGATGGGAGAAGGCTGTTACTCCACTGGCCTTCGCACAGGGAGGCGGTCCTGATGACCTGGGCGGGCCGTGTCGTCTCAGGGTCCTTACATGTAGAGAGCGAGGTGCCCCGTGTCCTCTCAGCGTCCTTACATGTAGAGAGCGAGGTGCCCCGTGTCCTCTCAGCGTCCTTACATGTAGAGAGCGAGGTGTCCCGTGTCCTCACAGGGTCCTTACATGTAGAGAGGGAGGTGCCCCGTGTCCTCTCAGGGTCCTTACATGTAGAGAGGGAGGTGCCCCGTGTCCTCACAGGGTCCTTACATTAGAGAGGGAGGTGCCCCGTGTCCTCTCAGCGTCCTTACATGTAGAGAGCGAGGTGCCCCGTGTCCTCTCAGCGTCCTTACATGTAGAGAGGGAGGCGGAGGAGTGGGTCAGAGATGGGATGTAAGAAGGACTCACCCACAGTGCTGGCCTCGAAGGTAGGGGAGGGACCGTGGCGCCTCCAGAAGCCAGAAAAGGCAGGAACCCATTCTCCCTGGAGCCCCCAGAGAGAGTGCGCCCTGCTGACTGCTGGCACCCTGATTTTATCTTCTTGTCAGCCGGGACCTACAAGACTGTCAAACGACACATTTGTGTTGTTTCCACCATCAAACTTGTGTACGTTATAGCAGAATAGGAAACCGGTGTGTGAGTGAGCACGGTCTGAAGAACCTGGGATTGCAGGGGGATTGCCCGCCCCCACGTCAGCATCGGGAGCGGAGATTGGCCGAGGCCACCCGGTGCTGGCCTGGGTGGGAGTGAGTCATGGGGGGGCGGTCTCGGTACTCACCCCACTGCTGGTGGGCATCACTAGCACAGCCGTGGAGGGGAGCCATCAGCCCTGGGGGAGATGGGAAGGAAACAGAGCAGCTCCTGGTGACTATTTCATCTCCAGTGAAATCACCCGAACGCGTGGGAGAGTGTGACAGGGCCGCAGTGGGAGGAGCGAGGAAGCGGCTCCCCAGGCCTGTGCTGGAGAGCCTGCAGGCATTAAGAGTTTTCTGAACAGGGAGCCCGCTTTACTTACCCTCCTGACTCAGCTGCGGGAGTGTCTTAGCCTTGTGGTCCTGCTTTCAGTTTCTTCTTGACCAGCTCTTCATGAGAGCAACTCAGCTGAAGGAAATGAAGTATGTGAGCTTTCATGCACATATGCATGCACATGCACACACACACACACACACACACACACACACTCACGCACACACATGCACATACTCACACACATGCACTCACACACGTGAACACTCTCCCACACATGTACTCATGCACACACATACTCACATCCCCATGTGCCCACCGATTCAGCAGCTGGTGAATGGGGTGGATGTGACGCATGTGCTTGGTAATTCAGTTGACTCAGAGTGGACAGTTGAAACTATTTTTAAAAGTTTAAGCATTTCAGGGTTCTGACTACATACTAGGCAAAGCGTTAACCAAGTCACGTCCGTCATCTCGTGTCATCCACAAGAGTGTGTAAGAGAGGGGGTATTACATGCCCGTCACAGATGGGAAAGGGGGCCGCTGGCTAAGGAAGGCCATGTGGTGTGTGGGCTGCAGGCCTAGGACTCCACCAGGAGCCCAGAGTGGTTACATGCACATGGCGACCAGATGGAGGGCTGGCACCCTGGCTCAGGTCTTATCAACTAGGCAACCAAGGCGAATTCTTAATCTTGCTGTCTTAGTTTCTTCATGGAAAACGGGTGCAATAATAATAATACCTAGCGGGAGGGTTGTTTGTGGATTAGATGAGTCAATAAAGTTAAACACTTGAACAATGCCTGGACCCTAAGGCAGCCTCATGAAATGCTGGTGACGGTTGTTACCGGGGGGCCGAATCTTTCTGTGAATTGCCATGTCCACCAGTGACTCGGGTTCAATGTCCTAATGAACTATTTGCTTAAGTTGGAACATGTCTCATTCACATCAGTCAAAGTTCTCATAAAAGAAAATAAGAAAATAATTCAATGTATAAATTTATATCATAGGAATCCCTTCCTTTTTGTTACTTAACATGGTTCCCACAATAAACCTCAAAAAGTCAGTGGGGCAGCATTTTTTTTCATATTTTTGGATAAACTGGAAAAACTGAAGCTCAGAGACTTAAGGTGACTTGACCAAGGCAGCAACTGTTCCCAGATCTAATGATGATTCTGCTTTATCACCCATCCATCCATCCACATCCATCCATCCATCTATCCATCCATTGATCTATCCATCTCTCAATCTATCTGTCCACTCATCAATCCATCTGTTCATCCACCCACATAATCTATCCATCATCCATCTATTCACATCCATCCACCCATCCATCCATCCAATAATCTATCCATCCATCCATTCTCCATCCACCCATCCATCCATCCATCTATCTATCCATCTATCCATCCACCATCCATCCACATCCACCCACCCTTTCATCCATTCATCTGTTCAGACATCTACCCATCCATCCATCATCATTCTTCACAGAGATTGAGCAAGAGAATGTAGACCAAATATTTAAAAAATAAATGAGGAAATGAACATATTTATTGAACATTGGTTCAGTGAATTCTTCCTTATCCTATCTAATAAAAGAGTAATATGCAAATTGACCATACCTCCACTACACCCACAAGCCACACCCACCAGCCAATCAGGAGTGAGTATGCAAATTAACCCAGCCAAGATGGCTGTGGCCACAGAGAGAGAAGGAGGCTTGGGTTTCCCTGGCAATGGAGGAAGCCAAGCTTCCCACACACCCTGGCTGGCCCAGGCCTCCACTCAAGGCTACAAAGTTTCAATTATAGAAGATAAATAAATCCCAGATACCAGGGCCTCCGCTTGAGTCATTGGGGGGCGTGGCCAGCCTGCAAACCACCACAGGCCCCTTGCCCAGACTGCCCCATGACCCAAGGGAACCCCCACCCTGATCTGGGACATCCTTCAGGGCAAACCAGCCAGCCCCAACCCATGCACCAGGCCTCTATCTTATCTAATCCTATCTAATAAAAGAATAATATGCACATTGACTGTCACTCCAACACACAAGATGGCTGCCCCCTTGTGGTCAAAGATGACTGCCCCCATGTGGACACAAGATGGCTGCCACAAGATGGCCAGCAGGGGAGGGCAGTTGGGAGGGACCAGGCCTGCAAGGGAGGGCATTTGGGGGCAATCAAGCGTTCAGGCGAGAGCAGTTAGGGGTGACCAGGCTGGCAGAGGAGGGAAGTTGGGGGTGACTGGGCCTGCAGGTAAGGGCAGTTGGGGGGGTCTCAGGCCTGTAGGGGATAGCAGTTGGGGGGGGCAGGCTTGCAGGGGAGGGCAGTTGGGGGTGATCAGGCCTGTAGGGGAGGGCAGTTAGGTGTGACCAGGCCTGCAGGGGAGGGCAGTTAGGTGTGACCAGGCCTGCAGGGGAGGGTAGTTAGGGGCAAACAGACTGGCAGGGGAGGAGTTAGGCATCAATTAGGCTGGCAGGGGAGTGGTTAGGGGGTGATCAGGCTGGCAGGGGAGTGGTTAGGGGGTGATCAGGCTGGCAGGCAAAAGCGGTTAGGGGCAATCAGGAAGGCAGGCAGGCGAGCAGTTGGGAGCCAGCAGTCCTGGATTGTGAGAGGGATGTCCGACTGCCCATCTAGGCCTAATCCTACCTACATCACTCCAGGGGTCTCAGATTGGAGAGGGTGCAAGCTGGGCTGAGGGACACTCCCCCCCCCCCCCGTGCACGAATTTCATGCACCAGGCCTTTAGATTATAATGACAAGTAGGTTTTCTTCTCCTGGGGTCCCCTTTATCTTTAATTTGCCTGTGACCCTGGTCACTCCCAGATATTTTTCTTGAACTTATTCAGGGAACAAGTGTATTTAAAAGTAATACTATGAGGACTTCTTACTCACTGCTGATGGTAGAAAAATAGATTTTTAGTATGCAAGGAATTTTTAAAATATTTTAATCATCATAAATGTTTAATGAATTTAGGAAAATGTGTAATAAGCTTATCTGACCAATGGTGTTTTAACAATTGTCAGTTGGGATGAGATGAAAGTGATCACATGCAGGGTCTCAGCCCTTCATCTGACTGCCCAGATGCAGAAAGGATGCTCTGGACACCTGCCCCTGAAGCGTGCACGGGGAAACCCTAGGTAGGGGCAGGGGCTGGAGCACAGAGCGAAGCAAAGCTTTTGGACCCACGGTCATGAGATGATAAGGCCACTGGTGAGACGGGCACTCACCACTGACAATCCAGTCTTGCTTCCTGCGGATGCTTCTTGGCCTTTGCTCCCTCTATTTGGGTTTCCAGAGCTTTCTGGAAGAAACCTCCAAACTGTGAGATTGCATGCATGATTACAGCCAGCTTTGCAAATTAGCATATCTTGCAGACATAGCTCATTTGAATAACCTACATTCATCCCGAGGGGGCGGCTTCACTGACATCAGCTTTCTGCACCCAGGACGGGGGAAGGTGGAGCCTGGAAGGCTGGGGGTGCTCCTGCCCTGGCCGCTGAGCGGGTTCTTCCCTCGTTTAGATGACCCGGCGCTGAACTCCTCGGAAGAACCCACTGAAATATTTTGAACGTGGGAGGACACACTCGAGAGACTGGCTAACAGGTATTGGTGAGTGTTTCCGCACCCTGACGGCGGTGTTGAGTGGACCAGGGCACTGTCGGGGCACCTCCTGAACGTGGTGAATCCTTCACTCCAAAGAGCAGACTTGGAGGCGGCGCCTCAAGCCAAGTTACTTACGTCAGTTTGGTAAGAATTCCTTCTCAGTGTCCCAGGTCGCCAAGGCGGCAATGGGAAAATGCCAATCGGTGCTTAAATCCAGACTGAAAAGCAGAATCACCTAGTAGACAAACGTGCATCCTCAAGCTGGGGTTCTCAAAGTGGGGTTCCCAGGCCGGTAGCAGCAGCCGGGCCTGAGAACTTACTAGATGTGCAAATCTGCAGACCTCGCCGCAGGCCTACTGACCAGAAACCGCCTGGTGGCACCCGCCTCCCTGTCTCCGCTCCACCTCCCGGATGCTGCCGCTGCCCTCCCGCCGCCCCGGGATTCCACGGAAAACCAACAGCCTTTCGTGCGGGCCTGACCACGGAGCCCATTCTTCTCTGAGACAATCTCAGTTTCAAGTGTGCGTGTTAGGTAAATTAACTAGAGGTGTCATTACCTGTCTTTCATTCCTTATTTTTATTTTATTTTTAAATATATTTTTATTGATTCCAGAGAGGAAGGGAGAGAGAGAGATAGAAACATCAATGACGAGAATCATTGATTTGCTGCCTCCTCTGTGTCCCCTACTGGGGACCAAGCCCGAAACCCAGGCATGTACCCCAACTGGGACTCGAGCGGTGACCGCACCAGCTGGGCTGTACTTCATTTTTTAAATTTAATGTTATAAAATGTAGTTCACCTGTTCTATTTTCATTATGTTCATCTTACGGAAACCTTCTATTTGTGACAAGTGAGCTTTAGTGTTTCATGAATGGTAACAGTAATAATTACTTTGTTCAAGAAAAGATGACTAGCCCTGACCGGTTTGGCTCAGTGGATAGAGCGTCAGCCTGCGGACTGGAAGGTCCCAGGTTCAATTCTGGTCAAGGGCATGTACCTTGGTTGCAGGCACATCCCCAGCAGGAGGTGTGCAGGAGGCAGCTGATCAATGTTTCTCTCTCATCGATGTTTCTAACTCTCTATCCCTCTCCCTTCCTCTCTGTAAAAAATCAATAAAATATTTAAAAAAGAAAAGATGACTATTTTATTTTTATCAGTAGAATTCCATTTTCAGATATTCTTCATCTTGCTTTTTTACTAGCTCTTGACTGATTTGGGACGCTTGGTGGAAGTCACCCGTCACAGACTCAGTGTCCATCATGCGTGTTTGTATCGGAGTCCTGTTCACTGTTGACAGTCACTGTGGGGCAGGGACTTGGTCAAAGGAAGATTGGAAGGTGGTGACCGGGAGACCTGGGGACGAGGGATGGGGATGGGGCTCTGGGTGTGGGCACAGAGCACAAATACATCGAATGCTCTCCAAAGGGTAGTTGCTCTGAGGAAGGGTTACAATAATCACATGGACAAGGTGACATGTTTTGTGGACATCCATCGGCTCTCTACCCCCGCCGTCCCAGTAGTTGCTCAATAAAACTCTGTACAAAATGACAACAAACAAAACAAAACAAAAAACGATCACTGTGTTGGAGTATTTAGATTATTATTTTCTTATTAAAATTTTAAAAACATCAATTACTCAAACTGTCCTTTATGTTATGTTTAAAGTAAAATATATTTACTTGTATTAAATATTGAAAATAATCATGAATTATGAAAATTCTTTACACATTTTGAACTCTGGTCTACTGATCCATTTTGGGTATCCGGGAGACAACACAGCGCAGCGGTGACAACACATATCTATGTGATAAGAGTCAAGGGCACACGGATGTTGTGACGATACCGTGGCCAGCGTGCCCGTGGCTTCCTGAATGTTAGCAGAGGCTGCCCAGCGGCCCTTCTAGTGCACGGGCTGTAAGGGAACCGCAGTTAGCAACAACGGATGAGACGTCCGGGACAATCGTAACCAATATGACATTTCAAATGTGTGAGGTGTGTGTGCATACGACAGTTTTGTCACGCCCTCCTCTGCAGCCACCAAATGGGGAGCCGGGCACGTGATGCTGGGAAGCATGACCAGGGACGTCCCAGGTGCTCAATCACGTGAGTCCTCACGGCAGCCTCCGAGAAAGGTGATATTCTCACTGTTTGCAGAGACGACCGGCCGCAGGCCCGCCGGCGACCATGGCACAGGAGAGGGCCAAGGGCCGACCCCACTGCCCGTGGGGCGGATGCCAGGAGGAGCGCTGGGTCTCAGGAGACCCTCTCCCCCACATACGAGGCCATCGGAAGAGTTCATCCCGCTCCAGGGCCCTCCCCACCCAGCGGAGGGATGGCCCTCCTGTCCGAGTGGAAGGACCGGCGGCGGCTCTGAAAGGCAGCAGTCCCTGGGAGACAGAGATCCATGCCGAAGGGAAGGTCTGGGCCCGGTGCAATGGAGAAATGGCTCGTTTTTGAGTTGAATAAACACAGTTCCAGGCAAAGCGGCTCTGTCATAGCATTTATGGCAGCTTTAACTTTCCCAGTTGCCTGTTCCAATGCTTTAATGTGGAGCATTCATGAATGCCTGCTCACCGGGGCGCCTGGCTGCCCCATGTCCCCTGCTGCCCTCCTTAGGTGACCTGAGTCACGCTCTGCCCCTCTGCCGGCCCTTGCTCAGGTGAAGGAGGGGCTGGGATGTCAGAGGTCACCAGGTGTCATGCCATCGCCTCAGGCCACTTTCTTGGGCAGAGGGTGGTGCTTATGCCTCACTCCCAGGAGGTCCCCATGTCCCCACCCCAGTCTGTCTGCCCCAATCTCATCTCCTCCCCCAAATTAAATCCACTAGACAGATTCAGACTTCAGTCTGGCTCAGGTTAGAAGTTGTTATGGCCTCAGGTGCTTGGAATTTAATTGAGAAAACGGAAATGCCTGTGACCAATAAACAAAGGCGAGAATAGACACGTGTGGCTTTCTAAGAAGGCCGGGCAAGGCAGTGAGTGAATAAACTTGTAATGGTTTAAAGTTTTGTTTTTGTTTTTCCCAGAGTCTCCCCTATTTCTTTTTATTTTAAATATTTTTTTTTATTGATTTCAGAGAGGGAGTGGGAGAGAGAGATAGAAACATCAATGACGAGAGAGAATCATTGATCAGCTGCCTCCTGCATACCCTCTACTGGGGATCAAGCCCGCAAGCCCGGCATGTGCCCTTGACTGGAATCGAACCTGGGACCCTTCAGTCCGCAGGCTGATGCTCTATCCACTGAACCACACTGGCGAGGGCCACCCTATTTCTTTATTCAGAAACAGGCGCCAAGTCGAGCAGCGAGCTAAGCTGGCCATTCTTTGCCTCCTCTCTCACTTCCGCGAGACGGGAAGCGTGACGCGGAGGTGGGAGACATCCGATGGTCTTTTCAGTAAAAATAGCAAAAAAAAAAACCAACAAAAAACGGGGGTGGGGGAAGAACAATGCCTAATAGATCCAACTCCTGCATCCAAGCCGGCAGATTAACCCTCGGGTCATCGTGTTTATATTTCACTTATAGGGTTGTTAATAGATTTCCTTCATTTGTGCGAGACGCCGCGAATGATGTGCGGAGGCCGGCCAGTCCCTCCAGCGCGGGCACCCGGGCTCCACCTGTGCGGACGTGGCGTTAAAAGCTGCCGGAGTGGCTGCCTCCTGACAAACATCCCAGCTGTAGACTAGCAATCGCAATCCTCGGGTGGCAGTTTTAATTATCGGCACCGGCGATACCATCAGCAAGTGTGTAATTACGTGTCAGTTTCCTGGCTGTTGGGTATGAAAAGTGGAACCAGTGAGATGATGATTGTGGAAGCGGTAGACTCATATTTAAACAATTCAAAAATGTGTAACTGGCAGTGTCATTAAACAAAGAGAGTCTGACCCCAGCTGTCACTTACTCTTCCTTATGCAGATTCTGCTCATGCTGTCTGTCAAAGGAACTCCGGGAGATGCAGCGGGACAGGGAGGTGACATAATTCTCAGAGCCCAGCGGGCTGCTCTCCTGGAGTCCGCAGGGGCGTCCGTGTAGCCTCAACAAATAGGATTCCGGGATGGTAAACAAGCCAAGACCATTCTGGGAAATGATAGAGAGACTTCGGCTGATGGCTACACAAAAGCAAGGTATCCAACAGACACCCCGGCCTTGAAAGAGGGTGCGTGAAACCTGCGTGGCGAGAATGCCCTTAAAGGACATGCGCTGTGGTCATCACAAGGGTTCCTTGGTTGAAGAAGTAAACGAAAGGACCCTGTTTTTCGACTGAAATTGCGAGTCTATGATTTACAAAAAAACAGAGTGGAGCTCATTCTGCAAAGGGCTTTGTACGCACCCGGAGGGAGGCGGTCGGGTGAAATTAGTATACGGCCTTCCACTTCCGCCTGGCTTAGGTCAGAAGTTGTGATGGCCGCCCATGCTTTGAGTTTAATTGAGAAAACCGAAATGCATACGCCCAGGACATGAAGGCGAGAGGAGACACGCATGGCTTTCTAAGGAGGCCGGGCGGGGAAGTGAGGGATGCTCAGACTTCTGCAAATGTAATTACCCACACTCCCGGGACGTGGCAGAAAGGCACACATTGGCGCTCACAGGACTTCGTTTACACGCAAACAGACAAACAAAACCAGCCGGGGGGCCACGGGTTAAGTCCACACGCATGCACACACGTGAACGGGAGGCGGGTTCATCAAATGAGCCCTGGAGGTGAAGCGTGGGGGTTAAACGCCCACGAGGAGCTGTGAGCACAAAGAAAAATGTTTCTCTAAGTTGTAACATGCTTTCCTTTCTCGTCATACACTGAGCTCGCAATCGCATACAAACACCATTATTCCTTCCCCCGAAGACACCGCGGTTCAAGGCTTCTGGAATGCAAACCGGCTCGGGAAGCGAGGCTGTGACCGCAGGGGCGCTGGCCCCGGTGAGCTGCGGAAGGGCCCCCGTCGCTCCTGTCCCCCTGCCATGGCGCCTCCGAACGCCAACACGGGCCCTGCGCCCACGCGGGAGAGAGGCGCGGACAACGGGGTCAACCTGGCCCGGGTTTCTGGTTTCTCAGAGGCGGCGTTCCTGACTTCCTCGCAGGCTAACGGAGGGTTTGTGAATGGCCGGGCTGCTTTCGGACCTGAACGTAATAAAGAGGCACGGGTTGGATCCTCTAGGATTGATCTGTAGTTTGTCAAGCTGCAGAAAGGGCAACTTCGTACGTATCTAGACCTGAGAGGCAGCCTTATTAGGCGCTCCTTGGAAAACAAGTGCTACATCTATTTGCAGCAGGTTCCGTGCCCTCCCCCTTCCTCCCTGAAAACAGCCCCATGCAACCAGGGGAGCCATTAGCCTGCATGTCCTGGACACACGCTGTTCCGGAATTTTCCCACTTACACATGCTTGTATGGCTGGTGAAGGGAGGGAAGGACTGGCGATGGCATTCTGTTAGGTGTTTTATCAGGTTGGACATCCAGGGGACCGAGGGGTTTCAGCCCGCGTCGTGTGCCTGCTGTGTGCCCTGTCAAGCTGTGTCAACCATTCCCTTTCGTGTTCGGATGGAGAGCGTCCGCGGCCCCCCTGGCACACTTGGGCTGGGGGTGCAGCCGGACGTAGGAGGCAGAGTGTGGGTGCCGGGGAGCGCCCCTCCCTCTGTCCCTGGCTGCGAGGCCCGTGGCCTAGGCGTTGCACGTTCCGCCTCCACCCTCCCCGGGCATGGCGACGGCTCTCTGGCCTCCGTGGCTCAGGGAAGTGGGCCATGAGAGAACAGCCCCCAATCCTAGGCGTCGGCCACAGGAGCACCAAGAGAAAGGGTTTCAATAGCCATGCTTATGATCATGCTTTCCTTCAGAAGAGGGACGTGTTCCGGGGTGCCGGTCATATCTCACCCGAGAGGCGTGAAGTCCATTTCAAGCAGGGGCCGCAGGGGAAACTTGTGCTTGGCCACGTGCTTCCCTCCGATTGGTTGTCTCCTTGTGTTTGAAAGGTCCCTGGGCAGAGTGCTTCCCCCCCCCCCACGTCCCCTCCCGCTTCTCCTGGAAGGTGGTCCGGCCAGCACAGGACGAGTGCTCCGTGAACGGTCACCAGGATGTGAGCACTGAGCATCGGGGACACTGAGCTCCCGCCGGGGAGGCACAAACTCCTGGGACCGGTCCTTTGGTTGGCGGGGAAGGGGATCCCCTCCGCTCTGGCACTTTGCATGGAGCTGGGGCGCCCTTCCCGCCTGCCCCGTAGCCTCCACATCCCACCCGGGGCCATCAAGGAGAGAGCTGGCCAGGGGCACGGCCCGCGAGTGTGTTTCCAGTTTTGAAAACTCGTGCCCAGTGAATTTAAATTTCTCGTGATGGCGGGTGCCTCCCATTTTCGTGCTAGAAATCCCTCGTTCGGGATGTCCCACACATTTCAGCTTTTGTGCGGGTGGCTCAGCCTGCGGTTCCCTGAGAGGTGACTTGGGATGATGGAGCTGTTTTACATGAGTCCCCCCACCTGTTAGTTTGCTTCTGCACCGAAAAGTTTCCCTCTGCAAATGAAGAGCTACCCCTCCTGCCCCCACCCCCCACCATCCCCCCGCCTCAGGGAGCGTGCCTTGTCCCCCAGACTCCCTTCCTCCGGAAGCTCCGGTGCCCTTTTGACTAATGAGGTGACCTTAAGAGAAGTCCTCGCCTGGATGTTGGCATGACGGGCCACGCTGGTGACAAGTGTGAATTGCACACAGAGCAAATGGTCTCAAGCAGTGGCTGCGGATGTCACTGCTTCGCCAGGAAGCCTGTCCCGCTCGGGCTCAGGCCCCAAATAATTTATGTTGCATCCATTACCAGGGCCGCGCAAGTGCTAAGCGCCCGTTCTCACTTGTCACCGCGCCGCTAATAGTCACGCGTGGGGATGACTTTAAGCCGAGGCGCTTTGCTGTCCTGTGTAGAGAGAATGTAGATGGAGAATTAATGAATTTAAACTCTGCATCTTTGAGGCAAATCCCCACTCAGCTGTAGGATGGGGCATGTGCCTTTTTTGACCCATCGGTTCCCTAGAAGGTTCTTTGTGGAATGAAAAATGTAAAGAAAAAAACCCAAACCAAGCAGTTCCCTAGGCACCAGGCTTTCCAGCCACCCTGTGGCTTCCACACTCTTAAAAAAATATATATATTTTTATTGATTTCAGAGAGGAAGGGAGGGGGAGAGAGAGAGAGAGAAACACCAATGGTGAGAGAATCATGGATCGGCTGCCTCCTCCACGCCCCACACTGGGTATTGATCCAATAACCTGGGCCTGGGCCCTGTCTGGGAATCGAACCGCGACCTCCTGGTTCATAGGTCGATGCTCAACCCCTGAGCCACGCTGGCCAGGCAGCTTCCATACTCTCATTCCTGGAGGCCTGACCAATAGCAGCACCCCTCTGGGTGCTCCTCTCTCATTTCCATGTCTGCCTTCCTGGCCTCCGCCTGCACCCCAACTCCACTGGGGCTCAGGGTCTGTCACTCCTAGGAATGGGGCTCAGGTTCTGGAGCATGAGCCAGAAGGTGCCTAGGAGCAGGTGGCTCTGAGCCTGGGCACCGGGGACTGTGGGGACTCTGCCCGCCGGGCTGCCCTGGACCCTGTGTCCCAGCGCCCACTGCTGAGGGGTCTCCTTAGCTGCTGTCGCCCCTTAAAGATGCTCCTCAGACTGGGAAACGGGCACGGTTATGATGCGTTGTGTTCATTCCTTTTCACTTCCTACATTCATATTCGGTGGGAATCAGAGCTCAACCCCCTGGAGCCTGCCCAGCCCGTGGCTGTGGCATCTCCTGGGCTCCAGTGACGTGCTCTGTGAATTCCATGACTTGGTCTGTAAATCCCACATGGCCTAGGAAGGCTGCTACCAGTGATGTCCCCGGAATGTCACCGCTGGTCTGGAGACTTCACTGTGTCAACCGCAGGAAGCCCCCCTGAGCAGGGCCAGCCAGGCGGGGGCACCCTTACCGTAGCCACGGGCCCCCAGGCGTAGGGAACACTTGCCCTGAACTGCTGACACACTCGACCAACTTTTCCGACAGAAGCATGTCCTGTGAGGTATGGTCGGCCTTTCTTATTTCCGCATCAAACAAGGTAGTTAGCAACCGCGTCGTCTTTATTAGTCCTTTATCGGCTCAGCACGCCGCAGGCATCCTCAGGGGATGGAGATGGACCGCCCCCTCCCTCCCCTCCAGGACGAGGTCCGAGTGTAATGCACCTTACACACTACACTGTGATTGCAGCCAACACGTTCACCTGGGGAGCAAACACACACAATGGCACCCGGCACACACGTCCCGGACACGCGGCTGTGTGTTTCTGTGGCAGGTGCAGTGTGTTTAGAGAGGAACGTTCTTTCCGCAGACTGTAGCAGTCTGTAAGCGAGTAAAGAATTGTTCTGGAAACTGTACTCCCAGGAAGTCTGCAAGGGGAGCGAGCCTCGGCCTCCCCAGGATTGTAGCCTTTATGACTGTGCACATTTAATACCTTTTTTCCTGTCCACAGAGAAAATGCATGCTTCTCACAGGGAACCCTCCAGGTACCCACAGGTCCGAAGACCAGCAGGCGCCCTCCGTCCAGCGAGAGGCTGTAGTTTTGGCGAATGTGATGAGATTTTAAAGTTTCAAACACAGTATCTGAGACCAGTCCTGGGTTGATTCTCTCATCTTAAGGTATTTGTAACTCCATTGTCAACGCTTTCCCTGGGGATTGATGAAGGGCCCAGGACTGCGGGGAGCACCTCTGGTCTCACCTGGGAATTCCCGGAGAGGCCCGGACGGAAGTGTGCTCTCCGAGTGCTGATGCTGTGTCTCCTATCAGCAGGAACCTGTGTTTAGCTGGCGTTCGGTGTGGGTGTATCAGGACCAGATGAAATGGAGGGAAGGGCTCAGCCACCCACGGGGAGGAAGGCAGGAGCTGTGGCTGGGGAAGGCAGGGTGACAGCAGGGGGACTGTGTGACGGGTGTCTGAGCCACGAGGAAGCCTTGCCCAATGGCCACGCCCAGTGGGGTCCTGGTCTTGGTCAACATAAAGGTCATGTGTCTGCCTCTTGGCCCCACACCTGCACCTGCTCAGAGGAGGGTCACCCCTTCGTTGTGTGTGGTGTGAGCTCCAGTAAGTTTAGAAGAAATGTGTCTGGTTCTGGGCGGAGACTTTGGTTTCTTTCTCTGGGATGCTGGCAGAATGTGGAAACCCCTTTCACGTCCCACGTGATTCAGGGTGCCGGTTCAGGGTTCGGGTTCTGGAGAAGGCCACACACAAATGAAAGAGACTTAGAAAAATACTGATTTGGGAAATGGGGGGCCAGGCGGTAGTCCAACTCTAGTGGGAGAACTACTACCCACTCTGGCTTCACCATCCCTTTTATTAAGATTAAAATTATAGGGTACACCCATATCCCCTAGGCAGGAAACTCCAATAAAAGGCCAATCAGTGTATTTAGGACTAACAGGTGGGGGCTTCTTCAACTACCAATATCTAGTAATTAGTTTTGACTCTTTAGAGCAATTAAGGTTGACCAGCCCTCCGAATTCTCTGTCCACAGCTCTCTATTATTAAAACAATGATCGGCTTCCGACAGCAGAAGCAACTGGGGTGGGATGGAAAAGATTCTTTAAAATGGTCTCCATCTCTTTTAAAAAAATTATTTATCCATTTGTTCATTAATTCCTCACTCCAGAATATTTTTCCATTGATTTTTAGAGAGAGGGAAAGACAGAGAAAAATATTGATGTGAGAGAAACACATCGATTGGTTGCCTCCTGCACGCGTCTCGACCAGGGCCCGGGCCAGGGAGGAGCCTGCAACCGAGGTACATGCCCTTGACCGGAATGGAACCCAGGACCCTTTGGTCTACACACTGATGTTCTATCCACTGAGCCAAACCAGCTAGGGCTGTCTTCCTGATCTTAACCCCACACCCAGAGTGACATTGGTGTCCCTAATCCTGAAGCATTTACTCTCTGCTGTGTTCCTCCTGTGACAGTCGGCTGATTGCCAGCCCTACCCCTCAGTCCTCTGTCTTCAGTGAGGACAACCTCTGCCAATTTCCCCCTCACTCCCCACTCTTCCTCACTGCGCTTCTCATGGCTCTGCCTGCAGCAGAGTTTGGGGAATTCAGTGGGAATTTAATGTGCTCCCAGATCCGGGCGAGCTGTGCTGTCAACACCTCCAGCCCTGCTCCCCCGCCCCCTGCCTCCTCCCGTCCCCCTCCCCCGCCTCCAGCCAGTTCCACAAATCTGGACCCTGGCTCAATTGTGTCCCCCATCTCCACCGAGCCAGCGCTTGCTTCCTTCCAAACCCTCTTGCACTTCCATTTTGCATACGTTCTCTGCTTAAGTCAGCCTGGATTCACAGTTAGTGATGGTTCTGCTAAGATCTGATTTACTTTTGATTTCATTTTGTATGAGCATAAATTTGATCAACTGTCAGGAAAGGTAACACCTTTGTTATTTACAGTGAAGTTCTCCCCGACTCTGCTTAAGAAAGAAATACGTTTGTTTTTCCTGGTGGTTATTGTTGTAAATCGAGCCGGCGATTTGAGGAAAGCAGGCGCGTTAACTCTTGGGTCACTGAAGAGGCTGTGGAATTCTGGGAAAAGCCCAGTGGGAGAGCAATGCTCAGTGAGGGGCCTTCTGCCGGGACCACGTTGGCTGGAGTGACTGCTCCTGGCACAGAGGTCGGAATGACAGGTCAGAGAACTAGGCTGGCTCAGAGATTAACCCTACGTCACGGGAAATCGGTCCCATTTGTCCTTTTCCTCTCTGAGTTCTGTGTTCTTCTATGTTGGCTTCATTTTCAGGCCATTTCCCCACCCACATTAACCAGAAAAGAGGGCCACTCACCCAAATGTCAAAGACCAGTTATCTTAGCAGGGGCCATTAGACATTTATAACATCACTCAGGGCCATACACAATCATCAGCTGAAAAACTAGCCTGCTCTATTCGGCCAAACGTCTCATGAACTCACCCCTAATGCCTTGGCCAGCCCGGACCAAATGATTCCTCAGGCCTCCTACGGCCCTCGGTTCTCCATCCCTGTCTTAGAGAGAGGAGGGCTAACATCCTGGTGACAGTTCTGACCAGCCACTTGGGTGCCATGGCGATCACAGGACCATCTATAAGGCTGGGAGATGTCTGGAGGCCTAGGCCTTGGTCAAGGTCAGGTCTGTGCTTGGGGTGGGCTGGGGGAAGGATCAGCCCTATGGACCCCCCTCCCCTGGAACAGGTCCCCTGAGAATAAGGGGTTCTATTCTCAGAAGAAGGGCTGGTGGGAGCATCCCTGCCCATGAGACTCTGAACATCGTGGGTCAGGAGGGAAGCAGCCTTAACAGAGATCCCAGCCCCACCCGCTGCTCACACCAAGTGAACAGACTCGATGGCCCTGCATTGCGATTCCATCTGCAATGGGGACCTGGGCTAGAACCTCGTTTACCTGAGTTCTGGAGACACTCATTTGCGTCATACAACGTTTCACCTTGGCCAGTGGTCGGCAAACTCATTAGTCAACAGAGCCAAATATCAACAGGACAACGATTGAAATTTCTTTTGAGAGCCAAATTTTTTAAACTTAAACTTCTTCTAACGCCACTTCTTCAAAATAGACGCGCCCAGGCCGTATTATTTTGTGGAAGAGCCACACGCAAGGGGCCAAAGAGCCGCATGTGGCTTGCGAGCTGCGGTTTGCCGAACACGGACCTTGGCCAATGACACCCATTCATTAGTCCCGCATGGGGTCTAGTCCATAAATAATAGGGTCCGTTATCTCAGCTTCTGAGACTGTCATGCTTTCTCTCATAAAACCTGGGGCCCTGAGCCATTCCATCTGCGGTTATGTATTGCACAGGCCCATGCCTTCCCAGGCTTGCCTGACATGAACTCAATAGGAAAGCAAAGGACTCCTTAGCAGCTGCTCTGAATTTTCTTGGTTCATGGCTATTCTCCGAGCTCCCTGCTTCCCGGGACTCACACCTGCACACGCGGACACGCACATAAATACACACACCTGCGCGGATGTGCTCTGGCCATCTTCTACGTGGAGTTGACAGAGCTGACGTCTTCCTAACCTTTTTGTTTGCTGGTTTGCCAAATTCTGCAGGGCTACGATTCTTCCCTCCGTGTTTTACAGATGAGCTGGGTTTCCTTCCCCTGCCCGTGGGCTGGGTTAACAGTGCAAGAAAGCTTCGGAGGAGGAACAAAGTCTGGGGGTGTGATCAGAGATCAGTCTTTCAAAACACAGCTGAACACTGCGCTGCAGGCCTCCCGCTGGGCCTCCCGCTGGGCCCCACGTGTTGGAGCCTGGATCCCTGCCTGCCCAGATCCTCTCCAAGTTCATCTTGGGTCGCAGGTTCACGGCCCTGTTCCTGGTGCTCTGACCATGCGCCCTTTGCCGGGAGGATGTTGGGGTTCCTTCCCTGGCAGGTTCACGTTCTCCCTCATGGCCTCCCTCTCTGACCGGTCCCCTTCAGCGGCCTGCGCCCCAGCCTGGGCAGCAGAGCCCAGGCTCCTGGCGGCCAGCGGACACAGACCGTGCCCGGGCTGGGCAGCCTCCCCGCGTGGAGCCTTCTGCTGACCAGCGGGCGGCCAGGGCTCTATCTCTGGGCGTCTTTGCCTTCGTTTCCTCCCGTTAGAAGGGCAGCCGAGGCCTGCTGTAGGAGGCGGGCCAGCAAGGGCGGCCACGAAAGCTTTTATGTCCCGGGAGCTGGCGCAGAGTCCTGGCGGGCACCTGCTGGGAGTGCCTGACCCACGAGGGGACGCCCTCTATGGGGCTTTGCCGCCACCAGGCTGCCTGAGCCAGAGACAGGCTACCATGGCCCTGAGCTGGGGCAGGTATGGTGGGCTTCCTGGTGGGTGACTTCCCAGCGCCACTGCTCCAGGCTGCCCAGTCCAGGAGGGTCCCCTCTCCCTGCCGCTCTCCCCATGGCTACCGCTGCTCCAGGAGCACCACGTGCCCCCAGGGCCCTGGGGCTTTGGGTGGGATCGGCTCTCTGGTTCCTGCTGTAAGCGATGGGCCGTCTTCCCAGGCAGGAGCAGGTGCGCCTCGCCCCTCCCTCCCTCCCCCCCAACACACACACACACACACACACACACACACACACACACACACTGCTCACTCAGCCGTGGCCTCCCAGCGCCTGCCTCTCACTGGGTCTGCCGGAGGTGGATGGCTCGAAGGAAGGGAAACCTACGGCTTATCAGGCACTCTCGTCCCACAGGACAGGAAGAGAGGAGAAACTTGGTGGGTGAGCGAAACCCAACCTCAGTTGCCTGCACCCCTCGAGGCAGTTGTAGGACAATTCAGTGACGTCTTCCTGGGACGCGGAGGAAAGTGAGCGCTGTCATCTGTCCCGTGCCAGACCTTCATCGAAAATACATTCCCAAAGATCGCGTGCACGCCCACCGATGGTGCAACCGGGCGGCCTTCAATCACTGGCCTCCGCGTGAACTTACAAATATTTTTAATTTTGAAAGCATTCAAACCAGTCACACTCATAAACGAAGTTACGACATTTTGACAGAAGAGAGAAGTCACCACGGCAGGACAAATATTTTCATAATGGTTTTGCTTTTTTTTTTTCTCATTCCTTTCAATATCAAGTCATAATGTTTTTAATGTTTTTGTAAACATGAGATGTTTTAATGCTTGAAAAATTGGATCTCATAAATAAGCTTTATTATCTGTCAAAGAGGATGAAAATATAACTTTACATTTCTGTTTTAAAGTAATTTTAGTGCCTATTAGCTATAAAGTAACGGTTATATATAATTTAGAGTGTGCAGTCACTCGAAAGATCTTGACACATTCACACACACAGAGAGCCGTAATCATAGTCTGGGGATTTCATCGGGAGTATGCACCAGCACAGGATATTAAAATAACTTATGGTGCACTGTAATTCTTGTTTTGTATTTGTCCAAGTAGTTGTGAAGCAGGCCGTAAAGTAGTAAAATAAAAAGCTACGCGCCCACTGCAGCCGAGCTGCGTTCTTAAAGTTATAGTCATCCTTTCAAATTAAGTGTGATTAACCTCGTTGGCATTTCTGGGTGTCATCTTTGACTTTTTATTTCTTAATCGTGTCTCCTGTTTGCGTGGCCGATTCTATTTATCTCAGCTTGTTAGGAGAGACGCGGTAATCGCTTCTGCCCCGGGAAGCTGCGGAGGGCGGGCGTGGCGGCGGGTGCTGCTCAGAACTGCGGAGGGCACGTGACTTGGCGGTTGAGGAGGACGCGGGCGGGGAGGCCTTTCTCGCTCCGGCTGAAACAAGCCAACGGGAGCAGAGCTCTGGAGGCTGGTTTTGTCTGTTGCTTGAATTTCCGGGGGTGAACACGATCCGTGAGATGATGGCCCGGGCGAGCCTGTGAATGTTTAGCTCCCTGAAATGCACGCGCAGGGTGTCCACACGTGAACTCACGGTTTGTGCGTGCGAAGGAGAGATCTTTGGAGGCGGTCTGACTTACAGGTGAGCTTCGAGGACTCTGGCAGAGGAGTTTTTGTGCCTATTGTAAACCAGCTGTAAGAACAATATGTAACCCACTTAAGAGGGAAAAAAAAATCCATTTACTGCGTCATTTATGGAGCTGACATATAACTATTCTTGCCTCATTAAAGCGCGCCCAAGTTTCTCCTCTTCCTGGCCACGCACCTCCCTGCATGCCCTTGAACGGAATGAAAAGGCATTTCTTGAAAATAGTCCTTAATTATACTTTTGCATCCGTTTTGATTGGCCTTTTGCCCACTGGTGAGGTCTCAGCGTCGTTTGGAACTGCAACACGATAGAGGGAAATCCTCCCCCCGTAACTAGCCCTGTGCTTCGATGGTACCCCTGAGACGGAGGCCACGGGAAAGACTTTTGTGTGGTTAAAGATGGGTGCCGTTTATAATCTGCATATTGCAATTAAAGCCGCTCAAGGATCTGACTTGCGTGAATTTTAATTGAAGTGGCGTTCGGGTAGGGATTCGGTGAGTGCACAGATGCGCGCTAAATTAATACGGACCTGGAAGAATGTCTTTCCTCCATAAAAGCACTGACCAAATGTTCACAGATGGAATTCGCAAGGACCCTCCTGGAGCAAGCCAGCAGGGCTCCCTGGGCCACTTCGGCAGCAATCCCACGTACTTTATGCTGGGAACGACCCGCCCCTTCTTTTCCTCGGTAAATTATTCTCATGCCTGCTTCGTTGATGTCTTCAATGTGCACCAGTGCACCTGCATGACAGTGAGAACAAACGAGTCCTATCACGGACTTGGTAGAAGCCGGATGAGGAGGGTGGCTGTTCTCAGACGACAGATATCAGTTAGGAATGTTCACCACAGAAGCGCCTGGTGTCAGCTGAGATGTTGGGGAATAAAGGTGAAACGGAAAGGAAAAGAAGAGGAACCCGTGTTTAGATTTGTTTAGAACTTTTCAAATGTAAGAAGTTATATAGCGTTTGGAACCATAAGGCAAGCAAACGCTGAAGAAAAAAAACCACACACAAAGAAAACCAGCCCATGCATTTCTCTCTGGTATTTCTGAAAACTAGCCCAGTGACAGTCTCCAAACAGGTGTGCAATAAAACACGGGAACAAACAAAGAAAGATGAATTTATATATTACATTTTTAATTCTACTATGGATTTTTCAATACCTCTAAATAAATTATAGGGCGATGATATACAAGCTCAAAAGCACACTGCTTTAAATTTCAATAATAATTTATAATTTTAAGGCACAATAGCTCATTCTCTGCAGCATTCCATATGCAGAAAAGAGGCCATGCTGGAAAATTAAAATAAAATCCCACAATAGCAAGGTGAAGGAAGTTTAGTTCTAAGCGGGTCTGGCAAAAATGTGAAGATAGGGAAATGCCACATCAAATAGAAGCTTAATAAAGATGATTATTAAGAGCTTTCTCCAGGGAGAGGTGCTTTGATATCTGCCCTTCGTTACTTTGCTGTGACTCATTCGTGAAGCAGAGAAACAGTCACTCGTGGCAGAGCCTTTGTCTGGAGAAATCCCAGGCCCGGCCGGCGCCAGGCAGGACCCGGCTCCGGGTCGAGGCTTCGAGATCTGGCCTTTCCCTACTGCTGGGGGGAGCCTCCTGCCTTAGTTACCTGAAGCGTCCATCAGCTCAGGAGCAGGTGGCCTCACCTGACTAAGGTAATGCATGCGGTACCTCTAATCCTTTTAAACATGTTTTCATTTATTTCAGAGAGAGGCAGGGAGAGAGAGGAGCATCGGTGATGAGACTCATTGGCCAGTTGCCGCCTGCGCGGCCCCTGCTGGGGATCCAGCCCGAAACCCAGACAGGGGCCCTGACTGGGAATTGAACCGTGATCCTCTGTGTTCGTAGGTGGACGCTCAGCCCCTGGGCCACACCGGCGGGGCTGTGCCTATCATTCTTCAAAGCTGTTTTCTAGGACGGCATTCCCGGGCCACTGAGTCACTCTTGCTGGTCTGTGGTCACATTTCAGCGACTTGAGACGTTGGAAGGAAAGGTTGGCCAAACTTTCTGACTCCCTGGCCAACCCCAGGCTGGTGGGCTAATTAACTTATCTGTGAGCGATTACATGCTCTCCTCCCAACATAGAGGCGGTTCTGATCCATCTAGATACACTTGGCATAATTATGAAAAATTTTGAATATCTCTTTTATGAATATCACAATCCTCCCAAATTCTCCAGTTGAAATATTATTAACTTAGGCACAGGGGTCTGAGTTAGTCGATTTGACATTGGCAAAGATGATGAATTGAATTCCTAAGGGGTCGCGGAAGTCAGAAAATCCAAAAGTGGTTCATCATTCCTACCCATCTATTTCACTAATTGGATGAATGTTTTAATTTGATTTCCCTCCTGAAAGTCTATCATGTGAAAGTGATCGGATGAGAGCTCTCTGGGCTGCCCTGCCCTCTGCCAGGCCCCGTGGTCCTCCGCTCCGGGTTCCAGGAAACCCGCCGCCGCCGCCAGGATCAGAAGGGAGCTCTGGTTCCGTGCGGGGCGGGAGCTGGGCGATTTCCAGTGAAACCAGGTCCCCCGGGGCAGCCGACACAATCCTTTCCTCGGAGCCTCGGGCCTTGGCATTTTCGTCTGCAGGGTCGTACCTGCTCTGCGACGTCGTGTGGGGCGTTCATAACCCTTGAGTCGCAACAACAGCACAGCATCGAGCCAGAGTAATAATGGAAACCACTTTCGATATACTATATAAATTATTAACTCTTAGCAATTAGGATGATACACGAAACCACCCATTCATTCATTCATCTACTCATTCCAGTCTCACCTCAGGGCACCCCTTCCTTCCTTTCTGCAAATGCTAGCCCCCTAATGTTTGTAGCATACCCCCCATTTTAGCTGCTAAGGCTGTTCTGGTTCGATTTCGCTTTTCTGGGCTTGGTAAGCTGGAGGTCTCCGGTCACACAGCTACTGACCAGGGGAACGAAGGGAGCAATGCCCAGGGCGGGGGCCATGCTGTGCTGGGAAGTGAGGGGGAGAGAGATGGAGGACAGGCCAAAGGTTAGGGCCTAGAAGGGTATGGAGGACCGGCCCTCGGACCCTGACAGGTAAATGCGTGCCATTTCTCAGACTTGCAGCGTCTGTTCCTTCTTGCCAATCTCTTGCACCCGGCAATGTTCAGGATGGGCGGCAGCAGGAGAAGACAGCAGGGGCCGGAGGGCCAGTTCGGGGCCTTCTTTCTCTCTTTGTAACTTTCTTCCGATGCACACATCACCCTACTTGGCAATAGCAAACTATCCCGGAAACACGGCATTCTTCCTTCCTCCTTCATTTCCTTCCCCAAGTAGGTAGTAAGCATGTTCAGAGTAGAGGCTTTTATCCCACCACTGTCCTACCTACCACTGGCTGCTGGGTCTTCACCGCGCAGCAAACCTCAAGGGGTGACCTGGAGCTCCCGTGAGGACCAGCGGCAGCACACAGGCTGACCTTGAGCATTTTCCTTTCAGGAGCTCGGGCGACACAAAGGGCTGGTCTTTGAAACGCTTCCAACTTTCTGCTTCCCAAGATTTTTCTTTTGGGGGGAGGGGGGGCGGGGTTAGGAATGCTTGGCAACTTGATAACAAACATGGTCACAAAAATAAACGTTTTCGGGTCTTCTCTGTATTCAACGAATCCGTGTTCGTTGTAACACTTGCGAACGTCAAAGAACAGTCACCACCCTACCCCGCTGAATCATACCCGCCGAGTCTCTTTTCAGTCAGGGGTGTGGTCAATCACGTTAGAATCATACTTCTATAACCTGCGATTTGCCCTCCACCACCGATCTCGGCCATTTTCCCACATTAGGAAGCATTCTTAACCCGATCCTAAAAGACAGTACACGCTAGTCTATCGGCGAGAGGGGACGCCTTCCCTTAGCCAGCCTCACTTGGACATCTAGGTCATTTAAATTTTTCTTGCCATGATAAATCCTGTGATGACGAATGGCAAGGCACACAATTATTCGCGACGCCCTTGGCGTGTTCCCTTACAGAGAATGTTCGAAGTGGAATTCCACGGTCAAAGGCTGCGTCCAGTTTACAACATGTCGTGACACGGATTTCAGAACGATGCAGATAGAATAATCCTACTCGCCGGTCGCTCATGAAAGTCCCCGTGCCCCCTGGTTGTCACTTGCACTTGGCAGTCTGCGTTTCCTGTTTGTAGTCCTGCTATCAAGGAACTGGTGCTTTGATGTGTTAACTCTCATTTCTGCAGTGACACAGGTAGGGCTTTGTTACCGCACCGGATGGGCCCTCTGGTGTTCTTTCGCAAGTTGTTGGATCCTGGCCTTGGCCCCTTCGTGCAATGGGGTGTTTGTATTTCTCTCATTAACTAGTGAGCGTCTTCTAGCGAGTAAGGATGTGCTCTTAGCCAGTCTGTGAGCGCTTTTCCTCTTGTTTACTATTCACTTTATCTCTTGTATATAAACTGAAACTAACACGATTTTGTGTTCATGAACTATGTTCCCGCCCCCAACTTCAGATAGCACCTATGCTTCCCTTTTCTTCTGTGGTGTAATGTTTATGTTTCACTGTAAGCATTCATCATGGCTTAATTTTAATGTTTTGTGAGAAAGGGGATTTGACTGAATTTTTTCTAGTTAGTCCTTTTTGAACTAAGTCAAATGAATTGTTGACTTAGATTTTATCCTCTGCTACCTTCAACACAGTAAATTCTTACACACATGTAGGGTGAGGTTTTAATTTTGTTTATTGATTGGTCTATTCTCTGGGAAGTGCTGTACTGTTTTAAATATTGTAGCTTTATAGTTTGTTTTAACAAGTCCCTCTCATTCTATCTCAAACATTTTATGATTCTTCTTCCTTATTTATTTCCTAGATTAATTTTAGAATCATTTTATGAGGGACAAATATTCTATTTGGAGTACAAATGAAATTAAATTTAATTTATAAGTTAGTTTGGTAAGATTACATATTGTCCTATTATTAATTTTTCTGTTAACAAACATGATAAGACTTTGATTTAAGTCTTCTTATTTGTCCCTTAATAGGTTTTGCAGTTGACCTTAAAATTTTTATTAAAATCATTCTCTGGTATTGTATATTTTTTGTTTCTATTGTGAATGAACTTTTAAAGAGTCATATTTTTATCTTTTTATTGCTCCTAAATAGAAAAATATGTTCATATTTATACTTATTTCTATCTCACCATCTCTGACTCATCTAGTTAGTCATAATAGTTATCATGTAGCTCATTACTTTGTCTCTTAGTATAGTCTTATTCATGAATTTATTATTTTTTCAACATTTCTTCCTGTTTTTTTTCTGGACTCATTGAATTCGCTAGAAAGGCATCAATATGTCTTATTTTTTTAAATTCTGATTTTATCATGAAGTATGATACAGTATATTTTATTATGTCAAGGAAATATATATATTTTTCTATTTGTGCATTTTTAAAGCCATATATTGAAATAAATACATAGTTCTCACCTTTACTTTATTGCTATATTTAATTATATTACCTATTAGAGGCTTGGTGCATGAATTCATGCACAGGTGGGGTTCCTTGGCTTGGCTGGCTATAAGGGCTGATCCAGGCTGGCCAGCGGGGGGGCAGAAGGGGGAGAGGAGGGACCGCAGGAGGTTGGCTGTGGGAGTGCACTGACCACCAGGGGGCAACTCCTGTGTTGAGCATCTGCCCCCTGGTGGTCAGTGCGCATCATAGCTACCAGCTGGTCATCTGGTCATGATGGTCGCTTAGGTTTTTATATATATGTGTGTGTGTGTGTGTGTGTGTGTGTGTGTGTGTGTGTGTGTGTTTCCCTGGAATTAAACCATCCCTGCCTTCCTGGAATAACTACTATTTGATCATTTCTAAAATGTGTTTAATTTTTATTTCATTCAATATTCAAAGCTATTATTATAGGTTTCTACACAGAATGGTCTCTGACTGTTCTTACATAGCCTTATTTGTTGTTCTCTTCTCTCTCTTTCCGAAAGTCATTTATTAGTGTCATTTCTATTTTATTGGTACATTATGTTTTTAATTTTTTTATTAAATTAGAACAAGTAAGACAGTCTAAAATTATGAGAAGGAAAAGGTAATAGTTTTCTCTATTCCCTCTCCATTGCCCCATTCCTACCCTTAGATAATCAGATCATCAATGTCATCTCAGGGTGGTGTGGTTTGTGTTCTTATCTATCCCCATATCTCTCTCTCCACGTATCCATCATATACATATGTATACATCTTGATTTTCATTTTTTTTGGTCTTGTAAAAATGGGATCATGCTGTAACTTGTTGTTTGCAAGCTAATGGTGCCTTGTAAATATCCTCTGGGCTAATAAATAATGCAAGACACAATCTTTAAAGGAATACTTAATATTCCATAATGTTTTGCAGTGGGATAGTTTACTTAAGCATGCCTCTACTGATGGGCACCAGGCTGTTTCCAGTTTTTTCAAAGCTGCATGGTTATGTACTTGAATATGAATGCCAGAGTGTTTATTCTATAGGGTAAATCTCCAGAAGTAAAAATGTCAGGTTACAAAGTAAATGTGAACTTAATGTTTTACAGGTCATACTAGCTTACGTTCTGAAAGTTTGTGATCCATTCCCCATCCGCATTGTAGGAGAACAGCTCTTTCCCTGTGTCTTTCTTGGTTCCAAATGTTACTGACATTCATGATGTGTCCAGTATGTGGGGAGGAGAACGGGATCACGCCATTGCTTCCAATCCCACCCTCTTGCTAGTAGGTGAACTTTCTTGTTTGTTAAGTATTTATCCAGATGTTTGTCCATTTCTCTACCAGCTCTTCACTCTTTCAGTTATAAAATTGTGGGTGACTTTAGTATCTGGGGGTATTGATAATTGTCTATCAGATGGGTGATCAAAGAGGTGAGTTATCTGTGGCATTTTTAGTTTGCTGATAACAGTTTTAAAAAGCATTATAAGAGTCAAGGGGAAAATTTGGGGGGGGCATCTGTAATACTTTCAACAATAAAGACAAACTTTTTAAAGAAAGCGTTACAAGGTAAAAGCATGCCCCCCTTCCCTATATTGCTTTTGGATTCGCGGTCTTACTTGAGAAAGTTATTTTCAACCTCACTCCCATAAAAATACTACGTAAAAATTCAGTGGAATCATTCATTCATTCATTATCAAATGAAACTGGATACCCTGACCCATACACCTCATATCATTTTTAATTAACTTTTAGGTTACAATGAAAAGAAATTGAAGAAGGAACTAGATTTTGGATTTATCTTGCCAATTTCTATATGTTTTGACTCATTGATACCTGATTTATTTCATATACTAGGTATTGGCTTCTATTTCTTCTGGTTTCTTAGCGAAAGGCTTAATTCATCGGTTGTTTTTCCTCATTCTTGTTTAATAATTAAATTATTAGGCTGTGAATTGCTCCTGGAATTGTTTTACAAAGGGAAGATCACGTGGGTGCATCATCTATGCAGGTCACCGTTTCCCCCGCTCTGACATCTGTAGGGGCTGCGCCCGGGCTGGCGGCTCATGCCCCGAAGGCTGCATCAGGCGCCACCAGCCTCCCGTGCAGAGGGACACGGGGACGGCGCTGACACAGGCTGTGCTTTCTTCCTCTTCCGGCACTTTCTCATCACGGGCTGGGGATGTATATGCACGTGCCTTTCCTCTACGGCTTGCCCGTGGAAAGCTGTGAGCTTTCTGAATCTGCGAATCAGATCTGTGTGTTGTTTTCCTCCCAGAGGGTACCGGATTCGAGAATGGCTCCTGGTCTTTGGCGGGGTGGGGACGAGAGATGGCTGCTGGACTGCCAGTTTGTTTGTTTGTGCTTAGGCTCCGCTTTCTGTCCTCATGTCTCACGTCCTTTATTATTCTTTCCGTTTCCGTGTGCTTGTACTCCGCGGAGAGAACCTCGTGTGCCGTGCACACATCCTCTGTGGGTCGCTGGCTGTACGATGGACTCGGGTCCTCTGGTTGCTGCTTTAATCTTTTGGTCTCCCTTCCTAGGTGCCCTTTTAAATCGGAAGAATAGAATCGCAGCGTATTTAGAGCACCTAGAACTTTACCTGGTACATGATAGCTACTAAGTATTCTTGTCTCCTCTCTGCTCCCCACTCCGTGGGTCTTGATGTGCAAGAGGAAGGCGTGCTCGCTGCGCTCTCTGTGTCCCTCAGTCCTGGGGGGTAGGGGGTGGGGGGAGGCAGCAGGAATGGGATGCCCCTGGGGTTTTATGGTGGGCATGGAGGTGTCCTGGTGGGCATGGAGGTGTCCTGGGAATATAGTTGGATTCCACCTGCTGGCGAGCCCATCAAACCCGTGATGTGGCCACAGTGAGCTGATGGACACGCCGGAAATCACCATGACAAAGGGCAATCATCTCAGAATATTTTTAGGGTGAAGGGAGAGAATCCAGCCAAGGATTCTAGGTTTCCACATCAGAAAGTTTCAGGACAACATCAGGCTGAGTTCGTTTTTGCCTAAATCACGAAGGCGCGTGCCCGTCGCGGGTGAGTCTGGGGACAGAAAAGTAAGCGGGGGGGGGGGGGGGGGGGGGGGCGTCAGCTGAGGTGTGATAAGGGCGCCGTGTCCGGGAAGACACGGTGCTGTCGTTCTTGGAGGGAGCAGCTAGATAAGGAAGCGGACGGAAGCGAGACCCGGGCCCGGCGGGACTCCCGGTGACAGCGTAACAGATGACTCCAGATGACAGGGCGCGAGGGGACGGAGGGAAATTGCATTAACAAACTGCTGCTGATGGTTCTAATAGGATTTGAGCGACCGCATAACCGAGCCTGGAACACCGGCATATTTTTCAAGATGATTTCGAAGGTTGCTAACGTGGAGGACGTCAAGGCTGCAGTTCCGTCGGCGCTCGTTCCGGGCACGGGGTCCTGGCATCAGACGCGCCCGTGTTGTCACCCGTGGTGACGGGGGGGGCATCTCAGTCCACGACCGGAATTAGGCCAAACCCTTCAGGGCGCATCCTTGTTTTTCAGATGGATATCCTCCCTATGGCTGTTACCAATTTAATTTAAGTCAGCACATTTTTTACAATGGGGAGTGGTAGTTTTTAAAACCCCAGTATACCCAACAGGAACCATTTTTATTATCTTTATTTTTTGAAGAAAATCTTTATTGTTGAGAGGGTTACAGATGTCCCCTTGCCTCCCTCACTTTCCCCCTCCACCTAGTTCCCAACCTCTCCCTCCCTTTCCCCCCACTCCCCTCCTCCCCGGCCTTCAGCACCCTGCTGTGTCCATAGGTCAGATCTTTGGGTACTCTCTTCCCACCGCCCCACCCCCTTTCCTCTGAGATGTGTCCGTCCGTTCCATGTTTCCATGCCTCTGAGTCTATTTTATTCACCAGTTTATTTTGTTCATGAGATGTCTTGTTCATTCATTTTGATTTTTAGGTTCATTTGTTGATACATATGTATTTATCGCCATTTTATTGTTCACGTTTTTTATCTTTTTTTTCCTTCTTCCTCTTCTTAAAGAATACCCTTCAACATTTCATATAATACTGGTTTGATGGTGATGCGCTCCTCACAATTGTCTATTGACTGGTTGTGTTTCCGTCACGTCGAATAACACCAAGTAAAAAAGAACATTTAGAAAACTGAAAATATATTGATCTTTGATATTAAGATTCCAAGACAGAAATGTTGAATCATGCTTTCTGGCTATTACTTCCTTTTCAGATGGCATATATATGTATGAAATCCATAAACATAGGACAGGGGTACATCTCTCTCACTCGTGTGGACCTCCAGCGATAAGCTGGGTAAATCCTTTTGTTCTTGAATGAGAAGCGTTGTCTTGCTTTTTCCTTCATCTTTGTCGTCACCAGCCTGGAAAGTGACACACACTGAGTCTGTAATACATTCTGAGCTTCATTAAACTGTTTTAATTTATGAAATTAAATGTCTCTTAAATTCAATCTTCTGACCACGCAGTTGTGGGAAGTCAGTGGGTTAGCCCAGGGGTGCTTGTCCTGGGCGGGGCTGACACGGGGCCACGGGGCTCTCTGCTGTGGGCCCTGTGCAGCGTGAGATGTTGAGCAGCATCCCGGCCCCACGGGGTGCCTGCTGCAGCTCCTCACCTCCTTCCCGCCCAAGGGTAACACCACAAATGTCACCAGATGTTTCCAGATGTCCCCAGTGGGGCGAAATGACCCCTGGGTGAGCACCCCTGAGTTAATCCACTGAGTTATTGCATGGAATTCCCTGTCCCTGCGGGTTGGCATGGCCTCGTTTGCTCCTGATAGAGGCATAACCAGAGGTTACTGGTCTGACGCACAGCGCCTTTCTGACGCTCTTGGCTCCCTGAATGTTGACCTCACCACTCATCCCGCACTTCGGGATGCCTTTCTGTAACTTTCCGTTGATATAATGTCTGATGTAGAGAGAATTCGCAAAAATTGTACAATGAACTCCCAAGGGCCATTTACCCAGACTTACTGACCACTAACATTTTTGCCTCTTTAAATTTCTTTCTCTCTCTCTGTATGTACACATACATAACATATATACTCATACACATACGTATGTATACACATATGTACATATGTACAGATACACACAGAATTTGTTTCCAAATGAGAGTGAGTAGCAGATAGCATGCTCTTTTACTCTGACATATTTTATAGTACATTTCCTAAGAACAAGAAGACTCCGTTACACAATCATAATATAACTAGAGGCCCGGTGCACAAATTCGTGCCCAGGTGGGGTCCAGCCGGCCCGTCCCAATGGGGGTGGTGGGGCCCAACTGGCGGCCGGCCAGCCGGGGGTGGGGACCGATCGGGGCCTTCAGGCCATTTGGTGCTGCAGTGTGAGTCATAGCCACAGGTCGTTCTGCTTGTTCTGGTCGTCCCGCTGTTCTGGTCGCTGGGCTTTTATATAATAGATTATTAAAGTAACTGTAACACTGACTGCTCCATACTCCGTCTCTGAACTCCATCAACTGTCTGGCTACCATCTTCGGAGCCACATTTCTGAGCAGCTGGTCCAGTGTCTTGACTAATCCCTCGGACTTCCTTGGAGTTGTTGACCTTGACATTTTTGACGAGTACACACACTGGAACATCTCTCCATTCGGGCTTGTCTGCTGTGTTCGGAGGCTGAGCTTCAGAGTTTCACTCTGGGCAGGAGCACAGCTGAAGTGACATCTTCTCTGTCAGTCATACCCGGAGGCACTTGAGGTCACTCTGTGTCACTACCGATGGATGTCAGGTTGGACGGCTTTGTTAGGGCAGTGCCTGCAGCTTTCTCTGTTGCAAAGGTACTGGTTTTCTGTTGGTCACAGATAATGTGGGGGAGGGTGCTTTGAGACAATGTCACTATTATGTCCCTCACCAATTTCCATCCGTTCGTTTGTGCATCCATCAAGGAGCCATGCCTGATGGTGGCTGCAAAATGGGGATTTTTCTCACACCAGCCCTTTCTCTCCTGGGCATGGGAAGAAACGGAAAAGCTGTCCCCTCCCTGTGTATGCATTCATTCGTTTATATCAGCACTGGTGTACCAATTCTTCTTAAAAAGTGATGGGCTTTAACCTGTTCCTATCCCTATTTATTCTGTGGCTCAAAACATCCAGGCTTTGGCCAATGGGAGCCCAATCCAAGCTACCTCTGGGTTGTCCTAACAGGTCTGCCTCAATTTCTAAACTCTTCCTGAGCTCATGGCACATTTGTTCTAAGCTCATCTGTCCCTGCTCCAGCCCTGGAACCAGCCATTTCTCCAAAGAACCTTGGTTCCTTTTAGTGAAGAGAGTATTGTATTGTATTGTATTAAATATACTAGAGGCTCGATGCATGAAATTTATGCAAGAGCAGGCTTTCCTTCCCCCAGCTGCCAGCACCGGCTTCCCTCTGGCACCGGGGACCCGGGCTTCCCTTGCATCCCCGTCTTTGTCCAGAAGGTCATCCGGAAGGACATCCAGTCTAATTAGCATATTATGCTTTTATTATTATAGATTTTTATTGATTTCAGAGAGCAAAGGAGAGCGAGAGAGAGAGAGCGACAGACATCAATGATGAGACTCATTGATCGGCTGCCTCCTGCATGCCCCCTACTGGGGATCGAGCCCACAACCAGGGCATGTGCCCTTGACTGGAATCGAACCTGGGACCCTTCCCTCTTCAGGTGGATGCTCTATCCATTGATCCAAACTAGCTGGGGGGGAGGAGAGTATTTTAAAACCCCCTTCTGGGTGCTTGGGGTGGCAGCTGATAATTTAAAATCTTCTCAGGGCAAAGTTGGCGAGGACACCTGTATAAATCATCCGAAAGAACAGACAGGATTCAAGGAACGAGCAAGAGGGGGATGTTCGGGAAGCCAGGCTTCTCTGGGACTTGCCTGATGACTTGGAAACACATTCGCCTTCAGCGCTTCGTTGGCGAGCGCACAATGGTTGTGCCCTGTTTCTCTCAAGAGCTGACTTGGAAAGAACTTGACCAGGGACCTTCCCTCCCGTGTGATGTGCTTGGAAAGACATCACACGGGCCCCACCTTCCGTGCTGCCGGAAAAAGGGGCCCCGTGGAGGCAGCAGGAGTGACCAAGTGCACGGGTAACCCAGCCTCGGTGGCCAGGCGCCGGCCCCTTGAACTTGGCGCTGCGATTGACTTCTTTGGGGGCTCAGCGTGTGCGGCGGGGAGGCCCGGCAGGAGCGCGCGCCTCCCTAATTGCAGGAGGATGGCACGCGATATGGCAGGCGTTGCTTGAACTCTTGGCTTCACAACACAGGCTGGTGCCCTGGGAGCGGTTGGCAGCGGGAGAAGAAGATGACAACCATCTGAAGAGTCAGCTCGCGGCGAGGCCAGCCAGTGCGTGCTTGGCCAGCTCAGGCTCGGTGCGGGAATCTCACCGGATAACATGTGTGCTGGTTCCAGGGGGTGCCCTCTCCTCCTTTTGTCCAGTCTTGGTTGCGCTAGTTTGGGAAGCTGGCAAACAGCGTGGTTTTGTTCAGAGTCTCTTGGCCAGGAGCCTGAGCCACGGCTTGCTTTCTGAGCGATTTGAACCTGGACCAACCATCGAGTTCATCAGGATCGTCTGTCAAGCCGGAACCACACCGAACAGCACCACGCTCAGAGCTGGCGTGGGAACTGACGAGGAGAGCCGTCTTTCCCAAGGGCCACGCTCGGAGGTGGCTGTCTTGTTGGCGTTCCCCCGGGAACAACACCTTTGCTACGAATTTCAAACTGCATACACGTTGTTCCTTTTCGCCAGCAGCCCTGGAGTCTCTAACACAGAGCTTAGCCCACTTGGACTAATGGCCACGGAACTTGCGTCTAAGCTGGAGGACTTTCTCCTGTGGCATCTCTCCATCAGCATCTTCGGACAAACGCTCTCGGGCGCACTGGGAAAGGGGCGCGACGCTACCAGGGGCGCCTACAGCACTGCGTCAGCCCCTTCCCACAAGCCCACGCGTTGCTGGGTGTGAACACCTCCGTGGCTCTTGGCCGTGCTCGGAGGAAACATCCAGAACGGCTGATCACTCTGGACCTAACTGAACTGCTCATCGCCCTTGAACATATGCCTCAGGCCTGGGGGAATTATTTGGATGCCAACCAATGTGCCCAGGGACTGTGATCGATTTACTAATGGATTCAAGTTAGCCTAATAGCTCCAATGTCAATTCTAAGACAAAAACCCAAGGTTGACCCCGTCCCGTGACACAACGAAGACACAAGGGTGGGTCCGTGAGACCATGGTGGGGGGGGGGGCAGACAACTCTAGGTCTTGCCAATGACCAGGTGTACTCATGTTGGCGTTACGTGCATTTTGGGAAAGAGAGCAAAAATTCTGATTATTCTGAAAACGAGGAACAACCATTATGTTGGTAAACTCTCAGAGAAACATCCTTTTCATTGTTAATTTATGCATTTATTGAAAATATTTACAGGAAGAAAAATAATTAACATCCCACATCTCCACAGTGAGAGCCTGGTGGGGCGAGGGAGGGGAGGATCAAAATAGCAATACTCTGGGATCTGAAGTGTGATACAAATGTGATATTCACATGAAAGTTCTCACACGCTCTGAGCTGACAGTATCTCTGTGTTACAACCAGCTCCAATGGAATTAATGAGGTTCCTGGATAATCAATGCAGCAGCGGTGAAGTCTCAAAAGAGACAAAAATGCCAGAAAAACAATTGCCTAATGGCACTTTATGTCAATTATTTTATTTGTATTTAATTAAAAGCAGTCAAAACAGTTGGCTGAGGTGTACAAATTCCCTCAGCTCTATCATTTTTAAAATTGCCTTAAGAGTTTTTGTTGCTGGGTATATAGTTGGCCTTTTGAAATCACCTGGAATCTATTTTACAAGCAAACTCTTGCCAATCATGTTTCCGTTGTTATTGCTTTGGGGAAACGGCTTCACAGATGAGTCAGTGATTCATTAGCGTAGGGATATGACTAGCTTTGGAGTCGGGTTCTTGGGCAGCCAACGGTCAGGAGGCGGGCTCTGCGGCAGCATTTCGGGGTGATGGCTGGCGGTGTCGGCATTTTTAAGAAGATCAGAGGGCAAACGAGGCCACTGAGAACTGGATGAGGAGGAGGGGATGAGCTACCTGTACTGACCACAGGAAAGATGCAAAGGCCAGGGGTGCCAGTCACTTGAATAATGCATACAGTGTGGGAGATGCACATTTTTTCCCCACTTATTAAAAGTGGTCCATGCCCCAGCTGGTTTGGCTCAGTGGATAGAGCGTCCGCCTGCAGACTGAAGGGTCCCAAGTTTAATTCTGGTCAAGGACACATACCTGGGTGGCGGGCTCCATCCCTGATATGGGGCGTGCAGGAGGCAGCTGATCAATGATTCTCTCTCATCACTGATGTTTCTATCTCTCTCTCCCTCTTCCTTCCTCTCTGAAAACAATAAAAATATATAAAAAAATTTTTTTTTAAGTTAAAAAAATAAAAGTGGTCCATTATCGAAGCACCAAAGACTTTTGGTCATTCCTATCAACCTTCATACCTTTTCTCCTGTGCCCCTCTCAGATAAGAGAGAAGATTTCAGCCCTAACCGGTTTGGCTCAATGGATAGAGTGTTGGCCTGCGGACTCAAGGGTCCCAGGTTCGATTCCGGTCAAGGACATGTACCTTGGTTGTGGGCACATCCCCAGTAGGGGGTGTGCAGGAGGCAGCTGATCGATGTTTCTCTCTCATCGATGATTCTAACTCTCTATCCCTCTCTGTAAAAAAATAATAAAATATATTTAACAAAAAAAAAAAGAAAGAAAGAAGATTTCATGCCCAGATAAGGAATGTCATCTGCTGCTTGGACAGCCCCACGCGGCCATGGTTTCATGCAATAGAAGTGTCTTTCTTCCCTTGGTCTGGCTGATGCCGTGGGCTGACTCTTCCAAGAGCTTTCCTCCTGGGGTGACTCTGGGCTGCTGGAGGCAACTAGCTATCGGGGCACCTCTCTCTTGTCCTCCCCTCAGGCTGCTTCCAAGAAGCAGTGGTTGACTGTGTAAAAGATGATGAGTCACAGATCCTGCCTAGAGGGCCTGGTCACGAAGGAACCTCACCCTTGACACAAGGGTTCCGACTTGACCTCAGACCGCCCTTCCTGTGAGTCCGTCCCCAGCCTGCCCCACCCCTCACTGCAGAAATCCGCCCCCCTAAAGGAGAGGGAGTAGGATGGGGCAGGATGGCCTGAGTAGGAATGCCCACGGTCTTGGCGTTGTGAGCTGGTTCTGTTCATTCCTGGCTCTATAACCATGATGTCATTCCACAGGCAGCCTTCGCCACTCCCGGCTATGTCTCAAGATGAATGCGTGCTGTGTGAGCAGCCACAGTCCCTGTGTGCAAGTTCAGTACAATATTCCACGTGTGACTCTGCGTCCATGTCTGCCCTTTTCCAGGTCGGGGCTGTAGAGTTCATTTCCAGTTTTTCTGTTGGGCTCAGTGCCCCTGAGGACGGAAAGTCACTCATGAGTTACCATTTTCACCCCACTGTAAACCCCCCAGCACCTCCTGGTTACAAGAATACTAACGTCTGCCCTAATTCTAGTGTGTCCAGCTGGAGAAATGTTTCATTACCCGCCCCCCCCCCCCGCCCCGCCCCCAATGTTTTGAACGTCCCAGCGTTTGACTATCATGTAACGTATCCGTGGGCAGAGCACACAGGACCTGCAGCATTTACAGCGGCCACAGCTGGACTGCGCTGGGTGGCCCGCGCCGGCCGTGCATGGGTGATGGCTCCCAACGCATTTCCCTGCCCACTAGGCGCTTGGCGACTCAGTGTCTCTGCCTGCTCATTCCGAAGGCAGCGACTTGCAACCACCCTCATCTTCGCGAGCCGTTTGTAATATATGGATGGGGAGCCATCACCGCCTGGTCTCCTGAATTTCCTGCTTGGGATGCAATGGCAGAAGCCATTCAACATTAGCAGTAACAGTATTTGCGCTGTAATAAAGTGTTAATTACTTTCACATGTTAATCGAGTGGGGGGGCGAGGGAGGGAGATTTTGCTACTGTTACTCGGCCTAAAATCATTTCTATGTGATCATTTTCCAGGATATCAAAAACGGAATAATTACGCACTAATTAAGAAAGTCGGGCCTGCTTTGGAGTTAAGACTGCATTAATTTTAATGCCTTTACAGTGCTTTAATTGGGGAGAGGGCTGTAAATTGGGGGCCGCCGTGCCTGCCGTTCCTCCGTAAGGGGGCCTGCCCCCGCAGTCTGCCTCCTGTACCCGGAAACCCAAGGTCAGCACAAGTTTGCAAAATCCCTCTGCTCTTCATGGGAAACGCATTGGTGGTGAAGCGTGCATCGATCACTCTGACAAGCATTTAACTCTCCCAGCGCACACGCTCTCACTTCTTCAATTATTAATTGCATTAAATATATTTTCATATTGTAGATGGTTTGCTGCAAACGGTTGGGAGGTGCTGTCCCCCACGGTGGGGACCACGCACCCTCTGTTGCTACAGAGGGCTCCAGTGTGCGGTGGTTTAGCCCGCCAAGGAGCATGTCTGTCTAGCAAGGGTTGGCCAAGGGCGTGACCTTGGGAATGAGGGTGCTCTTTTCACGGCTATTTGCCCAGTGGTTTCCTCATCTCGTCTGTTTTCTCTTCTGTGGCTGGCCTGCACCCTGGAGGCCAGTCCGCAGGTGAGGGCGGTCCCTCTGTGGGGACCCTCACTCCGGGTTGCAGCAGTAACAGCTTCTGCCTCCTTGACTTTGGGTCACCAGGGGGCCAAGAGCACCGGGCATTCCAAAGGGGACCCCGTTTGTGAAGGAAAGCAGGATGCGGGGAGTCATACTGAGGACCTAGGAGCCCTGATGTGTCCTCATGCCGTTGCTCATTGATTGAGTAGCTCTGTTGTGTGAGACTCTACGGCAGGAAGAAGAAACCCTACTCTGCCCTCGCATCCCGGGTGTGTCAGCAGTGACTCAGCTGCTGCTGCAGAGGGAGCTGCAGAAGGCTGACCAGCAGGGCGTGTGCGGCTTTGTGAGACAGGGGCCACCCGCTGACTTACAGTGGGAGACGGGCCAGTGTGGGGGGCAGCAGGAGTGAACAGCAAGGAGCTCAGGGTCCTGCTGGGCACACTGGGGACCAGGGCATGGGCAGGTCGGGGAGGAGGGTCACTGACCATGACCCTCAACGGCAAACCCCCTGACTTCCTAAGGGGCTAGGTGCTGTCTGTTGAGAGCATCTTTGTTTCCGGCTGCTATTGGACCCAGGAAGTTCAAGGAAGTGGCAATGACACCTCTAGGATTACACTTCTCTCTCATCATGGACCTGGAACAGGCATGTATTGCAGTGCTTCCTCTGTGCTCTGTGGGTTTTGAGACGGAACATCATTGACATATGAAGTGGTCCATGAAATCCTAGAATGCTCAGTCAGTCTTTACTAGGAGCTGATGGTCCCGGGACGAGAGGAGTGCTCAGCAGAAGCGCTGGACCTGGAACCTGGGTCGGTTCGGGTGGCACGTGCCGGTGAGGAGAGAAATGCCAGGGCCAAGGCTGACATGTCCCAGGACATTTTTCCTCAGCGCTACCACATCGCAGCTCTGGGATGCAGATGCTGGCAAGGTCCACTCCCAGGCTGGTGATGGAGGCAGAGTCCTACACAGCCCGGGAGGCACGTTCACAGGCGGCACAGCCATGGCGTCCCCAGGACGCCACGGGCGCCTTCATTCTTTCCGGAGAGAGGTTATGACAAAGGGGGTCTCGGGGGGAACCGCGTGGCAGGTTGGGGATTCCGGCACTGCGGGAAAGGGAGGCTTTGCTTCCGGGGACCAGGGTCCGAACGCAGCCCCACTGCAGACCTTGCGGGCGTGACTGTGGGGTCTCAAGTCCTTCATCCTTGACATGACACAGGTGCACGACACGATGCCCGAGCTTGCTCCCAGGCGTGGCTTCCTACAGCCTCTAGAACCTGAGCACATGGCCTCCCCACCCCATGACCTCCACATGCCCGCCGCACGAAGGCGGATGTGTCCTGTGCCAGACACACATGTGGCGCGTTGGCCCGTGTGTTGGCCTTGACTGCCTCCAGCCCTGGGAACAGATGGATCATGGGTCCCTGGGAAGCACGGGCCGCGCCTTCCCGGGAGGAAGCCCGGGCCCGCTGGGCTCCCTGGGGCGCCGCAGACCCCATCTCGGCGTCCAGAAATGGTCAGTGACTTTGATTCACTGCACAAACCAGCCAGCGTGGCGGACGGCCAGTCAGGATCCTCAGGCTGCGGCGAACTTGAAGGTGCCAGCGGGGCACCGCACCGAGGACGCCCTGGCTCCGTGCCCGCCCTGGTTAGTGCGAAGCGGCCCCGAGCACCTGAGGCCCGTTGGCAGGGCGCGCGAGTGCCTTTTTAAGGAGAGGCAGGCTGCCAGCCACGATGAAATATGCCATTGTCCATCTGTTGCTCAAATTAAAAAAATTTCCTTCCTTCCTCTGCCAAGAATCTCTCTAACTACTGTCCGGTGGTCTCACCTCCCGCTTGGAGGGGGCGGGCACTAAAGAGGTTGGTACCTTTTAAGGGAGCCGTTGGGTGTGGGGACAGGGACTCTCACTGGCATGAGGGAGAAAGAAGGGGGATTCTGGAGGAATGCCACGGAAATACCGTCACCCTTTAAGAACAATGCGAGGGCTTCACGATTCACCAGCCGTTTCTGATCAAAACAAAGCCCAGTCTTAAGAGGCCATTTCCCTGCTTTATTCCAGGCGAGTCCCTGTGGTTTCTACAGACTTTTGGAACCTCTGAGACTAGGGGTTGCCCCCAGGACTCACTTCATTAGTAAGAGTATAGACATGTATGTGTATATATCTATAACCTAGATCTACATGTCCATCCATATATATGTATATATGCATATATATGCTTACTTATATATGTATATGTGCATATATATGCATATATATATGCCCACAACAAGAGTAAACGTCATATTCTTGACTCGCATCTTACTTTGTTTCTTTCTATTTCTCCCATTTTTACAGCAGGTTTTACCCTTTGAATCAATCCTTTCCTCCCTTTCCCATCGGCGAATATTTATGGATATGGAGTCATCTTGAACATAGCAGGAGGAAGTCAGAAATGACAAGCAGAGGGTCAAGTCTCTGGCATTAATGATAGACAGAAAGACATGGGTGGTCAAGAGTGAGGCAGGGAGAGGGAGCTTCCCAGGGCCATCTGGGCCCCCTAACATTCAGGACACTGGGCGGAGGGAGGCGCAGAGGGGACGGCAGGGAGGTTTCACAGAAGAGTCTCCAAGGACAGGATGGACTCAAGACCCGGAAGTAGGAGCTGAGGCAAAGAATGTGCTTCCCGCCTGAGCTGTTCCCCCTGTCTCTCCAGCAGATTCAGTCTGGAGGTGATGCCTCGGCCCTGGGCAGGGAGAAGGAAGACCGGAGACACAGCTGGGACCACACAGAGTCTGGGGACGCAGATGCGGAGTCAGACAGCAGTGTGTCTCGCTGCATTCCCCTGGGTGTCTCCTAGTCGTAACCCATAAGCATCATGCTCTTTGTTCTTGTTTTGCTATTTGCCTCCTCCTCTTTGAGATGGCAGAAAAGTCCAAACCTCTTCCCTATTAAAATTTTCTCTCCTTGGGCTGCTCTCCGTTGGGTAAAAACTTTCCCACTCTCCTTTCCACCGTGTAGCCTTTTGGAAATGTATATTTTTATTTACCGTCTCTTCTCCTTTACTTTTCAGTCCCCAAATCCATCATAACTTACTGCATTTAATTTACATTGTCTAACCAAAATTCTAATCTAAGGGACACCCTTGAGGTATTTTCCCTGACCTCTGTCGAGAATTTAACATTTACTTGATTCTCCCCACCCCCCAAATAAAACAGCTACATTCTTCAACATAAAAGTCATACATGCTTATTTTTAAAAAATTGAAAATTTTGACACAATGAAAAAAAGAAAATACAATTCTGACCATATGAAACAGCAATAGATTTCTTTTTATTTATTTATTTCAGAATTTTTTGCATGTAGTCATATACAAGTTACATGTAGACATGCATTATGCATGTATAAATATATATCACATATAGATACATGTATATATATGTACACATACATATTTATTTTGAACTACGTATTATATTGTGTTATTTATTTTATGTTTAGAGAGAGATATTGAGAGAATACTATGGATACATTTTATGTTTTATCAGTTACATTTGCCATTTACTAGTCTCAGAAACAAATGGAGAAGCATTTGCTTTATTTCTCTTCTCTAAGGAAGATTGTGTGAAATTAATATTAATTTTTTCCTAAATGCTTGGAAGAACTCACCAGGAAAGTCATCTGGGCCCTGACTTACTTTTGTGGGAAGGCTTTTATGCAGAACTCAGTTTTGGTTGCTGGTATAGGGCTATTCTGATTTTCTATTTTTTCTTGTGTCAGTTTGGTAGGTTGTATTTTGAAACAATTTTTTCCTGTAATCTATTTATATTTTCTAATTCACTTCATCACTCTTTAGTCTGTGAATTTTTCATCATATAACTGACCCTAAATAGTGGGAATTTCTCAAAAGCCTTTCTTGGATCTCTTCTTCCTTCTCTCTAAGTGACCCCCCCAGTGACTTGATATATCCCCATCAACCTGCTCTCCCATTAACGCCTTTTCAATTGAGGTAATGCTAGGCACCTATTTCCAACTGCCTGGTGCATTTCTCTGCGTATGTGCCCCAGGCCGGCCACAGTGGGTGTTACCAAAACTTAACTTGCATTCTCCTTCCTCCCCTGCAGCACCTGGCCTCCTCCCTGTGACCCCGGTGCCCGGTGAATGACATCACTCTCAACCTCTTCCCAAACTTTGGTCTCTTCCTCACGCCACGTAGGTTCTAGGCCAAACTCCTAATCGGTCTACTTGCTTCATTTCGCCCCTTCCTGTCAGGTTCCCCCGTGACTAATGTTAGTTTTCTGCTTTCTCCTTGTTGTCCTTTCCCCAGAGGAGAGGTGGAGCCTCTGTCTCCTGGCCTGGCCCTGCCTCCAGAGGCCTCTCGGGACGGCTCTCACACACGGGCCCTCCTGGGGGCGGCTGCCCTTTCACACCTGACACCCGCCCCGCCTGGAATGCTTTCCTCCACATCCAAGAATGAATTCCTACGCTTTCTGTCCAAGTCTCAACTCAGGCTTTGCCTCTTGACCTCAGCACAACTGTGTAGATGCCTTGTCGTTGATGGGACCCCCACACAGCCTCCCTCTTTCTCTCTTACGGCACACACAGTTGCCATGGAGAAAAAAAAAATATCGCCTATCTTCTGCACTAGCCCCCGAGTCCCAAGCTCTGTTTTCTTAGCCAGCACTCTCAAGTTCTCAATAGATAGGTTCAGATCGGATACTTGATGTTCATCTGAATGTTGAAAGAATAAAAAATATGTTTAAAAGTGCTATTGATAGAGTTATTTCACTCTCACTTTTTATTGACAAACATGTTGGGCAACATTTTTTTTAAATGTATTTTTATTGATTTCAGGGAGGAAAGGAGAGGGAGAAAGAGACAGAAACATCCAACGATGAGAGAGAAGCATCGATAAGCTGCCTCCTGTACGTCTGCCCCTGGGGAGGGAGCCCACAATCTGGGCACGTGCTCTGGCTGGGAACCAAACTGTGACCTCCTGGTTCACAGGTCAGCACTCAACCACTGAGCTATGCTGGCCGGGCAGGAAATGTTTTTGGTAACACATTGAAGACGGGTATTTTTGTGCCTCCGTTGGATTTTCATTATTTCAACATCCATCGTGTTGCCCGCGCATTATACGCTATGGCTGTTTTCATTGGCTGACAGTGTATCCTGGTGTTTTCTCAGTTGTATTTTGGAGCCATATTATAACTGATGTCTCCATTTCATGGACCGGAAACATGAACCCAATAATTGGCATTTAACCCAAGTCCTCAACCAGGAAGCGATATATTTTTTTTTCTTTCCATTGCAACTGTGTGTGCCGTAAGAGAGAAAGAGAGAGGCTGTGTGGGGGTCCCATCAACGACAAGGCATCTACACAGATCTATCTGTAAAAATGGATCATCAGCTATCTCTTCTTTCTCTTACAATTGTTTTCCTTTCAATGATCCTGCTCAGAAGTCTCAATTCTTCCGCTGGTTAACTAAAACAACAGTGCAGCATGGTCCAGCCCCACAAATTTCGTTCAGCTTGGCTTCCTGTCGATAGCAGAACCCCCCGCCCTACCCCCAGTCCTTTCACAGGGGTCACGGTAGCTCTTCATGAGGGCCCGCCCCTGTAACAGGCACTTACACCTGCATCTGTATGTTATCTCGGTGAATGCTTTCAGCCCCCGCAGACTAGATATTCTTATTCCCATTTTGACAGTGAGGATGTTGAGACTCCAAGGTGAGTGGCCCGCGGCTGCCTGGACCCCTCCATCCGCTTTGCCCAAAGCCGTGAGCACTACTGGGCGGCGCTCTCCTGCACTGCCATTCACTCCGAGGGCACAGATGGCCTCTGTCCTCCGCACAGCAGTGGCCGCCTCGCTTCCAGATCTGAAGGAGCTGCTCCTGCGAAGCCAGGGCACCTTGCCGTGGGGCCGCCCGGCGGGCTTGGTTTGGGCGATACTGGAGCCCAGAGAGTGAACGGAGGTCTCAGCGCTGGTTCTGACCGGTGATCTCCCCGGGGCTGTGGGCATGGGGGTTCGCCCTGCGGCACCTCCGGCTGGGCCCGCCTGGAGCCAGTGAGTAAGGAGGCATATGGTCTCCACTCCAAGGTGTACCCGGACGAGGTCCCTCTTCAATGGGTACAGTCATTTCTCTCCAGCGGTTTTTTTATTTCCATTTTACTGTTTACGGGGAGTGGCTCTTTCTTCCTGAAGCAGCCCCGCTGTGGAGCGAACCAGGCAGCACTCTGTTCCAGATGGACTAGAGCAGGGCGGGAGCGTCCAGCCCGTGGGCCGCGTGAGGCCCACGAAATCATTTGGTCTGGCCCTGCCCAGGCCCCCGCAGGCGGGACTCGGAATTAATAAATCTGGGAGCTTTTTCTGTAGCAGCGTGACTTTATATGAAGGGAATTATATCGAGCGGGTGATGTTCTAAATAACCAAATGGCCCTTGCTGAAAAAAGGTTCCCCACCCCCAGAATAGACCCTCCGGGTTCTCGGCCGCCGATGTGCCGGCACCTTGCCCTGACCGCCTGTGGCCAGCAGGGACCCCGGCGTGTCCCATCCTCTGGCCGCATCAGGAGCTGTGACAGGATCAAGGGGTGTCGTTTGCAGGAGGGGGGCCTAGGTGGCTGTTCTCAGATACTTGCTCGTGTCGTCCTGCCCGTAGTATCAGCATCCTGGGGCTGCCATAGCAACAGCACTTTATTCTCGCACAGCTTTAGGGGCCGTAAGCCCAAAATGAAGACCGCTGATTGCACGAGCGTTGGAGGGGATCACAGAAGGCATGTGCTTCCTCCAAGGCGAGGAATTCTCCCTGCTTCCCTCACTGGCCAGGCCTGTGTTAGGCCTCTGGTCCCTGCAGCCGCCCCCAGGGTGTGTCACAGCTCTTCATCCGATTACCTGGTTATCACCAGACAGATCGTTCCCCAACAAGCAAGGTCCCCCACCCCGGCAGCAGGTTAGACCACGGAGACCTTTGTTCTGCAAGACATGATTTTTTTTTTTTTTTGTGTAAAAATAAGGACTGTGAGGTCAAATGCATTGGGCAAGTGATGAGTTAAATGCCAGGAGAGAGAGCTTTTACTGGAGAATCCCCAGAACCCTCACTAGGCCCATGGGCATCGTGTCCCGGGAGGAAAGATAACACGCTTCCCCAAATTATTGGATTTTATTCCCCACCACGTTTTCACGGAATGACCGCACTGAGGGACACAGAACGGGGACTGTTTTTTTTTTTTTTTTTTTAACATATGCATTTTATTTATTTATTTATTTATTTTTATTTATTTATTTTTAGCAAAGGTAGAGATCTATTGAAGAACAAGTACAGACTCCCACGTGGGGAGAGGGAAAGAATCTCACAGCACAGACTCCCACGTGGGAAGGGGGAAAGGGTCCCCCATTTTATTGATTTTTTACCGAGAGGAAGGGAGATGGATGAGAGAGAAACATTGACCAGCTGCCTCCTGTACACCTCCTACTGGGGATTGCCCGCAACCAAGGTACATGCCCTTGACCAGAATCGAACCTGGGACCTTTGAGACTGCAGGCGGACGCTCTATCCACTGAGACAAACTGGTCAGGGCAGAATGGGGACTGTTTTGCATGATCACGGCTTTGACAATGTCTGCCCTCCTCATCTCTCCAGAGCGCTCCTGTTTGCAAGGGAATTCCTTAGCACCGCCAGGGAGACATCAGGACCCAGCAGATGGGTGGGTGGGGGGGGGGGGGGCGGGGTTGAGGCTCATTGACTGCAAGGTCGCCCTGAAGCTGCTCACGCTTCCCGGAATTTTCCAAACACCAGGCGATTGGTTCTTCGTAAGCCCCGTCTCCCCATTCCTCACCGAGCTGCCGCGCTCAGCTCAGGCCCGGTGAGGCGTTAGGCGTTGAGGAGGTGAGGGCCGACTCCCTTCTAGCAGCGATGGCGAGAAGTCGAAATGCATCAGGAGATGCCCACCTGGTGGAACGCCCCTTCCTTCTCAGTGGGCTGGTTTTGTTGGTTGTTGGGAAAGCAGCGCCCCGTTTCCCCAGGGTTTGGGCCAAGCACCCTCGTGTCTCCTCCTCCCGGGGGGGCCCGGCAGCATCTGGTGAAACCTGCTGGTGGGCAGCGCTGGCGCGCGGTGAACGCGACAGAGGACACAGGCCAACAGGCAGTTTTCAACTTTTCCTTCTTGTTTTCCTTTTCCTGCCCCAATCCCTCTTCGCCACAGCTTTCATGAGAAATTTAGGTAAAGGACAGAAACGCCCCAATTTTTGATACCTGCCAGGAGAACAATTAGGCCATTCGAAGTAACAAATGGTCCGGACTCATGTCGCCTGTTGAAAATTTTCAAGCTACGTTATTTCTGACACGAAAAAACAAACAAACAAACACTAGTTGTTTTGGCCAATGGTGAGCAGAAGCAGTGTCAGCGTTAGCAGATGCAGCCAGGCAGGCTGGCTCTCCCCCCCGTCATGCCTCATTACAGTGTGCTGACTCGGGTGGGTTCCCGGGCCTTTAGGTAAACAGTTATTTACATGAACTGCGACATTTTTCTTTGGTGACACTTTCTAATTGTTCAGGCAACCAAGGCTGATATATTAAACACTTGGAGAAAAGCTTCACCTGCGAAACAAATTACTTGAAATTAACTATCCTTTCAAAAGAGAGGCAGAATTTCAAGATGGACAAATTAGGCCCTTCCCAGGCACATATGGTAAGTGTTTCAAACACGTCCCCACTGGTCCCCACTCCAGAGAACAATTCTTCATGATGGAGTGGGCGACTTGCTGGCTCATTTGGGGCTCCTTCCGATGCCAGCATTCGCCCGCGGTGCGCTCGGAAGGGAGCCTGCAAGGGCTGAACGCCGTGCATTTCCCGCCCCCCCCCCTCACCCCCCGCCCCCGGCAGCTGTGGTCTCACTCCGTAGCCTCTGCTTTAGAGTTTAACTCTTTCTGATGTCGACACCAAGCCCTGCCTGCAAAATTCGCCTGTTCTCTGCTGCCCTCGACGCATGATTTCTGGCCACTTCAGTGCTCACTGAGTCTCTGTGCCAGCCCCTCCATTAGCCACACGTACCCGGTGTCGTCCAGGCATGGCAGATTGACATCCCCACCCTGGGCGGGACAACACGGGGTCGGGTGAGATGAATCACTAGCACCTCATTCTGGGATGACCACTCAGCTCAGGGTATGGGGCTACGGGAACTGCGAGTAGCCTATTCAAAATCAAGGTCAAATCCCTACTGGACTGGGCTGGATCAGGTTGCTCCAACTTTCCTGTCCTACTGGGAACTTCAGAATGTGACCTCTATTTGGGAAGAGGGCCATATCTACTGCAATTAGTGAAGAGGAGGCCATAACAGAGAGGAGCGAGCTCTTAGTCCAGCACGACTGGTGTCAGCACCCAGACACACAGGGAGAATGCCAGGAGGAGAGGAATGCAGAGGCTGGGGAGATGCGGCCACCGACCAACGGACGGCGGGACAGCCAGCAGCCACCAGGAGCTGGAGAGAGATGCTCCCCGCGCACGCTAGATGCAGAGATGATAAACTAGGTCTGGATGGCTTTGACAAGCTTCGTTTCACAGCGGGTTTCTAGCGACACCCATGATGGAAATTGGCCCAGAGGAGAAGAGAGAGAAAGGCGGAATGGGCCGTTTCTCCCACGTGGAGCTGACAGCACATCAAAGCTATCTATTCGCTGCCACCCCAAAAAGGACAATCACCCATGGTTTCAGATGTCATTCCCACGTCTTTCCTCCTTCTTAGCCACAGCAAGCGGCGTTTCCGTAGGAACGGTTTCTGGGCATAGACCAGAAGGAAATTGTTTCAATTCACTTAATGACGTTAGGAGACTCTAGACATCAAAAGGTGTGAAAGGTACAGAGCGAAACCTATACGCCAATGTTACCTACAAAAAGAGATGAGACAGCATGGAGGGACCCGGGGAGCATCATGCTAAGTGAAATAAGTCAGTCAAGAGAAAGACAAGTATCATATGATCTCACTCATATGTGGAATCGATGAGCAAAATAAACTGACAAAATAGATCCAGATTCACGGAAGCATCAACAGACTGAGGAACCTCAGAGGGAAGGGGGTGGGGTGGGAAGAGACCAACTGAAGACCTTGTATGTATATATGCATAACCCATGGACACAGACAATAGTGGGTGAAGGCCTTGGGAGGGGATGAGAGTGGGGCGATGGGGACAAAAATGGGACATCTGTAATACTTTTTATAATAAAGATAAATTTTATTTTAAAAAAAGATGTGCAGGTCTTATAAAAAATATTACCCTATGGAAAGGCACAGCACATCCTATATAATAAAAGGCTAATGTGCAAATCAACTGAAGGGCGGAACAACCGGTTGCTATGATGCGCACTGACCACTAGGGGGCAGACGCCCCCTGGTGGTCAATGTGCTCCCACGGGGGGGAGCGCTGCTCAGCCAGAAGCCAGGCTCATGGCTGGTGAGCGCAATGGTGGTGATGGGAGCCTCTCCCACTTCTGTGGCAATGCTAAGGATGTCCAACTGATGGCTCCCATGGGGAGCGGGCCTAAGCCATCAGTCGGACATCCCCCAAGGGCTCCAGACTGCGAGAGGGCGCAGGCCGGGCTGAAGGACCCCCTAAGTGCAAGGGTTTCATGCACCGGGCCTCTAGCTCAAGAATAATGATCAACTCCAGCATTTGCTAGGCATGTGCGTGGGGACGCTGGTACACGAACATCGTCTCAGCCCCGTTGACAGCCTTTGAAGAAGCAGAGGGCGCCATGGCTTTAAGAGGTTAAGATGCTCATGATCGCATAACCGAGAAGTCGAGATGAGATGCGATCTGGGGTTTTTTTCTGAGAGTCCAAACTTTTGCGAATGATGCATTGTGACTTCGTGGTACTCACTGTAGACAAGAGCGAGTTGCTGTGAAGAAAGTGGGAGGACGCAGGAAAAAAAGGAATGGCTTTCTTGTTTGCTGCAGACGAGCTTTTTGATACAATATAACGTTTGTCCTTGATGTTAACCACAGGGAGGAAGGGGGAGTCTTCTTTACTAGGGAAGCCATATTTGCATTAGATCATCAGATCGCTGCCTTCCAGGTCTCCTACTAGCATCTTCTGCCTTAGGAATGACACAGGCTGGTCACTATGGCGCCTCTTGTAAAAGCGTGCTTTGTAAATTTTATTAAAAAGAAAGATAAGACATGGAACACATTCACTAGAACAAAGTCGATAAAACTAGCATTGTTTTCGGTTGATGTAACTATTTGTGAAACTTAAAAGAATCAACGGAAAACATATTAGAACTACGAAGACAATTTTCGCTCATAATGAACAATTTAAACTAAAACTTAATTTTTAACTCATGTGCATAAATGAGTAGATTCTTATTTCCTACAACACAACCAAAAACATAAGGCATATATTCCAGGCAAAATGATATTAATTACCATAATGACAGGAATATAAAATGTCTGAATAAAATTACAAAATGTCCTGGAAAAGTATTAAAAATTATAAAACTTTGCCAAGGGACAAAAAAAAAAAAAAAATGACAAATGACCATAAAGAAGAATGTTCCCGCATGAGGAGGGTTAGTAGTGCAGATGTCAACGTTCGCCTAATTCATCTCCAAAGCCAATGAATATCCAATTCTAGTCCCAGCGGGACTCGGGGTGGAACTTAACAAGATGTTGTTAAAGTTCATCTGGAAAAATAAATGGCTGAGAAGAGCCAAGGAAATTTTGAAAAATAAGAATAATGAGAGCGGACTTGACCTACTAGATATTGAAATACTGGAGTGATTAGAACAATGCGCTCTGGGTGCTGGGTAAATGAATCCATATAACCGAAAAGAAAGTTCACGAAGAGACATAAATAATGTAGATATAACCAAGATGACATTTTAAGGTGGAAGAGAGGATGGATTATTCGGTAAATAATTGGGGGCAACTAGTTAAGCACTTGGGATTAAAAAAGTTAGCTTCCTTCTTTATAATTAGACTAAAAATAAGTACCAAGAAGATGACTATTTTCAGTGTAGGGATGGATCTATAATTAGTTCTAGGAAAAAACCTACGGAAAAGTCTGTCCAATGTTTCTGTGGCAAAGGCTCTTGTAAATGTGGAATCCCATGTAGAAACCAGGAAAGGAAAGTAGCTGCATTGGGATTGATAAAGATGTACTTTCGTATTACAGAGTTACAATGCCAACCAAGTATGAAGGACTTTGCAACTTCTATTACAGTCCAAGTGTTAATATCTTTAATACATAAGTAATTCTTCAAATCACAAAGGAAAAAGTAAACCAGCCATCCCGAGGCTTAGAAATTTATCATGGTACTCACAAAACGCATTCTCTCTCCCTCTCCATCTCTCTCTCTCTCTCTCTCTCTCTCTCTCTCTCTCTCTGTCACACGCACACACACACACTCACACATGGTTTTATTCTGGGGCTGTTAAAATAAAACCCAAATGATGGTAATCAGTGTGTTAGCATTGGGGGACTGGTTAGATATATGGGGTAATGCTGTGTTCAGGAAAAGGATATGGTTTGTGATTATATGGGGGAAATCTTGAATCTATCCGATTAACTAGGAGTCCAAAATAGAGAAGTGTGTGCTGTGCGGCTATCCGGGATGTTTACGGTAGGAATCAAAACCCAGGGTTTTCAGTGACTGCATTTGAGGGGAGGACCTGGGGCGGGGGGGAGGGGTCGGGGCTGGAAGGGAGGCAGGCTGTGGAGTCTTCTAATCTCACGCACGCATTAAAAACATTCAATGGAAATTACTGGAGAGAGATTAGAAGCAAGTTCAGTTTTCTCCTTTATGTTTCCCTGTCATTAAAACAACTAACAAAAAAGCTAATAAATATTAAGTTAAAAATAAAATTGTAGAAAAAAAATATGCAGGAGATTTAAAAGGGTCATGAAATAAAAGAGAAATATAAATGGCCAATAAGCATAAAGTCTCTCGACTTGAGTTGTAATGAAATGCAAATAAAAATGAAATAGCATTTGACGTATAAAATTACATATAAAACCTTTTACTTATAAAAATGTTTTAATGGTCATATCTGATGTTGGGAGGGCGTAGGCTGAGGGGAGCAGCCAGAGGTGAGGTATGTGCTATAGCTGTCGGGTTACAGAATTCACAGTGTTTTAAGTTCCCCTTTAAGCGCGGCCCCATGGAAAGAATTACAGATGCTAATACCGATGGGGCCTCGGAGATTTTCAGCGCAGTGTCTTTGGTGGCAGGAAAGAATGCCGTCGGCTGTCCAGTTCTGGTCCAGCCCTCCTGTGACATATTAGACGGCCCTTCAAAACGCTGGGAAAGTGGTGGGACATGATTTAGCATAAAACAGTGTAGGACGCAGTCATCGTTCTGCCTGTCTGGTCGGTTGCAAGGTCTCCTTTAAAAAGTGTGAGGGGGGACGTATGTAATACTTTCAACAACAGAGGTTTAAAATAATCATCATCATCATCTCCAGGAAGTCACTGGGAAAATTGTCCTGCAGAAAGAGACCAATCGTAGGATACACAGAGGAATAAAGAAACTTTAAAAAGTGTGAACTCAGGCAGGAGATGGAAAGGAGAGGCGCTAGCGTGGGGATGGGTGCCCCTGGGTGGGGGGAAGGGAGGTTCGGACTTGACTTCCGTCTGCTCATTCTTCCTCCCCGTGATCTAGACCCTGGCACGAGTTCCAGGGAAGGGGGCCCATCATTCCTTCTTGAATTTAGCAAAAATGTCTCGCACGTCTCCTCTGCCCAGGCTCCGGGCCCCTCCTGCCGCCCGGGGTGCGTGGTCCTGGGAGGAGACGCACTGGGGGAGCGAGGAGCAGACAGCCCGAGCCCCCCCCCCGCCCCCCCCCCCCCCGTCCCCCCGCAGACCCTCCTGCCCCCCACAGACCCAGAGCACGGGGCGTGGCCGGGAAACCGTTCCGCATCTCCGAGTTTCCGTCTACACCTTCTGAACATTCTCTGATTCTGTCAGAGGCAAACCCTCCAGGGCAGTGGCTCTGGTCTGAGGCCCCCCCCTCCCCCCCGCTCCCCGCACCCCACAGTCCTTCTGGAGGAGCCTGTGAGCTGGCCAGGGGACCCCTCACCCCACCCTCAGCCTCAGGGGCAGGGTGCACCCCAAGGGCAGGGCTGTGACCTCTCCCAGGGGAGGCTGGTGTAGCAGACTCAGGAGGCGAGCCACGCCTGTGAGGACAGTAGTGAGCTGCGGCCATTCTCCCGGCCGGGCTGGCACCGCCACCATTGCCAGAGCTCTGGGAAAGGCGGCCAGGGTCTGGGCAGATCTGCAGGAGGGAAGGCGCACGGCGCAGCCCTAGCGCGATGCCCGGCCGCGGCAGGTACTCCGCAGACCCCCTGGAATGGGCAGCAAAGGAGAGCAGCCTCGTGGCCGGGGCCTCACCCCTGCACCTGCCCTCCCGGATCAGGCACCTCCGTTCTGGCCATGGGGCGTCTGGCCCCCAGAGAACCTGGCCCCCTGCTGCCGGGGCTGCCTGAGGAGTTTCCTGCCCGGCGTGGTGCAGTCAGCCCCCCTTCCCCTAAGGCCCACCCCCAGGTGGGCCCTCTGTGTGCATCGCACCCGTTCTCCTGGCGGCGTTGGCGCGTTCACTCCATCTTATGGCCAGTTCCCTGTTTCCAGGGCGGGTTACTGTCCTTGGCACGGGGTCACACCGGGACCCACGCTCATGCTACCCCAAGCAGCAGAGTGACTTCCGCTCTCGTCCTGAGCTGCTTGAGGCTTCGTACTCCTTCAGGGAGCTGCGTCCCCTCACCCCTGTGTTTACGCCAAATTGCAGGGATGGTGCGTCCTGAGGTGACAGCCTCTGTCTCCCCGTGCACACCACACACAGACAAGTACACACAGACACACAGACACACACACATGCAGACAGTGCACACACAAACCCACATACAAATATGCACACACACACACAGGCCACACACAGATGCTAACAGATGCACATCCACACAGACATGCGCACATACCGACACACACATTCAGACACACAGTGACACGCTTAGACACACACATAGACAAGCATCCACACACACGGAGACACACTGACACACAGATACACACACAGACACACATCCACAGGCATGCACACACAGAGACGCATGCGGATGCACACACACACAGTGCTCAGAGGGTCCCTTTTGGGCCACATCAAGGGGCTGCCTCCAGGCCTCGGGGCCCCGGGAGGCCCATGCATCTCACTGTCTCCCTCCCAGGATGCGATTACCTACCGGCGTTTGAGCCTCAGGGAGCTGCCCCAAGCAGGGTACGGGGAGGCGAGGGTCTCACTTCTCGCAGCCGGTCACCTCGCCATCCCGTCTGTTCCTGCTGAGTCACTGCGACCGGCCTCACCAGTAGGTTTCATTGGGTAGGTCGCATGCCTTATACTGTGTCCGAATGAGTCTTTAATCTTGTCCAGAAACATCCACAAAACATTTACTCCTGGCAAACTTATTTCATATGTCATATTTTTTAAAAAAACACACCACCTTTTATTTTATGCCTTCTTGTGAAATAATTAAAAACATCATTTTCATTTTGATCTTTTGGGGAGGAAAATGATATTTAACCACGCGATGCTTTTTTTTTTTTTTTATTCTTGTTCTTGGGTTGCAGCAAGTGTGCGTGGTTTTTATCTCCTCTTTGTACTTGCAATAACATATTATTTGACCATGAATCACTTTAATGGATTGAAACATAAGCATGCGAATTGAAAAATAGATACATTAGTCAAATCAATAAATAAATATGAAAATATATTTCTACAATGAAAAACCATCTTGGCTACTGTGTCCTCCAACTTGGACAGAGAGCACTGAAATATGTGGCCGTAAAATATAGCTTCTCATGTCAGCTAGCCGGTGCCTGCAGCCTGGCAGGGCCTGTGAGCCCTGGGTAAGTAGTATTTCATCCACAAAATCATAAAATAAAGACATTACAATGAAGGGATGATGGAGTGTCGCAGGGCGTTTGCGAAATCACCCTTCAGTCTGAGGCCGGGTCGTTGCGTGTTAGAGGCGGCATACTTTCCGATGCATTTGCTTACAAACAGCGGGTCTTCACAGGCCGTGGTGCGGGCTGGCCCTGTAGCAAATCTGTTCCTAGTCTTGTTGGTAAACACACTCTGCTTGTCCTCCACCGGACAGCCGGGGCGGAAAGAAAGAATCCATCGCTGCTCTGGAAAAGCACGGCTCTCACCGTCTTCACCCCGAGTATTTGTCTTTGTTAATTAATGACCCAACCCGGTGGCTCCTATTAGCGATTCAAAAGCGGCTTCTGGGTTTTTATATACTTCTCCTGTCGTGCTGTCTTTATCGGATGAAACCCCCTATTAGTCATAATCAATGTTCAATCTCTAATTTCATAAGATAATAAAACGGGCTGCAAGGGTTATTAGTAGTTACATTGTGTAACTTATCAGTTATTTGTCAGAAGAATGTCGGGATGTAATTAACGTGCGTTGTTTTAGTGAATACAACGGAGAAATAAGGACTTGAAGGGCCTTGTCTTTCTTGGAAATGGCACAAAATACAGAGAGGCGATCTCCATTTCCACTTATTTACCTATCGGTGTAATGTGTTTTCCCCTGTGCATACAGTATTTGTTAATATCTGCAAATCGCTACAATCTGCCTGATTGAGGTTTTACACGTTAGTAAGATCCAGCAGCATTCGTTTAAACTGGCAGGTTCTAGCCCGGCCGGCGTGGCTCAGTGGTTGAGCATCGACCTATGAACCAGGAGGTCATGGTTTGATTCCCAGTCAGGGCACAGGCCTGGGCTGCAGGCTCGATCCCCAGGGTGGGGCCTGCAAGAGACAGCTGATTGATGATTCTCTCGTCATTGATGTTTCTACCACTCTCTCTCTCTCTCTCTCTCTGACTCTCTGAAATCAATAAAAATAGAAGAAAAAGATAAAATTGTCAGGTTCTATTGGCTGGAGGGACTTGACAGGACAGATGTGAGATCGGGTAGGAGAGCTCGTGACTTGGAATTCCATAGGTCTTGCCACCCAACCCCATTGCCAGTCGTCTCTCCATAAACCATCACCACGTGCGTGGCTCCTGGACCACCCCAAGGAGAGTAGGGGTGTTTCCTCAGCTTCCTCCCAACCACTGCTTCGAATCCCGCCGGCACGATGGGAAGGCAGGGGCTGCAGCCTCCTTGCTGTCCCTCTCTCTTCAGCTTCAAGCAGTGTCCCTTCGCTGCTCCTGGCCCATCCAAACCGCCGCTCCCAGCCAGCGAACCCAGCAAGACGCTCAACTCTCATTTTTAAAAGTAATTCATTTCTCCTCCTCTCCCAAGGACTGCCTTGTGACCTGCCCCGGGACCTGGACTCAGGGAAGCGGAAGTTGGGAGTCAGGTCCCATGGCACGTCGGGTGCCCAGCCTAGCCTTCCCCGGGCTGCTGGGAAGACGAGGATGCCCTTCCGGGAGGACCTGGGGCACGTGCTTTGAGCCTCAGCTTCCATCCTCACTGAGCCCCCAGGTGCATGGCTCTGGGGACCCACCAGAGAACCGTAAGCCTCTCTCTCTGCCCCCAGCACCCATTTCAGTGATTGGAGTGAAGACAGAACCCTTAACAAGAGCCAGTCTGGCCCTGCCCTCCTGTCTGTGCCCAGAGCCAGCCCCTGCCCCAGCAGAGGGGGGACCCATGGCTCGCTCACCCACCATCTGGCGACCAGCCCAAGAAAGCTATGCTTTTGGGTGGGTGGGTGGGGGGCGGTCATCTTACCGCCCCAGATTCCACGGTGCCAATTGCAATGTGCACTTTTTATGAAACATTGTATTCCGGGCAGCCAGTACGGCTGAGTCTGCGGCCCCTCCCCCGCCTTCCCTCTGTTCTCTGGTTTCTTCTCTACATTATAACCAGTTGCTTTTGCTTACAATGCAGCCCACCCACGCGCCGGTTGCAGGGACGGGCGAGTAAAGTCACAAACGATTCAGGGAAATTGTGGTGAAACCTTTGTGCACCATCTGCCAAGGCCTGGACACATGTGTAGACCATCCTAGCCTACGATTCTGGAAGGAGCCGTTTAAAGCCCTTTTTCTTTTCAATTGATTTTTTGTGTGTGTTGGGGCGGGGGGCGGGGGGAGGGGAGGGGAGTAGACAGGAATGCCTCCAAATAAATATTATTTTTGAATCGCAGATACGTTGGCGCTATTTAAATGCCAAATGGGGAATGATGTATGCACATAAACATTTAAAATAATGCCAGTAAAAATTATAGTGACTCATGGCGGGACCACCCGTGCCAGCGGGCTGCGGCGGAGCGGTTCCTGGGTGCACAGGCGGCTTCGTTTAAAACGTCGACCTCAATATGCTGTTGCCATTAAAGGCCCTAATAAATGGGATTGCATGTTTAATGCGGCCGATCGTTCATTGCCCGGGTGCTGGGCTCTGCGGGCAGGGCATCTGAGGGCCGTTCCTCTCCAAAGCTCCCTCCATCCACAGAGGACCCAGCGCCCGGGCTTCAGCTGTATTTCTTGTGCCCGTGCCCCCGCTCCCCGAGTGTGAAAACTTTATGGCTCATTATCTGCTGGGCTGTGATGAAGTGACAGGTGATTTATGGGGAGCCAAAAACTGCATTTGGACGACGAACATTCTTATCCTTTTGTGTCGCCGCCCCGCCAGCCCCCCTCCGGCCGCAGAAGCAGCAAGTAAGGAGCGCGGGCCGCTGGCGGGGCGGGCGCGCCCTCGTAAAGGCCCGCCTTTCAGATCGCCGGCCTCTGCTCCTAATTTGACTCAATTCCCCTTTGTTGCTTAAAAATTCAATTTGTTTAATTGAGCGGTTGGACAGTAAACCCTGAATTCCGTGCATTTTAACCATTCATATTAAACCTCCCTGCGTACAGTGCTTTTATTAAGGTGCTTTACGGGCGGAGGCGTAATTTACATTTGGTGACCTCACACGCTTATAAAAAGATCTGAATTCTCGTGTCCCCCCTCTCGCCCCCGCCCCCAGCCCCGTCAAACCTAAATTAAAATGCATCCATGCAATGGTACAGTTGTGATTTCTTCACTGGGTTTAATAAGTCAAGGAAAGGAAAATGCCTTGTGTGGGAGCACGGGGCCTGCAGGTGTGTGCGTGTGTGTGTGCGTGTTTGAAATGTGTATTTTCACATTTTAATCGGCGATGTGGCCTCGCGGCAGAAAGGCCCGGCTGAATGACCTGCCTCAGACACTTCAGAAAGTACGCCTCTGTCCCATTAAGACGGTGGCCGAGGCATCGTGCGCGTGCGACGGAGCACACTGGCCCGCGTGCGACGGGGTGACACGTTTATTGACGGTTAAATAGCTGAGCATCTTTACCCGTAGGGTTCCTAAGATGCCCAGAAACCGACATACGATCTCTTTAAGGCTTGCTACGCTTGAATCTGTAAATGTTTATAAGCCATCTCCGAGTCATTATGTGTATGTAGAGTGCGGGTGGCTTTCCCAACACTTTGGAGCCGTGAATTACATTGCAAGAAGGGGCTGGCTGTGCATCATTGTGTCCAGGTAAATGCCAGAGTGATGACATAATTGCTAGTTGGGAGTAAAATACAACCCCTGTAAAATGTTACCAAGGTAAGCGCGCAAGGGCTGTAATTCATTCTACATAAACAGGACTCGCAGGCATTTATCATGGTGTGAGATACGGACGGCCTCCTTCTCGCAGGCATTGTTTCTCTCGCCTTTGTTACTTCCCGCAGCAGCGGGACCCGGTCATGCCTCCCAACGGCTAAATCCTTGGATCCCCACCCTTCCTCCCCGGGTCCCCGGCGCACTGTAATTTGCAGTCTCTCTTCATGCTCTAGAGGCCGGGGGTTCGGTGAACGCGGCATCCCCCCCAGCCGGCCTTCGCCAGGAGGGCGCCCACGTTCCGGCGATGATGAATGGGCGGCTGCGGATGGAAGGTCAGATGGCTATTTCAGACATTAACGCGGCCCCTTTCCCCCGGCAGCCGGCACCTGCAGGAAAGACATTTTTGCGCCCCCCCGTGCCCGTTCGCTCCTGCGGAGGAAGACGTAGTGTAATAGTTCGGGAGTCCGGGAAGCCCATTTCCTACCTGGGCGGCGGGCGCTCTCTTAGCCCGAGGCCACTGTTTAACTTTTAACCCGCCTGCTCACACCGCGCACACGCGCAAGGCTCAGCGCGCCACGTGTGGAGGCGGCTCTGGCCACGTTTGCTTTATGCCGTTTCCTGCAAGACACATTCCTCATGGGATCACACGGGCTGCCGTGCCCCCAGTAAGACGCCATTTCCTCCCAGCGGCCCCCGGGGCTTTAAATTCAGGGCATTTCAGGGCATCTTGGCCCCTCTGGCCACCTCGGGGCACCAGCCACAGAGACCAGTAGCCAAGGCTTTTGTCAAGGACTTGGTTTAGCCCGGCCAGTGTGGCTCAGTGGTTGAGTGTCGACCTAGGAAGGAGGGGGTCACAGTTTGATTCCTGGTCAGGGCACTTGCGTGGGTTGTGGGCTCAATCCGTGGTGTGAGGCGTGCAGGGCAGCTGATCAATGATTCCCTCTCATCACGGATGTTTCTGTCTCTCTCTCCCCCTCCCTCCCTCTCTGAAATCAATAAAAAGATCATTAAAAAAAATAAAATAAAGGGCTTTGTGCGACCACCCTTTGATTTCCTAATGTTTTCGTCGAGTCTGGATTGTGTGTCCCAGCCTCTCTCACCGTGTGCGAGACGAACCACTCTGTCACTACAGGTGTCTCTGTCCCCACGTCGGGGTTGAGCCGTGGCCTAGGATGAGGTGCCCTCCCCACCGCGCGGCGCCTCCCTGCTGCCCAGCGACGTTACAGAGACGAGAGGAGAGCAGTTGTGGCAGGAAGACATCGGACGCGCGGGGGGGGGGGGGGGGGGGGGGGCGGCACACGGGGGCCCTGGCCCCTGGTTAATTTAGTGGTACCGGACACTAGATAGTGAAATGTTCTGGAATTAGCACTCTTCCCACTAACGGGGTCCGGCATTCTGGGCGTGGGGTAACCACCCCACGGAGACTAATGGCAATGCAAGAGAGAGAGCGAGAGAGGCGATGTGAAGGTCCCCGCGTCCCAACACCAGGGGCGCCTCCAGGTGAATGGGTGCTGGGCGTTCAGCGGCCTTCCAGGACCCACAGAAGCAACAGGAAAACATTCACTTGTCTGCGCTCCTGCAGTTTGCGGGCTTTCTCCCTCCCTTAGGTTTTCCCCAAAAGGCTCCCATCCCCATTGACTTGGTGACAAAGAATGGGATTCCATGGGTGAGCGTGTTCTCCTCGAATATTCCTGAGCGGACAAGGGCAGTTTCTTCCTCCCGGAATCTAGCCAGCGGGAAGCTGAGGGGCCCGCGAGAAAAGGCCTCCCGTCTCCTAGGAGGGGGCCCTGCTCTTTCCTTGGAAGGAAAAGAGCAGACACATCTTTCAGGGTGCAGCGGACCACGTCATCGAAAAGGCGAGGAAACGGCCTTCCCTCCCGTCAGCAGACTGAAGGGCCCCGGGTTCGATCCCAGATCAAGGGCGCATGCCAGGGGTTGCGGGCTTGCTTCCCAGTAGAGGGTGTGCAGGAGGCAGCCAATCAATGGTTTTCTTTCATCATTGATGTTTCCATCTCTTGAAATCAATAAAAAGTATTAGCAATATATATAATTTAAAAAGGTTTAATATTAGTGTCTGCAGGGCAGCACCATCCCTGTCTTCTGCAGGTGCCAGTAAGCTGGGTGAGGGTGACAGACGTGTGCCCGTACCCCAGCATCTGACCGTGCGTGGGGGGGATAGCTGATGGGTGAGTGAGCGAGCGAGTGAGTGAATGCGTGCGGTGGTTGTAAGCGATGAGATAGGTAGCTGACGTTGGCCATGTGGTTGCTGTGATGACTCGGCTGCGTGTGGCTCTTGCTCCCACTCGCGAGGGCTTTTGGGGGGCTAGAGACTACGTTTGCTCGTCGTGTGTTCTCGGCGAGACCCTTGCCCGTGGTCAGGGCCTGGAGCCGCTGCGTATAATTTCCTGGCCATCTCTTCTCTTGGGGCCCGTGGCTCCGTGTCCGTGCTGCGGGGCGAGGGGCGAGCCCGTGGCCGTTACCATGCATGTCTTACTGTGGAGTAAAGGGACTCAGCGCGCCCTTACTGAGCATTTGCTGGGTGGCAGGCCCGGTGTGTGCTTTTAACTTCTCGTATGTTGTCCTGTGAGGACGTGGCTGCCCCTGTTCCTGATGAACAGACGGGAAAGCAGAGCCTGTCTGATTGTCTCAAGGTCATGCCGCTGGGCAGGTGGACCTGGTCATGCCGCTGGGCAGGTGGCAGACCCAGGTGGAGTGATGGCCGGATGTAACCGGGAGGCTCCGCTCTGTAGCAGGGCAACCCGTGGTGAGTCAGCTCCGTCCTGAAATAGCATCTGCACTGGGGAAGGGCTGTGGGGTTGAAGGGGGCCCACGTGTGAGTGATGGGCGAAGGGAAGGGGTAGCGTCTGGGCTGGGCGCCCCGCTTTGCTCATTATCTGCATGATGACCGAGGGCAAGCCACGTCTCCTAGAGTCGCTGGTCTCCTTTACTTAACAGATCTGGTGCGAGGTGCCCAACTGGGTGGTGGGGTGGGTGCCCAGGGTGATAATGACAGTTTCGGGTCCAAGGAGGAAGTCACCGGGAGTTGGTTCCATTCTTTCCATGGGGCCAGCCTCTACGGAGGCCCTGTCCCCATGGAGGCAGCTCACCCTGCTGGGAGCTCACCTCGCTTCCTGCGGGCTTTGCAAGGTGCTGGGAACAGAGAAAAAGGGCCCGTATGCCTTGCTTAGGGGACTCTGCTCTCTCCAGACTGTGGAGGACACCATGGGACACTGGCATCGGGGCACCTTGGCCTTCCTCTCCCACTGCCCGGGCCGTGTGACCCCAAGGGGACACAGCTCCGTGCAGCCCACGGAGGTTTGTACCCAATGTCTCCTTGTGGATGACATTGCTGCTGTCGCCGCCTTCAGTTTCTCTGGGAACCAGTTCTCAGAAGTTGTTGGCAGATGTGAATAAGACACGGCATGGGTGAAATGCAAATCGTTGGGTCTTGCACCCCTAAACCCTCACTCAGTGCACCCCTAAACTCTCACTTAGTGCACCCCTAAAATCTCACTCAGTGCACCCCTAAACTCTCACTTAGTGCACCCCTAAACCCTCACTTAGTGCACCCCTAAACTCTCACTCAGTGCACCCCTAAACCCTCACTCAGTGCACCCCTAAACTCTCACTCAGTGCACCCCTAAACCCTCACTCAGTGCACCCCTAAGCTCTCACTGAGTGCACCCCTAAACTCTCACTCAGTAGGTCTGGAGTGGGGGCACAGGCATCCAGTCTTAATGAGCAGGCGGGCTGACCCTCACCCTTGGAGAAATGCTGCTCTAGATAGGCGCCATCAGCGCATCCCTGTCTGCTCCGAGCTTAGCTCCGCGTCCCGGAGCCCTCAGTCCCGGGAAAACCCAGACGGTGGATCTTTCTGGATAGATGTGCACTCAGTCTCTTTGGAGCTCGTGGAGGCCCCCCACCTGGGCTTGGAGGCTGGGCTCTGATGGCCACCCTTGGCTGCCCTGCCTGAATTTCCTACCCTCCCCCGCCACCCAGTTCTCAGATGCCACGCTCACTCAGCCCACTGTGGGGGACACCCTGTGACCCCGTGACCGATGGCTGGGCCTGCTGCTCTTTGCTTCCTGCATTCCAGCTGAGGCAGCTTCCTCTCCGGGGCACAGGTGGTCCCAGTGCCAGAGGGTGTCCAGCTCCCTCGCCTCTGTCCCGCCGTGGGGCGTGTGGCTGTCCACGCGCAGCTCCCTCCGGCTCCCCTGCCTGGGCCACGCGGGGGTGTGTGGCAGCAGGACCTTTCCCGCAGGGAACGGGGGCTGAGCTGCCCCCCAGCCCCAGGCCCCAATTGGAGCGATTGCTGGGCCTGTGATACGTCTCCCGCTCATTTGAGGAGCCGCGGCTCTGCTGGTAGCTAATCCCTCACTCGTTAGAGCAGTGTGAAGGAAGGCACCGCCTGTAGCAAAGGGTGCTATAGAAAACCAAATTAAAGACGTTTTAGTGCAAGAGAGCGCAGCCCGTCGCTCCCCGGAACACCCGCTAATTGGGGCTGTGCCTGGTAAGAGGCGAGGGGGCGCGCCCGCCAGAGGGAGGCTTATTAAGGCCACACGAGGGGCCACTCAGGGAAGCCCCTCGGGACAGGGAAATGTGTTCGGGATGTGAGCCGGCTCGGAGGTCAGTCTGCACTGAAGGCCGGTGCTCAGGGTCTCAGCTCGGCCTCAATACAAATGGTTTCACGGTTTCCTCTTTCTCTCCTATTCCCTCCTTTTCTTCTCTTCTCTCCTTCACCCTCTCGCACATCAAGGCAGTGTTGCTCTTGCTAATCTCAAGCACACAAATCGACGTGGCTGCTTTTCGGTCCCCTGAATTTCCTACTAGCTTTCTTGTGTCGGTCAGCTCAGGGGTCAGGAGAATATCCCAGGGTCGGGGGTTCGGCCTCAGACATTTGTTCCCCCAGTTCTGCAGTGGGGGGTCTGAGATCGGGGTGCCATCCTGGCAGGGTGAGGACCCTCTTCCTGTTTGCAGACACTGTCTTCTCCCTGTGTCCTCACGTCGTGGCCCGGGGGGTAAGGAGGTGGTGAGCAAACGCCTTGGTGTCTCTTCCTCCAAGGGCACTAATCTGCTCCTGAGTACCCCACCCTCGTGCCCTCCTTATGCTCTAATTACCTCCCGAAGGCTGCACCTCCTGAGACCATCACATTGGAAGTTTGCATTTCAACATATGAATTGGGGGGGTGGGGGGAGTCAGTCCTTAATGGTCATGTTTTAAAGAGTATTTCCCTCCAATACTCACTTGGGGTAAGTAATGGCACATCCAAAGTAAATTCTGGGTTGATATAAAAAAATCAAAGGCAGGAACCACTCATCCCAATGGCACATGCCCTTTGTCCTGGGCCTTGGGGGGAGGAGGGTGGGGTCAGAGGCTGCCAGAGGCCGCGCCCTCCTGCTTTCTAAGCATCAGTGGAGACCATGTCAGGCTGTGCTGCCTAAGTGTGGCCTTGCCGCTGCCGCTGGAGGGGGCAGCTGTAGCTGAGGGGGGTTTCTTGTTTGGTGGCAAAGATCAAGGTGGACTTGTCAGAGGGCCTCCTTGGTGCTCCCATCACCGCTGCCTCTCCCACTGTTCCGTGTGGCCAGGATTTCCATGTCTGCTGGCATCCCCACGTTGACCCATGTCGGTGGGCCCCACTCAACGATCAGTCTTATGTAGGAACCTTCTGGAGACTCACCACAGAGACCCCAAGTCTGTGTCCCCATGGAGTTTTCCAGGCTGGGGAGCCTCTGAGCCTCTGAAGACTTTCCATATTTGACCCGTGATTTGCTCTGATTAGGGAACCGTGAGCGCACTTGGCAATGCATGCAAACGGCCGTAACGTGGAGCATACTTGAAAGTGGCCTCCTGACACGCATTCCCCAGGGGCCCAGGCTCCTCCCAGCCATCTCCTGAGACCCACCCGATTCCTTGCTGTGTCGCCCTGACTCTCTGGGCCATCCCAGTGGACGGTTGATGACCACGGCGGTACCAGGGGCTTCCTAGGGGAATACGTCTCTCTCCACCAACGGCGGCTCCCCAAGGCAGCGCGCACGCAGCCACTGCCTCGCTGAGCGGTGTGGCCTGGGAGCCGTGGTCCAGTTGGCAGGCGGCTCTCATTCCCTCATGAGAGAAAAAGACAGAAAGAAAGGCCAGACTAGGACTCGAGGAGAGGGCGTCTGGTTTGGGCTCAGCTGCACGAGGGGCAGGAAGCTCAGAGGACGAGGGCCGCGGCCATTCCCCTCGGCTGCTAACTGGGGACCACCTGCTGGGCACACAGGAGGCTCAGCCACGCCATGGGGATCCCTCTGAGTGGCTGGCCCCACTGGCCGAGGCTTCTAGCACATTCAGTGGAAGCAGCACTGGCCTCCCATCCCGGGTGCACCTGAGGCTGGAGGTGCTCCTGCCTGGCCTGCTTCGAGGAGGAGCCCGAGGCCACGGCAGGTAGCCATTGCCCACCTTCTGCCGGACCGAGTCCTCCCTCCCTCCCAGGCCCGCGGCACGGAGACAAAGCCACGTGCAGAAAAAGCCACCATGACTCAGTCTTGGTCCCTAGACAGGGAGAAAGTGGGACACCCGAGCGCTGTGGCAGGGTGTGGTCCCAGGAGGCCCAGGCCCCGGGGAGAACGTTGCCGATTCAGGACGTGATGGGAGGACGGCTTCCTGTGACGATCAGAGCCCTCCCGGTCCCCACTTAGCGCACCTGTGGAAGGAAGGCGTCCGCGCGTGGCGGGCAGAACGCCGCACCCCGGGACCGGCCTTCTCTGGGAGGACGCACAGGTGTGGTCCCCGCTGGATGGATTTCCCAAGAGGCACTGGGGCACCTGGTGGGCAATGAGGTCCTGTAGAAGCCGGGGTTCTCCTTGACAGGAGGGGTGGGCTGGGCCCCAGGACACCGTGGCTGTCACAGCCTCTACCAGGCCTTCCACCGGCCGACACATGGTTCTCAGTACAACGGGCCGGACACGTCCACCGTCACTAGTCGTTGCACTCGAGAGCGTTCCCCTGCTCTAGACTCGAGGCCTGTGGTGGGGCGGAACATTCACGAACATCCGTCACGGTGGAGATGGGTTTCAAGCGTTCCCTGACTGCGGGAATGCACCCAGAGCTCTGGGTCCAGGGTTCGGGCAGGGACCGCTCCACACTGAGACGCCTCGGCTCAGCGCTGCTTGAACGACTCCACGTTTGTGGGCCTGAAGCAGGCGTGCCCACAACTGCGGGGCTTTGACACCGTTTCCGGGTTTGTCCGTGTGTGTGTGTGTGTGTGTGTGTGTGTGTGTGTGTGAACACCAGCCTCCGTACGTCGGGTGGCAGGTAGCCAGAGGAAGGAGGTGTTAATGAGACGCCGCGGAAGTGGCAGGGGCGCAGGACGGACGGTCTGCAGCGCACTTGGCATTGGACCGGAGAGACAGGTGGTGGCTGGCAGCTGACCGCTCACCTTGGATAACGGTGAAAGCCTGGTGACAGGGGAGAGATTCGGGGACCGCCGAGGAGTCGCACCAGGCCGGGGACCGGGGGCCACCTGCGATGGTGGGGACAGATGGCCGACGCCTCGTCGCCCCAGGTTCTCAGGTGCTATAGGACGCTGATAGGCAGCCCCGTGGCATGAAGCTGGACTTGGGGGCTGGGGGCGGGAGGGGGGGGCGGGAACAGACTTGGAAAGGGCGCTGAGAGGCGGTGCCCCACCCAATGCCAAGAGGGCTGGGAAGAGCAGCTCGGACCCCCGCGAGCTTCTGCGTCTTTTTTTAAAAAAAATCTTTATTGTTGAAAGTATAACATATGACCTCCCTTCCTCCCCCTTTGACCCCTTCTAGCCCGCCCCCACCCCCTACGCCTGGCCTTCACCACCCCATTGTCTGTGCCCATGGGCTATGCATATCTGCGTGCAAGTTCATTGGTTGATCTCTTCCCACCACCCTCCGCCGCTTCCTTTCTGGGGTTCGCTGAACAAAATAAACCGATGAACAAAAATAGATCCGGAGACACAGGAGCTTCTGCGCCTTGAAGGATTTCACACGTGTGGGTCGATGGCTGTCGCTGTGCTTACGGAGGTCACTTATTTAGGCCTTCGAGGCCAGGTGAGGAGGTGGCCTTTGAGTATTTAGGTGCTGGCTTTCTGCTGTGAGCCATCCAGGTCCCTTTCTGGTGTTTTTCTCTCTTTTTTGCCTGCTTCTCTGCTCAGTTGCACATTTTTCAGAAACAGACAAAAAAAAAAAAAAAGAACGCCCATCCCACCACTTTGGGGGGGCGGCGTGTAGAAGCTGGATATGGGGGGATGGCGCATTTGGAGATCATCGTTTGTATGCATTCCACAGCCTCCGGCACTCAGGTCGCTGTGGAATAGGTTTCATTTTCCCCATCAGGCTAGAGAGCTGCACCCCTGCTGGTCCCATTGACCACCCAGAAGTGGGGGAGACAGAGGAAGTGGAATCATTTACAGCTCACAGCTGCCAAAATAGGAGGTTCCTTCCTAACGCCTTGGGGTACGCCAGCGTCAAGAGGCAACTGGAGATTTCTGCGCCATCGATGCAAGTGCGAGACCTCGTCCCAGAGAAACACAGGAGGACAGAGAGGGGCCCTATGGTGCCCGTAACGCAGGCGCCGTGGGCAGCCGCGCTCCCGCAGCAGAGACGTTAGGGAAGTGGACATGGCCGTGTTACAGAGAGGTTTTCACATCCAGGGGCTGAGAGCGGAAGGGGAAGCATCTATTACTGTTACCAGGTGACATGAAGTCACCGTTCCGATTCCCCCGCAGCACGGCCTAGGAAACACTGCGGCGTGGATGGTGGGGGCGGGGCAGGGCAGGGCAGCGCCCACGCCTCCTCCACGTTCCCCCGGGACGCGTGGGCTCCCCCGGTTATGCCTCCTGGTTTTTGTCTCAGCCCCGCAGGTCGCGGTGAGCTCATGGAAGATCGATCACTTGCCGTTAATGTTAAAAATTAGTTCAAGACCATTTTGGAGAGAAAGAGTCCTTTTCTGCTCGTTCCCAGTAACGATCTGACACAGGAGGGGCCGTCCTTCCGCCTGGCCGTGGCCTCCTCTCGTGGGAGACGTCCCCCTAATGGCTGAGACTTAGCATTGTCACCCTGGAAATGAACGGCTGGTGTCTCCAACGTCATTTTTATACGGAGAACTTGACATTAATAATTTTATGCCTTTGATTAAATAACTAAAAATACATTCTTATTGGGTTAATAATTACCCCAGATATGTTCGCGGTTTTGACCATTTCACGGCATTATTATGGCGGGGAAGCAAAATTTCACTCATATATTTGACTTAAATGGCAGCCCTTAGGGATTTGAATCAGAAATTATAAGTCTTGCTGCAATTTACATGTTAAGTCCTATAACCCCGTGATAGTTCAACCATTTGTTAAAAAAAAGAAGAAGAAAAAAAAAACACAGTAGGTGGCCTGTGGTGTGATTTTTCAATGAATAATTTTATTTTACATCCGGCACACGGTCCGGCCGAATGTTTTATTACATTAAAATCTCACCAAGCGACATAAACCTGGTAATTAACAACGCGTTCACGTTTTTGCAGAGTGCCGGGTAATTTCTGCAAACGCTGATCTACTCCTCCAAGATGTGGCTGGGCTGGAACTATGGACATTTAGTCACATGTTTTCCTTTAAATTACTTAGGCTGTGATTCCCCCCCTCCACCCTCCCCCTCCGCTCCCACCAACGAGGCATCTTAAGGAATTCGGTGGGAATGGGGGATTTCATGATTACTTAGCACCTGACTTTCGGAGCAAACTCACACTCCTCTCCACCTGGCTCTGTGCTTCTGTGCGGGGGGACTCGTTTGCTCTGGATGCTTTCTCCTGTTTTCAAATAGCACGACGGATTATTGTCGCCACGTTCCGCTCGCGTCCCGGTAATTAGCCGTGCTTCTCCGGCGTCTCTTCCACAGAAGGTGGAAAGCGGCATTCTCAGAGCAGGGACCTGTCTCCTGCAAGAAGCCCCAGAATTACCCATGCCATCCGAGATCCCAAAATACCCATCTTGCCCACGGGCACCCGTAGGGTCTGCGATGTACTGACATTATTCTTAGACACACTGCCGGGGACTTCGAGGAATGGTGTCCCAGCAACGACCAATCGTCAGCCACCTATGATCCGGGGCAGCAGAGACATTTGGATGGGGACGGGGACTTCTGGGAAACACTGGGGGGAAAAATGCATTATGGTCTGTGTTCAAAGCACGGGAGAATGAAAGAGGCGGCGGCGACGCCTCCTGGCCGTGCACGGGGCAGGGTGCCCGGGACCTAGCAGGGCTCGGTGCTGGCCGGACACTGCCTGTCAGAAGGAATGGCCCTCCTCCCTGGGCCTGAGACAGCTGTCTTGTCCCCAGCCACGGGGAACGGACAGGGGGCATTTCCAGGCGCGGAGAGCTCTAGCCCCTCTGTGTTCTTGCAGCATCCTTGGCTGCTGCTGGCTTTCTTGCTGTGTGTGCATGTGTGTGCATATGTGTGTATGTGTCTGTGTGTGCGTGCATGTGCACATGCATGTGCTTCCGGAAGGATTTTTATTCCTTAACACATTCTGAATTGTTAGTGCATGTGGCCTGGGGCTTTTAAAAAGAAAAATATACAGGTGTACACACGTCACCCACAGACCAATGCCCAGAGGAAGCTGTGCATGGCCCTGGCTGGTGTGATGGTGCCCTGAACGGCCCCACCTCTTCCGCTCGCCGTGGGTCCTGGGCATGTACCTGCCCGCTGT
>JAPDVU010000008.1:147121340-147173840 GCA_026230045.1 Corynorhinus townsendii
ACATGCGACGTTCCAAACTGTCTTTGAGGGAAGGACCTGAGCCCAGGAAATGTCGCCCGCTCCTGTGAAGTCGGCCCCCTGAAAGGCTCTGCCCAGGAGCAGCACCTTTACCCCTGTTTCCCGTGGAAATGGGTGGCGCGCGCGCTCTGGGTGCACAGCCGCGAGACCCGATCGCCTCTCTCTGACTAATCCAGCTCGGTGATGAGCCAGGGTTATGTAAAGTATGTTCTCCTTCCTGCCCTCAGCACTTTTTTTCTTGTTGCTAAACCTTCCCCGGGCCGAAGTTCTGGGTCTCCCGGCTCCATATACAATTCTATTCTTTAAGAAACGCTTACTGTTCCCCAGCAGGGGCGGAGGGGGAGCTAGGGTCTTACTATGCAGCCGAAATCTACAGGCAACTGAAGGCAATTTGCATGGCTTTGGCTGTGCTAACATTCCAGCTTCCAACGGCTAAATGCAAAGAAAGAGAAAGCGGTCTGCCTTTGTGTGTGTCATTATCTGATTTTTTTTTTTTTTTTAACTAGCTAAGTGATAATTGCTGCAATGAGCATTCAAAATATTTTTGGCAAACACAGTGAGCGTTTTTCACATCACTGATAAGAAAACTAGTTGAGCAAATTAAAACAACAACAACAACAAAAACAACAACAGGAAAATAGGACCTTAGAAATCCACTCCCTGGCAAGCTTCAAATGAGAGGTGACATAAATGATCAGCATCTGGTGATGCTGTTTAATCCGCCCACTCTCCCAGAAGCCCCATTCTTAATATAAATGTGTCGGTGTCGTTTTTAGAAATAGAAAGTTAAAGTGCAAGGCAGGAGATCATCTCCTCTCATTAAAGACGATGCTCATTTGTTTTGTAGTTAAAACTGTTCGATATTCATTTGAAAGGCTAACCTTCTCTTTCAAAAGAAGCATCGAAACGTAAGATTCATTGTTGAGCCTGGATACTCCACGCCAACAATAAAAACGGAGTGTCTATAAAAAATGTATTGTTTGCAACCTTATGGGGAGAAACGAATGTTATTTTTCAAACGTGCTTTTCCTTGAAAAGTGCCGGTGGTCTGAGCGTGGGCACCCTGCCACTCCAGAAGCAATGTCTTGATTTAAAATAATAGTAATGTGCACATTCACATCTTACCTCGGAGGACCCTGCACATGAAATATTCCCAACAAAATATCAAGAAGAGAAATGTTAACTCGAAGCAATTTGAATTGGGGATTTACTTCCCGATTCAATTTTGGGGTGGTGGGGGTGTGAGCTCTGAATCTCTCTCTCAAATGTTTGTTCAGGAAAAAGAATTCAGACTTTGGTCAATTACGTTTCAAAGAATGCACGCAGGTGAAGGGCCGGGCACAGCAAGGCCGGCTCGGCTCGGCTCGGCTCGGGTACCTGGCCCAGGAGCTGGGGCCGAGCGCCCAGCGCTGTTTATCTTTTGTCTCATCAACAGCTCTCGCCAAGCCTGCTGTGTGGCACCTTTAGAGAGAGCAGAGGGGCCTGCAGGGTTTATTTGCATTTTGTATTAGGAAAGACGTGGATAAGCTTCACCAAGTACCCACTTTTTCAGTCGTTCTTTTAAATGTCAGAGCGGTTCCCTTCGCATTAAATGAGACCAGACGAGAGTGAGGTCTGCTGACAGGTAACCCGGAATCCGACATACAAATGCTCCCCGAGCCCTGTGGGACCCTTCGCAGAATCGCGTTGCATACCTATTGCGAGGCTTCGGATCTGGGGGGGAATGTTCATTTTCGCTCCAGTCCCGTCCCCGGGCCCCACCTCCCGTAACAATAACGGGTGTGGGGAGGGTTTGGACGAGGCAGGATGAAGCTATCACCTCCCTGCTGTGTGTTAATTTATTGCTTCAGACATTTTCATATCTGATTCATTTTCACCCACGCGGCTGCTGCCGCACCGGGTCCTTGGTCTCGGCCGGCGGTGGCCCGGAGCGCGGGGACCTGGCACGGTGAAATGCCTTCTGCACCGCGGCGCGGGGACCAGCCTGCGGAGCGCGGCTGCGGGCGGGACAGGGAATAGGCCTCGGCTCCCTGCGCACACGCCGGCCAGGCAATGCGTGAGGTGTGACAGCCCGTCCAGGCAGGGGCTTCTTAGTAAACAAGAAAGGAGATTGCGATGCCGCCCCAGACCCCGGGGCTGGGCGTCTTTGGGAAATGGTGTTATTTCCTCAAGAAAACACAGGGTCACAGCTGCTTAGAATTTACATCAACAATATCCTCACCCTGGTTTTGTTTCGCGACGGTGTAGACCCTGCGGGAAAGGTGTTTGTGTGGGTTTGTGAACGGAGCTGTCCCTCCCACCCCCCAGTTCTGGCCTCGCTGGTGCTGCAGGCAGGTGGCAGGCAGACATGGGGGGTCCAGAGGCAGGCGCTGGGGCTGTCTTTGTCTCTTCCCTTCCTCCCAAAATTCTCTAGGCTGATCTTCCAAAAAAAAAAAACACAAAAAACACCAAAAACCAAAAAACAACAGACTTCATTCAGACAGTCACGCCAGACAAGCGAAGGAGATGTTTGCAAACCCAGAGGCAGTGGATCTGCGTCCCTAACCCGGGAAGCCTGGCAGAGCCATTTGTGTCTCCGTAGGCAGACCCGTGCATCCCGACCTCGGGCCTGCATGCACACATGTCTTCCCGGGAAAAAGCAAGTTCCTGACAGAGGCAGCTGGTGAGGCTCCGGGGCCGGGAGAGGCCCTGCTGGCCCTGGGCAGGGGGAGGGCGAAGCGCCTCCTGGAATCACCCGGGGCCGTGTTTCTGCGTCTGCGCTGCCTCCTCTCGACCCAGCCTTGCAGCTCACCTGGGAGGCAGGTTTAAAACCGAGCTCGGGTTTACATTGAAGGCTGCTGCTTAGAAAGCTGACAGATAAGCCGAGGAGATGCTTCCTGGTTTTTCCTGCAACGGACACACACACACACACACACACACACACACACACACACATACACACCCTCGTGCCCGCAGGTTCGACGGTGAACGCACGGTCAGCCGGTCTCTGGGCTCCCACCTGGGTGATGCGTTTTAAAAACCTGGCCACACCTTTCTTAGCACAACACGCCTCGCGCTGGCCATTCAGCAAATGATGCCGAGTCACACGTGGTCAGGGACACAGACGGGCGTGGCCTCGCGACGATAGGAACAAGAAGAAGCACACAGAGACCTCCACGGGGGGGTCTTTGGTGGCTGTTAAAGATGCTTGTGAAAACTCCGAATGGCCCAGGTGGGGGCTCATGTCGTAGGTGCCCATAATACAAAAGAATGTATGACGTCTAATATACACATACCTGGACTCTATAGTAAGTGAGGACTGACCCAAAGCAAGCTTCTTAAATGTAAGCGATTATTGCCCGGCCGGCGTGGCTCAGTTGGATGAGCGCCAACCTAGGAACCAGGAGGTCACGGTTTGATTCCGGTCAGGACACATGCCCGTGTTGCAGGCTCGATCCCCAGTAGGGAGCGTGCAGGAGGCAGCCGATCCATGATTCTTTCTCATCAGTGATGTTTCTATCTCTCTCTTCCTCTCCCTTCCTCTCTGAGATCAATAAAAACGTTTTTATAAAGTAAGCAATTATTAAAGCACAAAATCGCACTACTATAGGGACACATGTTCTGTTTCAGACAAGCATTGCCAACGCCTGCAGGTGCTGGGCCCAGGCAGGCCGCAAACCCGAGTCCATCCGGGTTCCTAGAATTCTGCTGAGGGGGTGAACTGAAGTGGTTCCGAACACTTACCACCACCCGGACCTGTGATTTCCGTGCCATCCACCCTGTGTCTGACATTGGAAAATGCTCAGCCTGAGGGAGTCGTGCCAGGCTCTCTTTGTTTCTATAAGGGACTTAGTGTCCTCTCTTCTGAAATCCATCAATGGCCGATGGCATCTCACATCAGACAGTGGAGTCCCCTGTCTCATCTGCTAATTGCCTGCACCGTGTTGATGACGCTCTATCTCAGTGCTGCTCGGATTGCCATCTGGATCTGGGATGGGAATTCTGGCCGAGGCCCTGCGCTGGACCTGCCTCCTTCCTGGTCCCGGGGGGCAGGGGAGCGGGGGGCGCTGTGTGGATGCGGCCATGGGTCGCGTTGGCCTCTGACAGACCCGTTGGCTGGCCACGGCGGGTGGTTAGCCAGGGAGCCGCTCATCCAGACAGATTCGGGAACGAATCGTCAGAAATTCCTGACATTTAAAAAAAGGCAACTCATATTTAAAGAATTCTTTTAAAAAAAATCTTTAAAACCAGTGGTTTTTTTCCCCTGTTGAAGAAGCTCTCAATAGTATTCTCTCTTCTCTTTCACTGCTGGGATGCAGGAATCAAAAATAGCTCACCTCTGATGTTCAGCCGGAGAGCCCACCTTTCAAAATGTGATAAGCGATCCAACTCCAGCCTCTGTCAAGAGCCGGCGGCATTTATTTGGGGACTTTTTGAAGGCAAATGGATCCCGCGACTTGAGGAGGGGGCCTGGGTACCCGTGTGCGTGGATGTCCATCTTCCCGGCCCCCTCGCTCCCTCCCGGGCTCATTGCCTGGTAGCAGCTGTATTTTAGCTGGGACTCGGGGGCCGGCTGTGGTTTTCGGGGAGGCGGCAGCTGCCGGAGCAGGGAGCCTGTCCCTCTAGTCGCAGGGAGCCTGTTGCCCCGCGTGTGCCCGCCGTGGGTGGGCGGGGTGCCTCCTTTCAGGTATTATTCCTAAGGTGCAGGGCTGGTGCCTGGAGTGGCTCAGCGGCCCCCGCTCAGGATCACCAGTCGTTCTGTAGTCCAGTGCCCGGGGCTGGGCGCCGGCAGGGCCACGGGCTCCCAGCGGCACACATTGCTGGGAACACCAGGCGCTGGTTCAGAGAAAGGCCGCTGCTCCCTGCCTGGCCGCCACGGTGATGCCACACCGCCTGGCCTGGGAGGTCTTTTTCCTTTTTCACTTCCCCGTGACGGGGAGGGAGGGAGGTCTGGGCCGTGGGGCCAGCCTACGGGGGAGCGCTGTGATGCCTTGGTCCCCATCCCAGAAGCAAAGGTACAGCCATGCCGGGAGGTGGAGGCCCGGCTGTGTGGCTCAGTGGTTGAGTGTCGACCTAGGAACCCCGAGGTGGCAGTTTGATTCCCGGTCAGGGCACAGGCCCCGGTTGCGGGCTCCATCCCCTGTGCGGGGCGTGCAGGAGGCAGCTGATCCAGGATTCCCTCTCATCACCGATGTTTCCATCTTTCTCTCCCTCTCCCTTCCTCTCTGACATCAATAAAAACATATATTTATATATAAAGTAAGGCGGGTTGAGGGCCACAGCCTCCACAGCAGACCCTTCCCCAGTGCCCGCTGCTGCCTGCCACTCACCCATCTCGGCACGCCTCACACACAGCCCAGGGCTGTGCGAAGTGGGGGGCAGTGTCCTGGGCCTTTGGACGGCGGCCATCCCGGAGGCTGGGACTGAGCTACTTGTGGGGGCTCATCGCTTTGGGGTTACAGAGCCACCGCTGTGGGGGGGGGGGGGGTGGGAGGCCCCGTGGAAGGTTCTCAGTTTATTTTATTTTTTAAGTGTATTTTTAATTGTTGATAGTATTACAGATATTGCTCACCGCCCCCCCCGCCCCGCACACCCTCTCCATATTTCTTTTTAATTTGGGGAGCACAACCTTTTCCAAGACTGCTTGAAAGGAAGACGTAGCGGGGTAGAAGGAGACTTGCTGTCTCTCCTGGAATAACTGTATCCCACAAACCTCTGTTCACGGGGAAAGTCTGGTCCCTCCCTCGCCCGCTATAGGGGGTCCACAGTGTCCTGGGAGCTCACACACGATTCCTATTAACTCAGGCAAACCCAGTACAAAGCAGCCACAGGAAGGGCCGTTTCTGTGCCAGAAGAACATGAAGGAAACCAGCTTAACTAGCAGAGAGGAGTTTCTCCTCCCACCTGTGCCATTGCCTGGCCATGGGGCCTGGTGATGGGGCCTGGGGTACGGGGCCTGGTGGCGGGGCAGCCCTCCTCACGGCCCGACCCCAACATCCTCGGGTTCAATGACTTGGGAGACAGATCCCCTACTTTCTTTCCAGCCTCATCGAGAGAGGGAGGGACAGGGACTGGGAAGGGTTCCCCTCTGGTCTGTCGCTGAGTTTTCTGAACCGTCTCGCGGCGGAAAAGCCCGCGTCCCTGCTTCGCGGGGCCAGCAGAGCCGCCTGGCCGCGCTGAGATGACACAAGATAAGTGGCTGTCCCCATAATCCATCTTGCTCGTCCCTGCAGCACCCTCCCCCCCGTCTGTGGCAGTGTCACCGGAGGGGAAGAGAAACGACCCCGTGGGGGAACCATTTGATCCTAAGTATGAGGGGGCCCTGGGCCTGCACGCCACCCTGTCACCCCATCCCTGCCTGGTCAGCCACCCCACGGGCCTGGGGCCACGCTTGCCTTTTCTTGGTCAGAGAAACGGAGGCCCCGGAGGCGGAGGGGTCCCTCTGGAGCCAAGGAAAGGCGGGCACGCTGTCCGAGAGCAAGATGCGCTGTCCGGGGCTGCAGCGCTGGCTTCCCCTGCACGTCAGCCTCACGTGGTGGGACGGGGCCTGCAGTGACCGGTGCTAGCCAGCGCCCGCTCTCAGCACCCAGGGGCCTCCTCCCACCTGACCCCCCCCACCTCCCATCACACCTCAGACCCAGTAGTGAACCTGAGAGAGAGAGGGAGAGAGAGAGGAGGGGGAGAGAGAGAGGGGTAGAGCGGGAGAGGGAGAGAGGGAAAGGGAGGAGGGAGAGAGAGGAGGAAGAGAGAGAGGGAGAGAGAGAGGGAGAGAGGAGGGAGAAAGGGAGATGGAGGAGGGGGGTGGGGAGAGGAGCTCCAAGGCTGAACATTCAAACCAGAGTTCTGGACAGCTCTTGTCCTGCCCCTAAAAGACCAAGTTATCAGAGTTAAAGCTTTAGTCCTCCTTCCCTCCCTCCTCCCTCCCTCCTTCCTCCCTCCTCCCTCCCTCCCTTCCTTCCTGATGTTATGGTGTACTGTCTTTGTTTAGACATGTAAAAACACTTTCATGTGTATACTGACATTTCCAAATAAATAAAATGCAATTTATATTGAACTATTGAGAAAATCTTCAATGCAGGTTAATATAAAATGTGTTTAGTAATACCTTTTGTCTCTTTAAAAAAATCAAGACCTTATTTGTTAGTTTTAGATTCTCAGCAAAATCCAAGGGAAGGCGCCGAGATTTCCCACAGACCCCCCGCCCCACTCAGCACGGCCTCCCCCACCAGCGGACCCCCCAAGAGCGGAGCGGTGCGTTGTTACCCACCGGTGAACCCGCAGCGCCACGCCAGCGGCACCCGCAGTCCTGCGTCACGTCAGGCTCCCTCTTGGTGGTGTACACTGTGGGCCTGGACAAATGTCTGATGGCATGTGGCCGCCATGATAGTGCCATACAGAGTAGTTTTATTGTCCTAAGCATCCTCCGTGCCCACCTTCATTCATACCCTCCCCCCCCACCTCTCCCCCACCGGGCAACCCCTGGTCTTTTCCTGTCTCCGCAGTTTCCCCCTTTCCAGGATGTCATACGCGGCATTGAGCCTTACCCATTGGCTCCTTTCACGTAGTCACACGCATCGAAGTCCCCCATGCACTTCCAGGGCTTGAGAACCCTTTATTGTTACTGTGAGTGCTAATATTCTGCTGTCGGGGTAGCGCGGCTCACCCGTCTGCCCGCTGAAGGGCGGGCGTCCCGGTTGCCTCCGAGTCTTAGCGGCGATGAATGAAGCGGCTGCGAACACCCACGGGCAGGATTCTGCGTGGACGTAGTTTTCAATCCTCCCGGGAAAGCCAAGGAGCAAGCTGCTTTGACCGAGATGTGAATAATGGTTTCTTAGACAGGCCCGTGTTTGAGCCCTCGGAACCTGTGAATGGCACCCGACGTGGCCAAAGGGACTTTGCACATGTGGTTAAGTTCAGGATCCTGAGATGGGGAGCTGGTTCTGGAAGCCTGGGGTGGTGTCGCCACAGGGTCCCTGGCCCGGGGCAGGAGGATTTGAGGGAGGGGTAGAACAGGGCCAACAGAAGCGAGAGGTTGAAGTGGCTCAAGGGCGGGGTCATGAGCCAAGGGCTGGGGCGTCTCTAGAGACTGGAAAAGGCTCGGATTCTCTGGGAAGCTTCCAGAGGGCGCCCAGGCCTGCATTCAGGCGTGATTTCACACGGCTGGCCTCAGGGCCGCAAGAGCAACAGTGTTGCGTTAAGCCTCCTAGATCAGGGTAATTTGCCACAGTAGCAACAGAAAGCGAATACTCGTCCATACGTTCCTCCTGGGACCTCGGGCTCCTTCATTCTCCACAGAAGTCCAGGGCTCCGGAGGGGCCTTGCTTTGCGATCTTTCTCTGACTCCAGTAAAAGCCACGTGGTGTGTTGGGACGAGGCAGCACTAACTCCGATCTCTGAGGAAGGCACGCGCCAATGCAATCCTTTCTGAGGTTCAAAAGAGTAGGATTTGCAGCCTTGCTGTTTAGAAAAAATATGTGTCTTTGGACTCCCTGATTGGCTGCCCACTTAGTGTTTCTGGCTGGGCTGAAGCCCAGGAAGCTCTCGGGAGAAAGGCTGATCATGTGAGATGGCCCAACTCACGCTGTTTGGATAAATTCTGGGTAAGCAAGCACGGTTTTAGATGCTCTTCCAACCCAAACGAGGGAGCCGTGTGAAATTTACACATCGTCCCTTCGTGGTCTGCGGGACCGGCATCGGTTGTGAAATAGAAACCGGGAGAGGCCCGGAGAGCAACCCCAGTCATGACCCCGGGGCAGGGAAATTGGCTTAAAACCCAATCGTAAATACGTCTGCCCTGGGAGCAGAGCTGAGCCAGAGAACAGCGCGGAGCGCCTGAGCCGTGCCCCGAGCAGCGCTGTGCGTGCCTGTCAGCTCTGCCCCCGTGGAGGGCATCAGCCAACCAGGTGGGGGTGACCACGCTGCGCAGGTAATACCTGCTCCCAGCAGCCCCTGGCGGCCCCAGACAACCACGATGGAGAGTCACTAAATTTCCCATGAAATTCTAAGCCCTTCCCCACTTTTAGTAGTTCTTCTTCTGATTGCTAGGCTTCCCAACATTTGCTAAATGGGTCTTCTCGTGAGGTTTTCAGCCTGCGAGGTCGGGAGTTCCCCTCCTGTAGGAAGCTCACACATTTCTGATGAGCACATTTCCCTGCTCAGCATCCCTTTCCTGTTTGCCCTTTCCTGGAGGCTGCTGGCCTGTTGGCCACAAACCGTCCTTACATTTTGTCTTACTAATGCAACTTGTATGGACATCATTTATATTTTTCAGATTTTTGACAAGCCAATTAGATTCAGTCGTACAGGAAACACTAAGGAACCGTGAAACTCATTTATGGGATGAGCCTCATGAAGCTCTCTGTCGTGTGTGTGCGCGCACACACACATACACACTCACACACTCACACACACTCCCATGGGTTCACAGATGAGCCTGATGGCTTTAATTTACCTTGGGAACTGCTCCTTTTCCTCTGCAGAAATTACATGAGTCACGGCAGGAGGAAAAAGTCAGAAGGAAAATGCCCTAAAAGTAAAAACTCACTTCCGGTCGGTGGAGCCCTATTGTGCACCAGCGCCGCTGCTAGGCTTGAGAACGGTTAGGTCATCCCTGTGCTGTTGAAATTTACCTTCAGAAGTACAGGAAAGAGGATCAAACCGAGACTAATTCTGAAGCGTTCTCCAAATGCTCACTGCCAAATCAGCATAACATAAACCCTCAGCTAATTGACATGAAGTTATATAACAGGGTTCCCACAGGTTACCATGGTGACTCCTGAACAGCCAGCGAAGAACTCATCTTTATGCAATGAATGATGGTGATAATGGTGATGGTGATGTTGGTGATGATGATGATGGTGGTGGTGATGATGATGGTGGTGGTGGTGATGATGGTGGTGGTGGTGATGGTGGTGGTGATGATTATGGTGATGATGGTGGTGGTGATGATGGTGATGGTGATGATGATGAAGATGGTGATGATGGTAATGGTGGAGGTGGTGATGATGATGATGGTGGTGATGATGATGGTGGATATGGTGATGATATTGTGGTGGTAATGATTATGATCATGGTGACAACAATAATGGTGATGGTGATGATGATGATGTCTTCAATGCCACTGAACTATGCACTTAAAAATGGTTAAAATGGTAACTTAAATGCTACAGGAGTTGCTACAATTAAAATAAATATGAAGAAATGGAAAAATACAATTGAATGAGCTCAGAGCTATTAAGGTGCACATGTGCTAGCACATATTGTACCGCAGAAGCCGTGGCAAACGTGATGGGAGAGAACTCTGGTGGACAGTGGAACCTGCGTGAAGGCGTATGGCTGGTGTGGTAGGTGCCCATTGTACCGCGTCCAGGGCCCCTTTGGGGCTGTGTGCTCATACCCAGCTGTTGGGAAGGCCACTGCTAACAGCTCACAGCGCCCCTTCTCTGGAGACCGGCTCTGGTGAAGGCCTGTTGCCAGGGAGATTAAGGTGCACCCAGAGGCAGCCCGCAGTCTTCCGTGATGGTTTTTTTTTCCACTCAAATTATGATTTTCCTGCATGTTTTCCGTGTAGCCCCAGAACAGATCACTCACTTCCAGGGCTGCATGTAGCACTCCTCTGAGTAAACATACCCGCATGTATGTATTCATCCCGACCCTGTCAGTGGGCTTTAGAACTGTCTCAGTTTCTTCCTTCGCTAGTGATAAAAACAGCACAGCTGTTGTGAGTATTCTTGTAAAAACGTGCAAGGATTTCGGTAGGCTGTTTACCTAACACGGCAGCCAGGGGACTGTGGTGGACCGTGGGCCATGCAAACACGTACATTCTCCAGATTCTGCCCAAGTGTTCCAAGGTTGCACCCACTGACACCCCTACCAGCAACAGATCATATCTCTCATCCGTCCACATCCTCCCCTAGATGCGCTGTTATCCGACGTCAGCTATTCGCCAGCTTGCTGGTGAAATGCATGCTTACTACTAACGAGACTGAGCGCCTTTCCATTTTTAAAAAAATACGTGTTTATTGATTTGAGAGAAAGAAGGGGGAGGGGAAGGGGGAGGGGGAGGGGGAGAGAAACATTGATGACCGAGGAACGAGCCTGCAATCCAGGTATGTGCCTTGACCGGGAATCGAATCGGTGATCTTTCCATGCACTGGACAGTGCTCAACCAACTGGGCCACACCGGCCAGGGTCCCTTTGCATTTGGCTTATGTTATTCATATTTCTGCAAAGGACGTGTTCATGTATTTTGCCTAACTATAATTTTCAAAACTGTAGAGTGTCCATTGTATCAATGTAGTTATAACCTGTTTCTTTTACAAAGTTGTAGAGCCCGTGGTATAAACAGACCACCATTTACTTAGGCATGCTCCCACTGCTCTGATTCCGGCTCACGACTAGGAGTCACTGGCTACCTCCTTTGCATTCTGAGAGCCTGGCAATCAGGTGCGGGCATGTTGGATGGAGGGTATGGTTACTCGGAGGGGAGGACACTTCTGTGTATCTAGTCTGACTTACTGCCTAACCCAAAAGCTGTGGCCTTCCCGCCACGTGCTCAATTTCTGCTCTAACCTGACATCGCTTCTCTAATTTTAATTACCGCCTGTGCAAGGTGTTATTTTTTGCATAGCTGAGAAATAGTTTCCAATTATTTGCTTATAAATGAAGGGAGAGCAGAATAGGCAATCCCCTGCATATATAGGGGGTTTGGGAAACCTCTCCTGCTCTGTGGATTTTTCAAACTCTCAATGCCCACCCCTTATCTGTTCCCTCTCTGCTCATTTCCAGGGCACCTTTGCGAGGTTTTGGCAGGTGCTCAATACATGTTTGCTGTTTGGCAGCGTCGAAATATTCTACGGTGTCTCCTAATGAGAATCTCTGATATGTATACTGTTGTTGGCCGAAGAGAAGCAGAAATTAAAATTTTACAAATTATACAAAACTGGAATTTTTCATATGCATGGAAAAGTTATGCTAGGATGAAAATCTGAACTTGGGAAGTGAAAGGAGGAAACGGTTTATTAACCCACTGGGATTTACTTTTATTTTGTTAAATTTGGAAGAAACTCAGTCTGTCATAGGGAGTTGTGGTTAACATTGGCCTTGCCTGCTCCAACTGCTCTACTGAACAGTAATGGATTCAAGGACGGTGTGGGGACAGACCGAGGTGCCCCACTTCTTGATGCTCTCCACCTTCAGGGGGGCCCCTGCCCTGGAGCAAGTTGAGACCTATGCATGCGTCTACCCAAAAGAGTTCAGTAAAGGTGACAGGAAGTATGTGATCAGATGGGTGTGAATTTAGTACGAACACCTACGGCATGTGTCTCGCTGAGACACTCTTGAAGAAGCACGCTCCGTATTGTGAAGACTGATGGGAGGGGCCAGAAGGCAAGGGCCTGAGACCAGCCTGGTCAACAGCTGGCAAGACACTGGGGCCCCAGCCCTTCGGCCACAGGAGTTGCTTGTGGCTGACAGTGATGCGAGGTCAAAGTGGACTCTTCCCCGGTCCATCCCCCAGATGAGACCCCAGCCCTGGCCAACACCTGGACTGCAGCCCTGCAGGGGGCCCAGCTGAGCTGTGCCCCTGGAAACTGTACGATAACACTGTGTGTTGCGTTAAGCCACTGAGTTTGTGGTATTACTGTTACTAGCACTGGATAGATAACAGATAGATAATAACTCTCTATTCGATCACTAATAACAGATAACAGAAGGGCTTTTAAATCTCCTCTTTGAACTACTCTGCCAAGTCGATAGTCCTTTCTTCATCTTTTGGCTGTAAATTCTAGCTCAGAATAACGTTGCTATTGAATTATGGAAGGACTAGAGGCCTGGTGCACAAATTTGTGCACGGTTGGGGTCTGGCCAGCCACCTGATCAGGGCCGATCGCACTGAGCCAGCCAGTGGGAGGGGCCGTGGGTGGTTGGCTGGCTGGCCCTGCCCCCTGGTCGAACTCCTGGTCGAACTTCCGGTTGAGGGGACAATCTCCATATTAGCCTTTTACAGAGCCACACTTGGAACATGGGCTCTGGGTTCTGGCAGGACACGGGATCACGCACAGGGAGTTCTGCCAGTGTGTGCCCAAACGCCTCCCACGTGCAGAGCAGGAAAACATAGCATCGGAGGGACTGGCCATGACCTTCCAGTGCTCATGCAGCAGCTGAGGTCCCAGCATCCCCGGCCCTCGCTCTGCTAGAGGGAATAACACATCCCGCTAAATCCTGGAGAGATAAGGTCTTCACGGTAAACCTCTTTGGAGATTCCAGGCAAGAAACAGAAGGGAAATGCACCTGCTTGTTTGATGTGATGTAGTCATTATGGCAATGAATGTTTCTAATGAAGTATGAAAATGATCGTTTGCTTAGCTGCTTGCACGAGCTCTCCTTTCTCTTTTTATGATACTGAAGCTGACATTTGCTTACCCTTTATCTGTGGAATGCTTAATCAAGTCCACTCTGTAAGAAGCCAGAGGAATTTTTATTTTATTTCAAACCTGCTCCCCTGCGCCCCCCCCCCCCCCCCCATGTCACTGGCCTGGGAACTAGGGCAGGGCCCACAGAAGGAGTGTGGCAGTTAGAGTGACCAATGTGGACCTGGAGGGACTCTTTGGCCACAGGGGCCACTGCTGCTCTGTGGCCGGCGACTGGCCACAGAAATGCCAGATTGCTGCTTGTGACACATGGTTTAGGAACGTGCAGCGTCCTCTGTGAGCGGGGGTGCCTTGATGTTTTTGTAGCTGAATTGTCTCAGAAGGATGTGCATGTCTTTGGTCTTTCGATGAAATCGGCCCATGCCATGCCCTTACTGCGAAACCTTCAATGGCTCCCCAGGGTCCGTGGGATTAAGTCCAGTCTCCTGAATAGAGCAGAGGAGGACATGTGTAATCCCCATGTAATCTCCCCTCTCTTCCCCCCTCCAGCGGCACCAGCCTCCTGAAGCCACATGGGGACACGAGGCGCTTTGGTTGCCCCTCTCTGGACCCCTCAACCTCCTCACACCTCCTCACAGCTGTGCACCTGCTGGTCTCCGGTCCTTGAGTGCAGTTGCTCTTCCTTCCCGCTGATGCGTACACTCTTCGTCCATGGTCTGAGGCGAATGCAACTTCTTCCTGGAAATGTTTCTTACAGCCAATTCTGTTACTCAATCTCGGTGGCTTTGTGTTATCCTCGTGCCTTGATTTCTTCCCGAGCAGGGCGGACGCCATGTTCATGCCTCCACCCCAGCACGTAATCATGCCTCTCACACTCATGCCTCAGCCGGGCCTGCGGATGCCAGATGAGCAGCTCTCACAGTGCAGGGGTCCGCTCCTTACCATTGATCCCTCCTTCTCCACACACACACACGCACACACACACACACACACACACACACACACACAGACACGCATACTCGTGCACATACACATGTGCACGCACAGGCATGCACACATATGCATATGCAGGAATACACACAAGCACACTTCCTGTTGGGTTTGCTTCTCTGGAGAACCCTAATGGACACATCGGGGATGGGCAGAGACCCAGGGTCATGGCCACACTTGGACTCACACGCTGGCCAGTGGCTCTGCCCAGTGGGAGTCACCTGCTCCTTTCTCCTGCACAATTCTGCTCCACGGGTGTTTTCTCACACAGACTCTCAGCCGAGGAGGCCTTCCTCCACTGCCCCCTACCCAGCCACCTCCCCCAGACCCACAGGCCCGAGCGGTCCCCTGGAGATCTGAGGAGCAGACCCCCGGTGGGCGGGCGGGGGGCCTCCGGAGAGAGCAGCAATTATTCCCGCGGACCGTGGAATGCCTTTGAAAACCAGCCTCTCTCCCGTGACCCTGGCGTGGTCCCCACCAGGATGCTATTAACGACGGCAAATTCCACGAGCAGAGTCTTCCCGAGACGCTGGCACAATGACAAGGCCTAGGCCCCTCTTTGAAGAGCTCCGTCCGCCTAACCACGCCTGTCATGTGGCCTTTCAGTCAGAAGGAAGGGCGTCCCGGATCGTCATGTGGAAGAAATTCCCGACTTTGCGGTTCCCAGCTCCGCACCGGGCTTCAGAGGGACCGGCTCTTCGCTCTGACAGGCGGGGCGGGGGCAATGCTGCTTCTCGCCACAGCGCAGGGAAGAGCCACATGGCGTCGGTGGTGTAATTACCACGGGTCCCGGGAGAGCCACGGCGGCGTCCCGAGGGAGCTCAGCGGGATGCCGTGCCCACTGCAGCAAAGGGAGGCGGGTACGCTCGTCTACACAGCTTACAGGATCTTGAGATGCGTTCCTGTAACCGGGCGATCGGGAGCGGGAGCGGGTGAGGGTGCGTGGGTGTGCGGCTGGGGAGCACACAGGCTGCGCCCGTTCCGTGGGCCCCTCGAGTCGGAGCACCTGCTGAGTAGATCACGGACGCAGTGACTGAGTCCAGCTGCGTCTTCACGAGGTAGGGATGTTTTATCGACGTGCGCGGAGATGCTTACCTGAAACAAGTAAACCGTACGCCCGCGGTATTTAAAAATGAGAAGCAAAGCTCGGCGTTGGCAGGCATCGAAACGGCAGAAGTTGTGGCGTCGGGCTCTCGGGTCTGCTTTGAGCATGAGGCTTGCCACAAGGGCAGGCACACGGGTAGCTCGGGACACAGTCAGCGTCTCTCCCTTCCCAACGACCAGGTCCCACCGATGCCGCTAGTCTGTCTTGCCATCCGTGTGTGGACACAAGCTCCTGAAGATACAGGCTCTTCGAGGGCACATGACTACTAGCCAGTGGCCTCTCGGGGCTTAGGGGAGCTAGCCCGGGAGGTGCGAGGGAAGGAGATTAGGCTGTTTCCATAACCCCAAGAAGTGGCAGATCCTCAGGGCGAGACGGGGAAGGCAATTGAGTCAAACTGGACCCCCCGTCTGGCCCAACGTTGAGATTTTGCAGCTCTTGCATTTGGAGGTGAGGCATTTGGTTCATGTGGCGTTCTTCCATTCTCACCCACATCCTATGTTTCTAGCCATGAACATATCCAATCTACATCCCCCTATACTCTTATCCCCATCCCCGTCCATATCTATATCCATAGCATGTCTATATCCTCATCCTCACTGCCATTCCCACCCCCTCATCCATATCCCCATCCCCATCTCCATCTCCATCCCCATCTCCATCCACTTCTATATCCACATCTCCATCTCCATCCCTTCCCCATCAATGCCCACATCTCCATCCCCATCCCCGTCCATATCTATATCCATAGCATGTCTATATCCTCATCCTCACTGCCATTCCCACCCCCTCATCCATATCCCCATCCCCATCTCCATCTCCATCCCCATCTCCATCCCCACCCACATCTATATCCACATCTCCATCCCCATCTATATCCACATCTCCACCCACATCTATATCCACATCCCCATCCCCATCTCCATCTCCATCCCTATCCCCATCTCCATCCACATCTCCATCCCCATCTATATCCACATCTCCACCCACATCTATATCCACATCCCCATCCCCATCTCCATCTCCATCCCTATCCCCATCTCCATCCACATCTCCATCCACATCTCCATCCACATCTCCACCCACATCTATATCCACATCTCCATCCACATCTCCATCCACATCTCCACCCACATCTATATCCCCATCTCCACCCACATCTATATCCACATCTCCACCCACATCTATATCCACATCTCCATCTACATCCCTATCCCCATCTCCACCCACATCTATATCCACATCCCCATCCCCATCTCCATCCCCATCTCCATCCCCATCTCCATCCCTATCCCCATCTCCATCCTCATCTCCATCCCCATCTCCATCCCCATCTCCATCCCCATCTCCACCCACATCTCCATCCCCATCTCCATCCACATCTATATCCACATCCCCATCCCCATCTCCATCCCCATCTCCATCCCCATCTCCATCCCTATCCCCATCTCCATCCTCATCTCCATCCCCATCTCCATCCCCATCTCCATCCCCATCTCCACCCACATCTCCATCCCCATCTCCACCCACATCTTTATCCACATCTCCATCCCCATCTCCATCCACTTCTATATCCACATCTCCATCTCCATCCCTATCCCCATCAATATCCACATCTCCACCCACATCTCCATCTACATCCCTATCCCCATCAATATCCACATCTCCACCCACATCTCCATCTACATCCCTATCCCCATCAATATCCACATCTCCATCCCCATCTCCATCCACATCTATATCCACATCTCCATCTCCATCAATATCCACATTTCCACCCCTATCCCCATCAATGCCCACATCTCCAACCCCATTCCCATCCATATCTATATCCATAGCATGTCTATATCCTCATCCTCACTGCCATTCCCACCCCCTCTCATCCATATCCACATCCACATCTCCATCTACATCCCTATCCCCATCTCCACCCACATCTATATCCACATCTCCATCCCCATCTATATCCACATCTATATCCAATGCCATATCTATAGCCTCATCCGTACAGACATTTTTACCCCTTCCCTCCCACCCCGCCTTCAGTTGGTTCTGTTCACTCCATCACCTCCATCATTCCTTGGTCCTTATCCTGATCCTTGGGTAGGTCTGTACCACAGTCCTTTTGAGATGTATGTTGTCTTTCTTTTCCATCCAATAGAATATTAACCACCACAAGTCCCATTGATAATGGGCTGAACGTGTTACCTACTTAGTCCCCAAAAGTTAATATTCTTCCTAAACACTGTTTATGATTGGGGCATTGTGCACCTTAGAAATCCCTGACCCATTCGTTTATTCCTGAATATATGTGGAATCTACTCAGCTCCCGGAATTCAGTGGTTTTGTCGTCAAATTAAAATTGATAAAGAGTTCAACTTTTTCTTTTATTCCTGGTGATAGCTTTGGTAGACCTTTTATTCTAGCTAAATTAATGATTACTAACCAATTTAAACCTGCTATGAGGGAGAAGCAATCGTTACTCGTAAGAGACCTTAGTTTCTGTCCTTCTAAGTAAGCAGACCTGCTGGACCAATCCCTAGGCGAGCTGCTGTTAACTGTAAGTTTGTTCAAGCTCGTGCGTCTCCATAGGCGAGTCTCGCCCGCCGTTTATTCATTCTGAGAAAGTGTATTAGGAACCCACAGTGCAAAGCCCTCAGCCGCTCTGTGGGATCTGCAGATCTCTCTTGATACTCAGGAGTGACTTATTCTCCAAACTACGGAGGGTACAGAATTGTCCTTGGATGAAGATATAAAAACCGGAACGCGTGTTTCTGTCAGAGGAATTATTCCATGCACCCGAGGTTAGAATCCGTAGCGGGGGAAAGGCTCCAATTCGTTCTGCCCCTGTGGCTGGCTGGTCACCGTGGTCATGCCCCAGGTCCTGCTTCTGCGACTGGAGGTCACTTTAGGGCATCTCCATAGCGCTACCCTATTCCTCGAGCCATCTTCCGATGCCCAGGCCCCGGGGGAGGCTGGTGGGATTGCTGTTGGCCTTGATGGTGGGACATTGGCTGCCCCGTGAGGCCACGAGGGAACAAAAGAATCCGTCCCCTGCAGGGGACAAAGTTGGCTTGCTTGCCCGAGATAAATGTGTGCATTGAGGTGAACCTTAACCGAGGAATTTCTCTTCCTTTTATTTGTGGGCAGGGGAAGGAAGCGCCAGGAAGAGTCTCCAAGTCCCAGGCCCACTTGGCCCCTGCGATGCGGCGGCTTCCCGGGGGGGGGTGGGGGGGGGGAGTGCATGCCAGGAGGCATTTCGTACCAGACCGTCAATTAGAAGGGTCCTTGCTCTGTGCGATTTTTCTTCTTCCCAAGATATAGTTTTCCCTGGATGTTTCCACAAATATGTCAGAAATGCTGCCCAAGAAAGGGAAATGCTCAAATATTTATCTTGTATTTAACAACATCAAGAGTCGCCGGAGTGTCTTTGTTAGTTTAATTTGCAGGCTGCGGTCTGTTGCTTCATGTGAATGAGAGAGAACAGTCTTCCTGTGGTTGGACTGATAGGATGTCTCAGCAATTATGAAGTTACAAGGAAAACAAATCATAAACTCCAGCGTAAACAGTCCGTGTTCCTGAACCTCTTCTGGCTCCTGGACTTTGGATGCAGACCAGAATTTCTGGGACTTGGGGACTCACGGGCACATGGGCCCCGGGAGCCCTGCCCGGGATGGGGAGCCAAGTGCCAGGTCCCGGCGGACGTGTCCCGGATTTCCGTGTGCCCCGAGCGTGTTGTTCCATGGCGACAGCATGCCAGCGTTTCATCTCGAGACATCCTCTGGCCGTGAGGGAAGTCTTTGTTTCCCATGGCTCTATGTTCCTGCTGTGTGCTCTGCAAGGCAGCTAGCAACCAGGGCATCCTCCATGCGGGGTTCTCGGTCTCAGGAACGTCGGGCCGGGAGAGAGCTGGGGACAGGGTCTGTTTCCGAAGTCAGTTCAGCGCATCGGATGGGTGGGAGCTGAAATAATTGTAAAACACAAGAGCCCACGCTGGCCACGTGGAAACTTGAGCCCTTTTGCGTCGCCATGGAGGGTGCCCGAAGCTGCATTGCGCCCCGTCGAGGGCCTCAGATGAGGAGCAGGGTCCAGACTTGAGTGCTGGGGGACGTGATGGCATAGGGGGCGAGCAGAACCCAGTCTCCTGCTCGCACTGCTGTCAGAAGTTGGGGTTACCGGAAGGATTGTGGGCAGCACTGTCCTCGAGCGAGGCTTGGGTGTGGGTACTTTTTATTCAAACACAAGTAGAATTGACGTCCGTGTCATCAGGAATGTCCTCCCTCCCTCCCTCCCTCTTTTCCTTCTTCCCTCCCTAAGTCCCTCCCTCCCTTTGGCAAGCACTACACTAGCTGGGCACCCCAATGAGCTCAGGTCTGGGGAGCCCCACTAATGAAGATCCACAGTGGGCGGGAGACGGGTCCTGATGCCAGGGGTGGACATGATGAGAACAGCCACAGGTCGCTGTGGAAACAGGAGGAAAAGAAAGTCCTTGGAGGAAATGAACAGCTTCGTGCGCGGGGTCAAGCCAACCTGAGAGGTGAGGGTTCAGTGCCACGCACTCAGGGCCCAGCGGGGCTGGGAGTGCGGTCCTGGGGTCTCTCCCAGGGCACTCACAAACATCCCCAGGGCCAGAGCCCGGGTCGGAGCAGTGGCCTCAGCTGCCTGCCTCTGAGGGCCCAGGCTCCGCTGATGCGCCTTCTTTCACATAACCAATGCTGTCCGCATATACCCGGGTTTGGAGGGAAGTTTGTCCCTTCTTGTTCCTAAATTGACAAGGTAGGTCCAGCTCTAGGTCAAATGCCATAAGACAGGGGCCCTTCAGTTCCCGTTCCTGGTCCCTGAAGGACTTGCTCATCTCGTCCCATGAAGCCCCACTGTGGTGGGGAGGGAAGATGTATTTGAGGTTGTTGACCTACGTACCTGCACACATACATAGGCACACACATGACACATGCATACACACGCACAATACATGCATATACAAACATGCATGCATAATAATGCGTGCACAGCCATGCACCTAAACACCCATTCACACCCACGTGCGCAACACATGCACACACATATACCTGTTTGTGCACACAGCGCATGCACACTTCTGAGAGGCAGTCTTCGGCTGAGGGCCCGCTGCTCTCCTGAAGTGGGTGAGGAGAGGTTCGGAGCACAGACCCTTCACGCTGGGCACTCTGCCCAGGCCGCCCCAGGCCGGCTGTCCTCGCAGCGGTTCGGCCTATTCTGCCGGGGTGGCCCTGGGATGGTCCGGCGGCGTGAAGCTCGGGCTCCTGGGCGTGTCTGCAGATGGAGGTTTCACTTTGGACCTGCTCTGCAGCTAAATAGAAAGGCAAAGTTGTCTGCTCTTCCCTTCCCCGTCCCCACAGGGGTGGGCTGGGGGAACGGCGCGCAGGGAGAGGGTCCTTCCCGGTACCGTGTGGCTCTAGATCAGGGCCCACCATGGCCCACAAGGCCATATAGTGCCATCAACACAAGCAGCCTGCATGTGCCCCCCCACCCCTGAGCCGGGGGCGGCTGTCAGAGCTCCCTTCGCTTCCCAGGCCCCGTCCTCAGGCCTGTTTGATGGGCACAGCTATCAGGGGCGGGACGGGGGTCACCCTGGACTGTCAGGCTCCTCCACTGAGCGCCTGCCCCGAGCAGCAGGCAGCGGTCGTGGCTGCTCCGTCCAACCCACTGCAATGCTGAGCCGGGGGGCGGGTGAGAATTGGGGGTTCATAGGTACCCACGTTGGCCGGGGGCTGACGAGCCTGGAACTCCGCACGCAGCGAGCGAGGAAGTTGGCCTTCGATGACGGCCAAATGCAAGCTGTCCCCGCGAAAGCAAAGCCGGGCTCGCCGCGGAGCGCGCTGGAGGCGTTGGCTGCACACGACATGCACAGAGCGTGGACGGAAACCCACGGCCCAGCGGCGGTGCTTTCTCTGTCATCTGGAGTCAGACGTGCGTCTGCTGGACCAGCGCCGACACAACCCAGAGCTTGAACTTGAGCTGGGGCAGGTACATCAGTTAGAATTCCAACAACGCCCACAGCAGCCACGTACTTGTGGTCTCACGCGCTGAGCGCTTACACGTATTCAGAGCGTCCCCGTGCCCAGGACACACCCCGCGGGTAGACGGCCCTGTCTGGAATTGAGGAAGTTCGGGAAAACCTGTGCCTGTTAAAGGCACACACACATTTTCACCGAAGAAAACCAACGACTGGAATCGAGAGTGCCTGTGAGCTCACGGTGTCATCCGGAAAATGTAAACCCACAGAAGGGCCCTGTCTCCGGGTGCCCTGTTTCCGGGTGCCCTGACAGTGCCTTTCCCTTGTGGCGCTTCCTGCTGGACGGCAAGCTTTGTCCGCAGGGCGTGCCGCCAGAGACGTCCTTGTCCGCCTGTGTTTGGAACGGGGGCCACGGTCCAGGTGCCGCGGGGAAGCCGATGTGACGGGCTGCATGGGAGGTGGGGCTCCCCCGCCTCTGTAGGACCCCAGGCCACTCTGGGCTCTCTCGAACCCAGGGTGCCCTCGTCGCCCCTGGCATGGGCTGTCCTGTCCTGTGAATCGGGAGTGGGCTATGCAGGCTGTCTGCCCCGAAGCAAGAGCCTCCCCTTCTTGCAGATATAAAAGCCGATTGAGAGAGTGTTGAATGGAGTCCTGTGTGCCGTGGTCTGGACGGTAAGACACTCACACTCAGCTCAGCACTTGGGCCAAAATGAGGAGGAGGAGGCAGACCCCCTTGTTTACCTTCCCAGCGAGAAGAGACACACGGCGGTGGGCAGCCAAGAAGAGCAGGCGTAGCCGGGCACCGGCAACAAGGCTTGGCTCCCGTTCTATTGCTTTTGGCCAAAACGCCCCATGAAAAACGATGCCTCCGATAAAAATAAATTATTACCCACACGTACGTGAACGAGAAGGTTTCCCCGCGAAGACTCCGTAAATGAATGCTGATCCCGTGCCATCGGCTGCCACGGGGCCCGGCCGCCGCGCCGTTCCCGGCAGCTTGTTTTGGGAGAGACTGTGCAGCCCACGAAGCCATTCCTCACCAACCGCATAAAGGCGTCAGCTCATGTATAATTTACACCGCGCCCGTTAGTTATGGTCTGTTTAATAGTATTTAAGGCTGTCAGATGACACCATTCTTTCATTTACCAATTGGAAAATATAAAAAGGCCAATCAGAAACGTCTTGCAGAGGGAGAAACACGCTCGCTGAGTCGGATCCGAATGGTACAAGACGACAAACAGACGCACGCACGGGGGAGGGTTCCCCAAAAGATGTTTGCAGAGAGTTATGGGGCTGGAGCGTGCTCGGTGCTTACGCGGGAGTTCCTCTCATCGTAATTTACTGACTGCACGTGTGTTATCTGCGCGCCGCTGCGGTGCCTCAGCTGCTCCCAGTGACTTACCACGCGGCCCTGGCCTGTATTAGCCGCCATAATTAAATCCAACGTGCGTTGTGCGGACCTTGTTTCCCCCATCGCCTACGGGCGGTGCCTGTAGGCGGAGAGGGTTTCTGCTTCTGCCTTTATCTCTCCCTCTTTCCCCCCAAAGCCCGTCTGTAGGTGATCAGCAGGATCTGCCCTCCTCGGTGCAAACGGTGTCCCTCCCACGAAGGCTATGTTTGGTGCCGTTGGAGAAGGCAGGCCAAAATGCTTGGAAATGGTTCGATTCAGGTACATGTAGCCCATGACCTGTCCGGGTGCAGGGACAGCATCGGCTCTGGGAAAAGCTACCTTCCCTGTGTGTGTTGAATCCTGTAAGAAACCCAGCACTGACGGCAGGCATTATGCTCCTAGGTTAAGTCTGTGAGTGAATTCTCACCGGGTGGGTAGCTGGATTACTTAACTCTGCCAAGCAAGCCGGGGCACACTCTGTGTGACCTGCATTACAGAAAACAACGTTGCGGATGCTCCGTGTCACACACCCTGGCCCGCGTGTCCAGGGTCTGCGTGCGGGGATCGGCACCTGCCTCTGCCTAGTGCCCAGCTCTGAGTTTACACACTAGATGTGCCCAGTATGTCTCAGAACCTTGTTTTATTTGCAAATGGATTTCCTGGCCTCCTTGTTTGGGTGTGGCCCAGGGGGACTCACCTCGTCTGCAGGGAGTGTTTGCCCTTTGACCTGAGAGCCTAGGATGGGTCCTGCAGGAAGCAGGGGGCTCAGGCCGCATCCAGTCCTGCTGCCCGCTGGAAGGTGCTGAATCCCTGCGTTTGGGGGGGTCAGGTACCTGGGAAAGCAGAGGGCTGGCTCCCTCACCCCAAATTGCTGTGCCCTGTCCATGGGCGTGCAATGCTGTTCCCTGAAAGGCCATCCGCAAACAGCCCCAGGACATCATGTGGGCACCCCTTGGGGGAATGGCACCTCAGGGCCCCAGAGAGGGTTTGCCACAATCGCGCGTGGCTCAGTGGCGATGGTGCCCGCTGCACTAGAGAGAGAGGAGGAGACACACCTGAGCAGCACCCCTTCTGGCCCAGGTGACACCCAGGGCTGGTGAGCGATGGTGGTGCCAGGTCCCCCGGCAGCAGAGAGGGCGCTGCCAGCCCCACTGCCCCCCGCCCGTGGGGTCCCACCACCATCTGGCTTCCGGTCCCTGCCCTTTGCACCGGCGGCCGATGGGCTCCTCCATCCTGGCGAGGGCCCCCTGCCCTACTTCTCCCCACGGCCCCTGCTCCCCCTCCCTTCCTTCTGGTCCAGATGTTCTCGCGCTAAATGGCATTCCTTTCGGGTCCCGCTGAGTGCGCATTCGGAAATGTGGGCTAATGGGGGACCCTGCGCTAATGGGCTTCGCTCCCAGGTGCCACTGCTCCAGTCGCTCAGACCCGCTACTTCCGCCCCAAGCAGGGAGCGCCAGGCCTGGAGTGAAAAAGAGGTTTGGACCAGGGGGCCTTTCCGTGCCTGTGATGGCAAATGCTCCATGCGGCCGCCCATGTCCGCCACCAGGGCAGGGAGAAGAGGGACGCTTCCCCCACCCTCCGACACCCGCTTCCTCTCTGAGGCCTGCGCCGGCTCGGTGAGCCTGGGTTCGGGGGGAGAAGCTGGGAAGGCTTGGACCATTTTCCAAGTCTGATCTGGAGCCCTGCTCCTGGTCTGTGCGGCGGGCTGTCTCCTCGCCTGTGAGCCAGGGACGGTTATGCCAGCTTCCGGGGCGCTGCACGCGGCAGCCCAGGGCAGGTGCGCTCCCAGCCACGGACTGCCAGAGGCATGTGTCTGTCCCCAAGCGGCCTGGGTCCCCGGAGACCCGGGGTGCAGTCCTGGGAAATGTCCTCTGCTGTGGCCTGGGGCACAGGCAGTGTGAGCTTTGCTTGGAGTCGGTGGGGGCTGCTCTGAGCAGGAGGGCGTGACCAGGATGGGACTGAGAGCAAAGGCAGCCCGGTGACATGCCAGATGCCGAGAGAGAGGAAGGCCCCTCCGTGTCTGGGGATGCAGGTGGCGCCGGAACCGCCTCTGAATCTCCCACAAGGCCTCTGTGCCGCAGTCTTTAAGTGCCAAGGACAGGTCCTCTCCGGGGACCAGAAACCTGAGAGGCGACTGAATGCTTTTGGGTAAATTACTCAGAGAATCACCAAATCTACCTGGTGGTTTTAGAGCCGTAAGCAGACCCCACTGCTGGCAGCACTCATTGGGTATGGAGGCCGCTGTCCCCCAGGCCACCTGGCATCAGCTCAACAGCGGGAGGACCCAGCACCCTGGGGTTACAGGGCACGCAGGCTGGTGGGACACCCAAGGTGCACCCCGCCTCCTTTGTCATCTCCCACCTCCTCCTTCTGAGTAGCAGAGCTGCCGTCCTCCGAGCGATGAGTCACTAATTGCGTGGCTGTAGCTCAGACCCAATTAATAGTTAAATGGCTTTTCCTGGGGAAATTAGACCTTCTCCGGCAGTGGGGAGGAACAATGGCTGGCCGGGTCTGGATGCTCTCGTATTGATACCCTTCATGAATAGTAAAAAGATGGCTTTTTTTCTCTAACCTTCCTTGGGCTAAATTGATCTCTTTCCTACGGGGACTTAGGGAAGCGGGCAGCTCGTAAGGCAGCCTCAACGGTGGCTGTCGGGGACGCGTGAGAAGCAGAAAGGGGTAATTCCTCCTGCGCGCCCACGGAGCTCATGGATTTTTAACTCCTCCCCTCGACAAAGCACACGGCGGTTTTGGTGGGGCCTCCCTGCCGTCCGACGTTTCATTTCACGTTGTTCACCCACAACGGTCCCCCTGCCCAGGTTCCCAGCATCACGGTGCCTCGCAACGGGGCCGGGTGCTCCGGCAGCCACCCCGGTACCCACCATCCCCCGCCCTCCATCCTGGGGAGGAAAAAGGACACTGAAAATCAGATTTGTGTCACGAGACGTCAGCGTCACTTTGGAGAACAGCCTGCAAAGGAAAAAGGAAAAAAAAAAAAAAAAGAAGCATCTTGTTCCCAAATGTTGAGAGGTAGACAACTAACGGCGTATTTTTAATTACCTGAATGCTCTGGCAGGGAAAGTAGTCAGTTTATAGTTACCGTGCGCACGTAGACTACAAATTATTAGTGCATGAAAGCGGCATGGAGCTCTGGGGCTGGCTCCAGTAATTTTGGATATTTTCCATGCTATTACTGCCTGCTCCATATCCCTTTACTGGTTCTTTTTGAAATTAACTTAATGGCACTCGGTAGAAATGGACTGCCTACTGCGCGGGAGCGCTTGCCTGCAAGGACGGGCCGCGTTCCCACTGAGAGGCACTGATTTGGCACAAACGGAGCGATGCTTTCGCATCCATCCACTTGATCCGATTCTTCAAAACAAATACTCAAGGGCTTCTGAGGAGTCGGCGTCGATATTTGCTTGGCATATTCTGGACCCACGAAGGCCTCGCCTACCGGAAGGCCTGGGCCGGGGCCCTGCCAGGGTCCGCCTCCAGGCCAACTGCGCCCTGAGCTGGCCACAGGGTTTTCCCTGCAGGCACTCTAGGCCGGGCGTTCTGTCCCTGAATTTCTCAGCATCCTCCATTGTGCTGATCCCGGGAGCCCATCATCCCCACGGGCTCCAGCGGTCTGGTAGCATCTGAGGTTCTTCCCTTGTTATTAGCCCGGAACCCGCAGCCCTTCTCCCCTCAGGATGTCTCCGTGGGGACAGGGTCCTTGGGGAGACAGGGAGGTGGGAGCCAGAGGCCTGTGGGACCCCAGGGAGACGGGAACCAGGGCAAGGTCTTGCCGGGCACAGTGCCCCTAGAGGCCGGTGCGGGAGCTGCAGGTTGACCTAGTTGCTACTACAATCTCCAGGCATCCCCAGGAGGACTCCTGCCCTGCCCTGCAGGAAGCTACCCTTCCTCAGCCTCCAGAGCACTTGGGGCTCGAATTTACAACTATTGTGGGCAGCGTGGGGAGCATAAGTATCCCAAGTGACACAATCAGAGGCCATCGAGGGGTCCGGCCCGGGGCCCCGCAGTGGGTGCATGCTCACAGGCATGTGTGTGCCCTTGCCCCAAATGGCCATGTGGCTGACAGAGCCAAGAATGTCGTCTTCTCCCATTATGATTTGGGCGAAGTGATGGAGGAACTCAACCCTTGGAGGCAGAGGGCCCCTGAGGACCGCGGTTCACCCATGTTTACATTGTGCAAAGAAGAGGCCTGCGAATACCCCTCCAATTTCTCCCTCCAGAAGCCAGCGGACCGGGCAGCCACAGGGAGGAAAGAGAAAAGGCATTCATTCCACCAAGAGCTCTCCAGCCCTCCACAAAGCAGGGAATTTCCATTTGAAAGGGGCTCTGCTAATGAGCTCTGCTCTCCTTGCCCATTGCCCTACCAGCAAAGGGGCTGCTTTGAAGTCAACAGGTCTATTATGGAGGAAATAAACCCCCGAACAAAGGGCAGTTCAAGTACAGACTCCAGAGGCCAGTGGCTCATGCTCAGCTCCACCGGTTCCACTCCTTCTGGTGAAGCACCTAGTCTGGGCTTGGCCTCCTTGTTGCCCAGGCCTCTCTTCGCTTCTGGGGAGGTACAGGGGGGTGCGAGGGGAGATGTCCCCAAGTGGAGGCTTTTCATTGGTGAAGGAGTTCACCCTTCATTTCTTCAGGTTTCAGAGAGTCATGGGTGAGGACCCTTTAAGGTTTTGTCCATTTTATTTCCTTTCTACGTGTCTTTATGCACGGAGACAGGAACACAGCAATGAACGGGGCAGGCCAGCCTTTGGGGCTGTGTCTGAAATGACTATTGTCTGCCTCTAAGTTCAGCAAACAGCACTGAGCAGCAGGAACTGGAGAACATGGTCTCCCGGCACACACAGTGCGTGTGCAAATGCGTGTGAGCACAGCTTCTGACATGCCCCTCCCCCATACCCCGTATGCTCCCCTATTTCTAGAGCACTAAGACTGTCCCCAGGGAGACAGGCCAGTTTTGAGGATCGATAAATAATGTGTGTGGCATCTTATAATTGCCAATAAAAAAATCGAACTCACACCATTGTCAGTTACACCCCTCTAGTAACCGATTGAGGAGTTCCTTTAGTAGCCACACCCTCCTCTTCCCACCCCATCCTGACCCTTAGTACCCAAATCTGTTTTCCATTGTATAATTTTTCCATTTCATAAATGTTATGTCAATGGAACTATACAGCATATAACCTTTTGGGACTGACCTTTTTCCACTCGGCATAATTCTTTGCAATTCACCCAAGCTGTTGTGTGCATCCATACCTCCATGCTTTTCACTGCTGAGGAGTATTCCATGATATGCATGTACCACAGTGTGGTTAGCCATGCACATGTTGACAGACATTGTGTGGTTTTCACTTTTTGGCTACGCACATTTATGTACTGATTTTGTGCACTCATGTCTTCATTTACTGAGATAATACCCAAGAATTCCATTGCCTGGTCCTGGGGTAGTTTCATGCTTATTTTAACAAAGAAACTGATGAACAGTTTTTCAGAATGGCTGTGAGTGGTCAGTGTCTTTGCATTCTCATCACCATTTATGTTCATTTACTAGAGGCCCAGTGCACAAATTGGTGCATGGGTCAAGTCCGGCTGGCCAGCCCTGATTGGGGCCGATCGGGTGGGGCTGGCCAGTGGGGAGGGACCGTAGGCAGTTGGCCGGCCAGCCCCACCCCCTGGTCAAACTCCCAGTCAAACTTTGGGTGGAGGGGGCAATTTGCACATTAGCCTTTTATTATATAGGATTGTGCTTTCAGTGTTCTATACGACACAGTGTGAGGTATGCATGAAACGTTTCTGCTGAATATGGAAGTCCAATGGGTGATCCAATGGAAGCACTTCTGTGATTGAGATGCAAAGGGAACTAGTCACTTTTTTTCATGGGTTACGATTTTTACTTGAAAAAAAAAATAACTGACAGATGAGTTATGATGATTTCAACTTGGGTAATTAGCAGACATTTTTCCAAAGAAGAATTAAATGAGCCTGTCATTTCAAGGACAATAACTGAGAGTATTTATTGCCGACGATAAAATTCAAGCTTTGAAGCAAAATGAAAAATTTCACAAGACTTGCATCCACCCACTACGGATCCCTGGGGCTAGCGTGCCTGGGAATATGGGGATCCCGGCTGCAGGAATTTGGGTGCTAAAATTAGAACAGTCCCAAGGAAACAGGAGGGGAGGTTAGTTCCACTAACTGAACTGATAGCTTTCCAACACTGTAAGATTTTTATGATGAGATACATCGAGATATGAAAAATATAATTATAAATATTATGTAAAGACATGGGTCAGGCCGAAACCGGTTTGGCTCAGTGGATAGAGTGTCGGCCTGCAGACTGAAGGGTCCTGGGTTTTATTCTGGTCAAGGGCATGTACCTTGGTTGCGGGCAAATCCCCAGTAGGGGCTGTGTAGGAGGCAGCTGATCAATGTTTCTCTCTCATCAATGTTTCTGACTCTCTATCCCTCTTCCTTCCTCTCTGTAAAAAAATCAATAAAATATATTTTAAAAAAATTAAAAACAAATTTAAGACATGGGTCAGTATCTGGAAGATTTCCATAACACAGTAAACCAGTGCGTTCCCAATGACCGATGTTTCATGTTATGAAATCATGGATGAGTGAAGGATCCATTCAGTGGATGAGGTAGACCAATGGGGTTTAATGCAACAAAGCATGGAAAATGCTTTCACACTGGTCCAGCTTTGACATTGTAATTAACCTTTAAGAAATGACATCTACCGATTTTTGGTGTAGTGTCAAAGAAAACCATCCACCATCATCTAACAAGGCTATTAAAATACTTCTCCTTTTCTAACTACATAGCTGTGTGAAGTGAAAATTTTTTATAGACTCCAACCAAAACAGAATATTACAACAGATTAAATGCAGCTGCAAATATAAGAATCCAGCTGTCTTTCATTAAGACAGACATTACAGAAATTTTCAAAAATGCAAACCAATGCCAACCCTTCCCTAAATATTTTGCTTTAGAAAGTGCATCTTTTTAGAAAATAATGTTATCTATGTTAATATATAATGCATTTATGAGTATCTTAAAATAAGTTAATAAATATTTTAAAAAATGTCTCAGTTTTAATTTAGAATACGGTAAATGACTATGAATATTAACCACATAAGCAGAAGTTCCTTGAGGTCCTTAACAATTTTTAAAACTAAAAGGGGTTCTGAGACCACAATGTTTAGGTGCCTTTGACTTAGAATATGATTTGTCAGACTTTTCATATTTACAATATATGCACTGAAGGCTACATGCATCTTCTTTTTAGTACTGCTTTATTTGCAAATGTTAGTATATCTTGTTTTCATTATTATTCACTCCAAAATATTTTCTAATTTTTATTAGCGATTATTTAGAGTTCTACTGATGAATTTCCAAACTATTAAGAAGCCATTTCTGGTTATCCTTTTGTTATTGATTTCTACCTTAATTCTACTCTGATCATGGGACATAGTTTGTATAATTTTAATCCTCCGAAATTTGTTGAGACTTGCTTTATGATCCAACGTACATCCTGTTTTCAAAAGTGTTTTCTGTGCACTTGCAAAGAATTCGGAGCCTACAGTTGTTGGATGTGTGTTCTATATGTGTCAAACAGGTCAAGTTTGTCAATTGTGGTTTTTAAATTCTCTGTAAACTACTAGTAAATGATTTATTTTGTCTGGTATTCCATCTCCCCCTGAAGGATCTGTGTTAAAATCCCTAACTAAATGTGGAAATTTCCATGATTCTGCTTTTACTTCTGTCGTTCCATCTTGCTGTTGGTCCTTTGAATCACCATGCACGGCTCTCTTCGGTCCTGGTAGTGCATCTTGCCTTAAAGTCTACTTTGTCTGATATGCAAATAGGTGAATGAGATTTGGGGGCTGTTGTGTTAATGGACTCTCTTGTCATTCTTTTGCTCTCAACTTGACTGTGTTGTGATCAAATTAGCAGCATCTACATATATGTATCAGCATGTAGTTAGGCTTCAAAAATTCATTAAAAGGTAATCTTAGTCTTGTATTGGTATGGTTACCCTGTTTACATTGCAGATCAACCTTGTTGTGTAGGGATTATATTTAACCTCTGACTTTTTGGGTTTTATTTGTTTCCTCTATTTCCACCCTATCAGGGTGTCAATGGATTTGATGACATCGTCTTTATTTTTGAGTGTTTACCCTCTATTAGCGGGTGAGTTATATTTTTCTTTTCACGGCTACTCTCGCGATTATTGGTGGGCCTGGGTGATGTGCACATTCTCCACATAGTAGAGCCAGCTTCACATTAGGGCTTTCACCACTTCTCTCACAATGCAAGGGCCTTGTCATACTTTCACTACATGTGCGCCACCCCCCTCTTTTATGCTATTGCTGCTTTGCATTTTAACTCCATCTATACTTAAAATGCTGTAGAACATTGTTCTTTTAGGCAGCCACAATTCCTTCAGATTCCTCCCTATTTCTGCTACCTGGTGCTTGTTTTCTTCCTGTTACTGTAAATCGACGTGGAACCTTTTCCCGTTTGCCTGAACGATGTGCTTTCACATTTCTTTCAGGTTGGGCCCGAGTGGAAATAAATACTCTCATTTTTTCAACCTTCATGTCCTCTTCGTTTTCAAGGGATACTTCAATGAGGATGCATTTCCGAATTAGCTTATTTTCTTCTAGCATTTTAAAGATTTCTTTCCATTGCCCTGTGGTTTCCTTCATTTCTTTAGAAAAGAGAGCTGTCTACCAGTATCTTACTGTTTTTCCTTTGGCCGTGTCCACTCTTAAGACGTTATTCTGTCTTAATTTTCAGCTTCCGTGTGAAGTGGTTGTTGACCTCTTTTGGCGGGTTTGTAGAACATTTTAGATTATTTAATCAGGGTTGGAAAATTCTTACCCCAAATCTCTTCAAGCGATGCTTTATCCTTACCTCTCCGTTACCATGCATACGATTCCTTCTCCTTGTCCCATATATCTCTCTGCTGTTGACTGTTTCCCATTTTTCCCTCCCTGTGCCGGTTTTGGACATTTCACATTGACCTGTCTACCTATTCACTTACCCTCCTCCCTGCTGTGGCTAATCTCCAGTTAATTCAGTTGACTTAGTTCTTGATCTTAAGTGTTGTATTTTTTTTCACGGATTCTTTTCTTACAGATCCCAGTTCTTTGATGCGATTCTCTATTTTCCATTAATTTTCTTATATATGCCCATCATAATTCCAGTTCATGCCTGATTCCCCAGTACCTACATCAATTTTTCTCTCTCGATTTTTGATGATTTATTCTGACTGTACATTTGCCTGATCATTGTTTAACTGAATGCCAACACTTTATATAAACATGGTAAGACATCATTTTCTTCTTGAGGCCAGTGGAGGATGGAAAGGTGACCTGGACCCTGTCTGGCCCGGGCATCCAGGTTTGGGAGGGGTGACGTCTCCGTGGTTTGCCCTTCCTCCCCGGGCTGTCGTCCTTCAGGAACTCCAGCTGCGAGCCCGCGGGGCCCTCCTCCTCAGTGGGCTCTGGACTTCGGCTTTGTCTCTCCAGTCCGACGATTCTGCCAAAATCCCCGATTAGCTCTTAAGCCTCTTAACAGCCACTTTCCTCCGACTTCCTCCTCCTCGGCTCTGTGTCTGCTTCATCGCTCAGCACTGACAACTTCCCTGGGGGGATTGGGTGCAGAATCCCAGGCTTCCTTCTCTGGGGTCCCCTTCACACCGGAGTCTGGGCCCCTCACTTTCTGACTGTGCTGAATGGGGTGATTGTCCTCGCAGCCCGTTGAGACGTTCCTGGGTCCCACTTCCCTCCGTCTCTATCCGTGATGCTGTAAATGGCCAATTCCCAGTGGTGACAGCGTCAGCGACCGGGGCTCACCCAGTGCCTCTTCCTTCCCTCTGAGATCTCACAGCCTGAGGTCCTCGCTGTCTTGATTGTGTTCCTGTGTCGTTAAACACATTTTTTTCTATGCCGCGTTTGTCCAACCTCAATGTCAAGTTCACATAACTCTGCTCCTGGCTGGCAACCCTGCTTTAGCCAGAGATATCTACTCCTTCATGAGAGTTTCCCTAAAATTCTTTCAAAGTTTGCTTTGGACTTGGTCCCAGGGCTGCAGCTGGGCCTGCCTAGTCCCCGATGGAGGGAAGCTGCACTTGCCCTGGGGTGGGGGGCCGGGAAAGGGCCCCTCCTGTTTGTTGTGTGTGGGTTCTGTCTCTCGGATTGAGCTATCTCTTGGTACCCTCCACATGCCTGCCAAATTGGGGGTTATGTCCATTCTTCAAACAGAGCGGAGGGCGGGGCATGGCGGCCCCCATGTCAGATGGAGAAGGGCATGCTGGGACATTTCCTTGGGGAAGAACTGGTTTGGGGAGCCTGGGACCCCGGCAGAGCTTCTGGCTTAGGGAGAATTTGGCAGGACCAAATGCGCGCTGGCCTTAGCAACCGCTCGGCGTGCCCGTCTTTTCCCTCCCTTGCCAACCCCTCCCAGGCTCTTTCTTGGGGAAGCCCTGTGCTCACCGGGACCGGGCAGGAGAGAGAGCCGCTCCGCAGGCTTCTGGTGCCACTGGCTCGGGCCCGGCTGGACCTGGGCAGCCTCTCCGCGATCGGCCTGGATTTTCACCGTCAAAGCAAACCGGTTCTGGTCCTTACCCCGCGCCGCCAGCGGGATGATGAGCCTGGCAGTTTCCCCACGTTCTCTGGCTCCCAAACGAACAGGCCCCAGCTCTTTGCTTCTGTGTGACCCTGAGCAGCCTAGAGCCTGCACTGACCCGCAGCATCCCCAGTTACCACCGGGGCCACGCTGTGGCTCCCGCTCCCCTGCCTGTGGCTCCCGCTCCCCTGCCTGTGGCTGCCCCGCTCCCCTGCCTGTGGCTGCCCCGCCCCCCTGCCTGTGGCTGCCCCGCCCCCCTGCCTGTGGCTGCCCCGCCCCCCTGCCTGTGGCTGCCCCGCCCCCCTGCCTGTGGCTGCCCCGCCCCCCTGCCTGTGGCTGCCCCGCCCCCCTGCCTGTGGCTGCCCCGCTCCCCTGCCTGTGGCTCCTGCTCCCCTGCCTGTGGCTGCCCCGCTCCCCTGCCTGTGGCTCCTGCTCCCCTGCCTGTGGCTGCCCCGCCCCCCTGCCTGTGGCTGCCCCGCCCCCCTGCCTGTGGCTGCCTCGCTCCCCTGCCTGTGGCTGCCCCGCCCCCCTGCCTGTGGCTGCCCCGCCCCCCTGCCTGTGGCTGCCCCGCCCCCCTGCCTGTGGCTGCCCCGCCCCCCTGCCTGTGGCTGCCCCGCCCCCCTGCCTGTGGCTGCCTCGCTCCCGCTGGCGTTCCCCTCGCGTTCCTGGCACCGGGCAGGCGCTGGAACCGAGTTGAAGTTGCCACTTAACTGCGGACGCTGGGAGCTATGACATGGAGATGATTCCCCGGGAAACGCCTCTTTTGCGGGGCTTACAGGCTGAGTCCCGACTGATGGGCGCCGCGCTCAGGCACCGCAGGGCAGGGCCCTTGACACTTTCTCACTCTGCTCACCTTTGACACTCCGTGTGGCCCCCAGGCCCTTGAGACCCCGAAGCAGCCAAAGGCTTTGAGGAGCTGCAGGCCTCTGGGTGTGGGCTGGGGTGACACGCGTGGAATCAGAGAGGGAAGCCGGGGCCAGGGAAGGCCCCCCGATGCAGGGGCGTCCACGCAGGCAGGGTGGGGCAGAGCTTCATGCCCTCCCAGGAGGGGGCGGAGATGCTCACGGCTGGGGGGGGGGGGGGGGTGCCCAGCAGTGGTCTACTGGACAGCTGGGTGGGGCAAAGGCCACAGACAAGCCACCACAATTCTCATTTTCAGGGAAATGTGTCATTTTAGCCCTGATCTCCTTATCTCTGATTTTTATGTTTTAAAAGGCCATTGGCAGGAATAATGAAAAATTAAGAAACATCAACACCAAGAGAAACAGACCGATGTCCTCCTCACCCAAGCCGCCCCTGACATCGTGGGGAGCAGGTCAAGAGCCTAGGGACACCACGCACCATGTGACCTAACATTGGAGGGTTGTCAATCAAACGAGCCAACTCTTGGATGCTACCCTCGCCCCTCCTCCACAGACAGGTGCCCGTCCATCTCGCCCGTGAAGGCCAGGCTCGATCAGAGTTAGGTGCTGGGCCCTGGCCCCATGGACCAGGCTTCTCTCTTTCCTCCTCACACCCCAACCTGCGCTGTGAGGACCCCGCACAGGCTCGAGCCCTCACACACCATCAGGTGACCCCTGGGCCACCCCGTGCGCCTCTGAGTGGTCATACCTTCCACGTGGCCTGCCCTCGTGACCATCGGCCAGCGGGGACTGGAGCAGGAGCTGGCCAAGTTCAGGACACAGGAAAGGCGCCCTCCTGTCCCCGTCTTAGGAGACACTGGCATCAGAGCCTGGTTCTCATTTTGCTGCACCGACCGACCCTCCACGCCCGCGCCCCGCACACGGGAATGACCACGGTTGAAACTGGCGCATGTGCCAGGCGATCACTTTCTCACGTTCTGTGGTAATACAAATGTTTTCCTTGTAGCTACATAGTCTTCATCATTAGAGTATTGTGTTTTATTACCCCAGAAATTTATAATCATCCTAGGCAAATAAGAAAATGCAGAAAATGGTGAATAAAAGGATTACTGTATATTCCCAGAAACCCTAGATAGAGGCTATTAACATTTTGTATATTTCTTTTCGGAATGTTTATGATACATATTTATATGTATTTTTCTTTTCAAAAATAGGATTTCCCGGTAATTGTCGTTATGCAGCTTGCTTTTTCCACATTGACTGTATCTCAGATTTCCCCAGGTGCATACATGCAACTCTCCCGCGTGTCTCTTAATGGCACCCCGTGTCTCATGGTCTGACCAAGCCCAGTGACAGCAATGATGATGATGATGATGATGATGGGGATGATGATGGGGATGGGGATGATGATGATGATGGGGATGATGTCATGTGGGCCGCGCTGGGCCAGGCTGCGTGCAAAGGCTGTGTGGAACTGAGCCTTCACAGGGTTTCCAAGATGTAGCTGTTGCTGCTGTCACCGCCCTCAGGGACCTGTGGCCCCAAGTTTAGACCGCTCCTGCATTTCTGATGGTATAAACAATCCTGTGTTGGGCTGGATTCATACATAGTTTTTTGGACTTGTCATAGCTTTCCCTCAGAAAAAGTCCTAGAAATGGAATCACAGGGTCAAAGACTACGAATGTTTTAATTTTTTAAATATTTTAATATGTTTTTATTTATTTCAGAGGGGAAGGGAGAGGGAGAGAGAGAGATAGAAACATCAGTGATGCGAGAGAATCATTGATCGGCTGCCTCCTGCACACCCTCTGTTGGGGATCGAGCTTGCAACCTGGGCATGTGCCCTGACCAGGAATTGAACCGTGACCTCCTGGTTCAGGGGTCTATGCTCAACCACTGAGCCACACTGGCTGGGCAGTGGCTATTTTTTGTGTTTTTTTTTCTTTCTTTTTGTTCAGACAAATCTCTAGTAATTTCTTTTATTTTATTATGTAGGTCTCATACTTAGAAAGGCTTTTCTTTCTCATACTAACTGTACATGTGTGTGTATATATATATTTTAAATCATGTGTATTTATGACTTGTCCTTGTATATTATTTTTCATTTGTTTGCACTTGGAATTTCTTTGTTGTGAGCAATGAGATGAAGATCCAGCTTTATTGTTTTCAACACAGTTCACCAATCACTTAGTATCAGATATTGGTGGAATTCACACCACCGTTTTCTTAATTGTGCCAGGGCTGGCACTGTTAGTCTCTCTCTGTCACCTGGGTTTTCTGGAGCTATGCTTTGCTGCTTGTCACCTGCCTAGCAGCTCATGTGGAAGTGCGAATGCTTCCCCATCACTCCTGTTTTTGCCTTGTTGTTTGCCCTTCAAGATGAAAGACAACATTTACTTTTATCAACTGCGTGATTCCTGTTCATTAATGCATATGCCTTTGAAACGCGGTGTCTAATAAGAGCGTTCGTGTCTCTAGCTTTTTCTAGAAGGAAGACGAGTAAGTGCTGAGTGTTTGCCCTTGTTGACTTGCCACTGGACTGTGCTTCCTGGGTTTAGTGTTCTGGGAAAGATGCCCCCGCGTTTCTTCATATTCAGCTCTGAGGCTAAGACGTTCTCCTCGGGCCCATGCCTGAAAATACCTCTGCTGGCCTCACTGTCATCGCCACCCTTGCCATCTGAGGCTTTGACTTCCTGTTGCCATCACAGCTTTTAGTCCAAAGGGAGCCCGGTAGAGGGCCAGGCCCTGAGGGAGCGTCAGTGACCAGGAGCATACTTGGTGTGGTCTGTTCACATCTCTCCGTCTGTAACGCACGTGGGACTCTGGGATGGGCCTCTGGTAGGCCACGTTCTGCTGAACCACATCGCCGACTGCGTCCTCATGTCTTCTGTGTTCGCTCAATGCAAGTGTATTGAGATGTGCTGACAACAAGAGGCAGAGGAAGCCAAAGAACCCGGGAAGTGGGAGTTCTGTCCACCTTTCACGCCGACTTCAGGTCTGCCACACCCTGACCTTCACCAGCTGAACAACAAGCAGGAAGCAAGCCTTGCAAGTTGAACTCGGAGTTATTGGGGGCAGCAAGGGGAGATGGAAGAGCCTGGGATCAGAGTGGACCACATTCCAGCAGTGTGCTCACCAGGTGCCCTGTGCTCTCGCTGTGTGGGCACCACTCTCCTGGGCTTGGATGGGGTCCCCCAGGCCTCCCCACTGTCCCCCTTTTAACAGTCACTGCCTCAGCCTGCCTGGCTGCCAGTGTAGATGCATCCCGAGGCCTCCCCGTAAATTCAGGGTCCCCCGCTTGACCCCTGAGCCTGGAGTGCACGAGGTGTGGCCGGCTGCTGGCTTCATCAGCAGACTCGGGGGAAAATAGGAGCCACACCTCCCTTGGCCCACCCCCCGGATGGAGTGGCCTGGGTCCCACGGAGAGGAAATGCTGAGCCTTCTGATCCCAGATGCTCAGAAGAATCATTGCTGAGCCCCGGGTAACGGAGCCCGTTGCGGGATGCCCCGCGCTGGCTGGCTTCAGAGAAGCATCGCTCTGTTTCCCCACTGTTTTGCAAATGCGGGAAAATGGCTGGAAATTTTGGTCACCACGTGAGTCCTTTAATGGCAACTGAAAACTAGGAAGGGGTCCTTTTAGTTCAGACAAATAGTGTTGCAGGCAGCGTGTTGTACCAGGAAAGGGCTGATTTCTTGTTATTAAATATAATCAGAAACACGGTGTGAGGCCTGTCATGTTGACACAGCAGGCTGGGGGCCTCCCGCGCTCAGCGGGCCGCCTTGTTTGCACACCGCTTACCCTTTCTCGTTGATGGGGTTTTGCATGATAACCAGAATATTAAAAATATATGAAGAGTGGCCTCAGATGCTTCTCAGCACGTGCAAGCCCGGGGGTAGGGAGGGAGCCCCCCACCGGCAGAACCGCAGGGCAAAGCCTCCGTGGCCGGCCAGGCTCCCGTGGGCAGGGCTGAGGTGCATCTTGCTCGGCCCTCTGCCTGGCCTCCCACCGTGCCCCCGGGCGGCCTCCCTCCGTGTGCCCCCCGCACAAGGCAGGGGACACCACCTTTGATCCTAATGGCTCTTCCTTGGGTGGCAAAGCTGTAGCTGCCTTTTACCAACTCCCTGCCACCCCTCAGGCCCAGCCACGTTCTGGGCATTGGAGGATACAGGCTGAGGAGGGAGCATTCCTACCTACGCCCGGGGCTGAGCTGGTGGGATGTGCAAGGTGACAGGTGCAGGGTGAGGCCAGGCCAGGCGATCCAGCCCTGACCAGGTGCAGTGGCACCCCATGCCAGCGTCTACCTGTCTCAGAGCTCAGCCTGTGGGTCCCGAGCTGAGCACGGCGTTCCAGTTTCGGAAGCAGGTTTCCTGGCATTTCCCTCTGTGAAGTGCAGTCTGCCGGCGCTTTTCATAATTATCTGAGCAAAGATTTGTTTCAAGGGGAGCTGGAGCATGGGCGGGGAAGTAATGTAAACCTCATCCCTGAGGTGGTGTTAGAAACAACAGGTACCGGCACACATTGCTTTTGGTTTTATTTATCTCTGAGAATTCCAGGCATTTGAGGCAAATTATAGATAAGTTCCCAGGTAATAATTCTACACTGATGAAGTGCTAAAATTCTGCATTCTTACGCTATGGCAGGCCTAATTCTAAGATGGCCCCCCAAATTCCCACTGCTCTGGGGTTCACCCCAGCCTAATCCCCTCCCTGAATGTGGGCCAGACCCATGACATGATGGGCTGTCACTCACATGACGAGTGATAGTCTTCGGTGAGGTGAAGGGTTCTTGCGATGTAATAAGATCCAAATCAGCTCGACAATGAGTTGGTTGAAGGGAGACTTTCCTGAGGGAGGAATCAAAGGAAATTCCTTGAAAGAGGGACTGGGACCTTCCCACTGGCTTCCAGGAAGAGCTGCCATGAGGTTAGAGGGTCCCAGAAAAGGTCACTGTGGGGGTGGAGGGAACTCTATGGCCTGAGAATAGCCTGTGGTGCCAGCATGCAGGAGAGGGGCACCTCAGTCCTGCAACCACAAGGAACTGAATTTTGCTAACATCCACACAAGCTTTGAAGAGGAAGTAACCTCTAGATACAGGCTGTCCCACTGATCCCTGGATTTCAGCCTGAGACCCCTGAGCAGGGGACCCGGCTTGCCTTGGCTGGACGTCCGACTCATGGGAACCATGAGACCATGAATATGTGTTGTTTTAAGCGGCTAAATCTGTGGCAACTAGCTATGCAGCCATGGAATACAGCACTCCAAGGAACAGGAGATGTGTGGGAGTCGACCTGTGTGTTTACAGGATGGTGGGGTTTTCCTGGACTGAAGGGACCTGAGGCTTTGCGGATTTAATCGTAGAGAAGGGCCAGGGAAGTGACAGGTCTCCATGGAGAGCATGAGAGAAACACTGGAAAACCAAGGGGGACGAGAACTCCAACGCCCCAGCATCTCCAGACGGCTCTGATGCGCTGCCACCAGGAAGAACTCCCCATTTTTACATCAGATCGCCTGGACTGCATGTTTGCACGCATCCTGACACGGTGGCCTGCCAAAACAAAGAGCCCACGCACTTCCTCATGGGATAAGATCGGTCCTTTCTATTTGAGCCACGCCAGAGCCCCACGCGTCCCCCCACTTATAATGAGACCCCGGAGTTCACAGAAAAACGGCTTCTCGATGGCCTACTTTTTCCAACAGGGTAGCGTGTCGATAAATTGGGGAATGTTTTAGTTGGTGAGATTTCCCCAAGCATTCTGGAGAAATCCTCAGACAATTTGCCATATCAACCGAGTTAATTGCTTTATAGAGTGGAGCTGCATCAACTATTTAGATGCAGCCGGTGACAGGCGTTCATAAACAGCAGGCAGACGTAGGTGTCAATACAGTGATGTATAAGGTAATTATTTGTATTCCGTGGGCTTCCGAGTTGGAATCAGATCATCCCCACTGTACTAATGACTGGCGTGTCCTCCATCCCTTGTCACAGGAGCAGGAAGGGAAAGGGCTGGCTACTTTCTGATTTATCTCAGTTCTTCCTCAGGCCCGCCATGCAAATCTCAGGGCGCCACACCATTGAATAAAAAAAAAAAATGTAATTTTAAATTATTATTTTTTTTTATTTTAAGTCGGGTAGGAGCGTAATAGAAAAAGATCATCAAAAACAATGAGAAGAAGTAATTGTTAATTTCTATGGTACCTTGAAACAGAAGCCCCAGAGAATAAATGGAATAGGGTCCTATTAAAATTTCCTTTTTTATTATATCCTCTCCGCCGGAGTAATTGTTGCTGTGTCCAATATATGCAGGGGACAATTTGCTGGCTGTTTTCTATTAGTTTTTAACATTAACATATACAGGAATAGAATGAATAGCATGCTTTCTCTGCCTAATTAAATGACTGACAGGGCAGAGATGCGGCTGGACCACTGCTTCTCCATCCTGTTTGGAAGCCGGGGTAACCAGATCGAAGCACCAGAAGCAATGCACACCGCCTCCTTGATTAAGTGAATGGGGATGCGATGTGATTTGTGATTTTTCAGGCCACCGCACGAGAAGGGGCACACGGCTCTTTTTCTGCAAGAATTATAGATTAGTATTCAGAGAGAGAGAGAGAAAAAAGCCCCTACTATATCATTCGCACACGGGATTAAAGGTTTTCTCAGACCCCTTCCGCGGTGAAATCACGGCTCAGCGCAGACTTTTCAAATGGTACGAGGGCACCGGGGAATGAAGTACAGCGGGCGAAGGGGATGCCCCGGCTGGGTCCAGACCCTGGATTCCCATCATGAGTTTCCTAGCAATAGAACATTGGCCTCATTAGGATCTTCAGGGGCCCTCAGGGCCAGGGCGGCTCAGCAAGCCATGGTTAACTCTAAATGTGAGAAGTGCTAACGCCCAGTAAAATGGGTAGAGTGTCCTTTGTTCTGAGAGCAGGCCATTTTCTCTGTCCGCTCTCTGCCTGTCTCTCTCTCTCTCTCTCACACACACACACACACACACACACACACACTCACACATGTACATAAACATGCTACCTATATATTATTTAGTCCAAGAGCAGCTCCCCGTGGCAGGCTCTGTTCATATCTCCATTTTACAGATGAGGAAACTGAGGCGCCGTGGCTGGACGCCAGCGGGACCTCGTGGCACATCGACCTCGTGCGGTAGAGCACGGCGGGTTTCCTCGAGCAGGGAGCACCGCCAGCACCTCCCGGGGACCAGGCACGCCTCCAGGTACCGGGGACACACAGCGCACACATCAAACCAGCCCGTGACCTGATGGAGCCCACACGCTCAGCTCCTTCTAATGATTTCTAGTGTCACGTGCCTGGCACCCGCCGCCCCAGCCAGACTCAGCAGATCAATTCCGTGGCAGCGGCTGAATCAGGCATCTCAGGAAAGCCGTGGTTGAGGAGACGTGTGGGTGGGTGGGGGTGGGGGGCTCAGGGCCTGGGGGGAGCCGCCTTCCTCACGTCACGGCCTGCGTGGTCTGCTCGGTGAGCCTTGGCCGTGGTGCGGTGCTGCGTGTGGGGGCTGGTTGACGTGTTGCTCTGTGCCCATTCACCAAGGTAATCCCGCCCGCTCCTGGTTGGTTTCTGATTTGGAACCTGAAAAGGACCGAATAAATCGAGGGCGTTTATAGGTGAATTGACCGTATTTGGTTCATCAGCCAATTCAGGGAAGCCTGTCCCCTGAGGGCCGTTAGAGGTTTTGCAACAAGGGTGGGCTCCCGATGGCCAGAGCTTCCTTTTCTTGTGACCCTGAAAACCAGGCACCTCCAGGAAGCAGGCGTCAGACCTGGGGTCCCCGGGCCATCGCTCGGCTCCCGTTTCTGCACCAGCCGTGATTTCTCGCCCGATTGCCTCCGTGATTGTACCTGAGCCCGCCCCACGTCCCATTGAAATGCAGACGCTGAAAGGTTTACAGCCGGCAGACATGGGCCGCCCACAGCACGTGGGCCCCTCCAAAGAGCACAGCGGCCGGGAAGACACAGTAATTCACATTTGCAGGACTGCTAATAAAATTTAACAAATGGAAAAGCAAAATGTCAAACAAGCAATAATACTGATGGCATTTCTCCTAGGCCGAGTAAAGAAAATCATAGTGACTTTAATTGGTTGTAATAACAAAAAGAAGAGAGGGGAAAAAATCCCTCCATGAGTTACAGGGACTCAACTAGAGGCCGCGTGAGTATAATTTTGCTAAAAGTGGGAGGCAATAAGGCCCCAAGCCCGGGAGAGGGGATCTTTTCGAATGGCGCCATTGACTTGAACTAATTATGGGGTGAAGCATCGTGTCCTACCATGTAAATGAGGGTGCACCTGAGCTTAAGGGCCAGTGAGCTAGCAGCCGGGCCTCGGTGCACCGTGCTTCGCTTTTCATTGAGCTCAGGCTGCAAGAAGAGGGGTGATATTTAAGGAGTGCGAAGCCTGGTGGGAAACCACCTCTACTCTGCTGGTCAGAAATCATCTCTCCGTTTACCCTGCAATCCGACACGGAGCCCCCGCCTCGATGGCTCTCATCCACCCATTTTCCGGATGGAAAGCTCGGGGGATATCCACCGAGGCCGCCGCGGTCTGTGGAACGCCCTCTCAGATTGGTGGGCGATCGCCCTGCATCATCAGGGCTGTGACATGCTCAGGAGTGAATGCTTCGAAGGGTTTTGGGTGGCATTGCTCGAGGATCTCCCTAGTTGTAGTTTGTCACAGTCGGGTTTCATGCAGGCGGCAATTTCCTTGTTGGTGACTTTCCCTTAAAACGTGAAACCCCATCGAGGGCCAGCCTTCACAGGGAAGGGATTGTGGCTTTTATTTAAAAAAAAAAAAAAAAAGGAAAGGAAAGGAAATCAGCCCTTCGGTTGCGTAGACATGACGATTGTAAAAGTTAACGAAGGTAGCAGGTGGAGTAGTCCACAGGTTCAGGGGTGTGCGAGTGTCCAGGTGCCTCGCAGTAGGCTACCAAACAGCTGTGTCACCGGGAGGTGGCGGTGTGGACCCCCTGTCACCCTTGCAGGCTCTTTTTAAAACTTTGTTGTGGTCGGTGTCACAGGCTCCAGACTCTTCCCCTGGTCCCGACGCCCTTCAGGCTCCAGCTCCAGGGCGGGTGCCCTTCCCTACAGAATAGTCTTCCTCGGCTTTGTGTCTGGGGTGCATCCCAGAGGTTGCCAGGAGGTGACAAGCCCGGCTTTCTGCTCCTGTTTGGTGTTGGTTTTGTGTGGACAACAGAGTGGCTAAACATCAGCGCACACAACGGGGAAGGTGTCCACAGAGCCACCGGCTCCCCCAGGTTTCACGCCCAGCCTATCTCAGTGAGAAAGGTGAGTTCTGTATTAAACATCCCAGGGACCGCGACCCGGGGCTCGTCACACTCCGGGGGGGTGGCGGGAAGGCACAGCCGCGCCGCAGGAAGCCTTGTTATATTTTTATATGTTAGTCGCCGTCTACTTAGAATTGATCAAACCTTTGCTTCCGAAACATATATGCCAACACCTCCGCAACACGCCATAAACCAGACTCTCAGAAAATAATAATGATGCTTATCAGTCACTCGCCTGGAGTTGGCTGGTGAAAACCCCGCAGCCCGCGTGCCGCCGGAGCCGGGAGAGCATAGATCTTTGTGCTGCGCTGATAATTCACTCTCAGCCGGAGATTGATGGCTCTGGGAAGTCCATAAAAGATGTTACCACTATATTTTGTTCTTATGATTTATTTTATCATGTTGTCAAGGTTTGCAGAAAACAAGAAACAAATCAATGAATGTCATGCTTAAATATTAAAGAAGGCTGTAATACACATTTTTATTCAGATGCCTTATTCAATCTTGTGCCTCAGAAAGGAGTGGTGGCAACCGAGCTTTTATTTGAATTACTTTTGGGGAAATTAATTTAGGAGGGCTGTTGAATTGTGAATGGCAAAAGGCAGCTAACCTCATTTGCTTAAATAAGAATCGATGGGTGCAGGGCTCCTTGGAAAAGCCACGCTAACAAACCACGGGGCGGTGGATGGGTTTTAACGCATCGAGAACGTGGGTGGCAGGGTACTTACCGAGGTCCCGCCCCGGCGGCGGGGGAGAAGGGTGCTGGGAAGAGGCAAAGGGAGCGAGGTTGCTCCGGGGATGGGAAAGCATGGAGGCTGTGCACGTGGCTTTGGGAACGAGTCATTTCCTTCATCGTGATGTGACACGGGGATCGCCTTGCCTTCCCGGGGCAGGCGCTGCCCGGAAGCGTGGCGCCTTCCGGAATTGTTGGCCTTTCGCACACCTCGTTAGGTCGCAGGCAGAGAAGAACCGCTAAACCTTGCTTTATGTGTCTGGATCGGAACGGGCTGTCTGCAAAGGGGGCCTGCCTGGGCCGACGCCGTCGACGGTGCATCTCCGGGATGTAAAAAATACACTCCGCGCCTCGTATTTGTTTCTTTGAAACGGAGAAGAAGGCAAAGAAAAAAAGAGAGCCGGGAGACTCGTGTCAAGAATAAAACTCCCGGGCCTTGTCCTGGGATCAGAGGCATCAGCCTCATCCACTCCCGCAAGCCCAGGGCTGAGCTGGGATGAGGGACCAGCAGCCCAGGTGACCGTGTGGCAGTTTGAGTCCTAAATGCCTCTGGGATGTCAGAGACAGTGGGTCAGGCTCATGCCAGCATCGCTTCATTTCACTTTAGGACATTCTTGTGAGAACCGGTGATCAGCACAGGGTCTGTGCTGCGATCCCCAAGTCACATGCATATTCCACGAACCGCAGACCCTGCTCCCTGATTCTCCGAATAAACTGGCGTGAAAGCAGGTGACGTAGCAGACGGTCATTGGCGTTAGGCAGGATTCTCCATCCTGAAGGAGGAATCGTGGTGCCTATTTTTACATACAAAGCTCCCCACGTAGGTTGAAGAATGTAATTTGATTTAAAAAAAAAAAAAATCCTTCCCACGTAGTTTTCCAGGAGCCCGCCTCTTGTGGCCAAAGAGGTACTGCTATTTCATTTGGTGAGGATGCTTCATGGCAAAGATCTTATATTTCAAAAAAATGCAGGAGCCGTCCCAGGTCACAGGATAGTCGTCCCCAGACTTCACAGTCCACTCTGCCTCGCGGCCATTTCCTTGTCTCTGGGTCGCCCGAATGCAGGCTTCACGTCCGTTGGCTGGCCCTGCAGCGGGCCTGTCTGCCCAGCCGGGGCAGGGGGCCGGTCTCCCAGGGGCAATGCCGTGCCTGGCGCCTAAAGGGCGGCTGGGTAGCTCGCTCTCCCTTTAATATGCCGAGAAGGGGACAGAGGGCGAGGGCACGGGGCTCACACAGGCAACTTCCAGAGCTCAGGCGGTTTGGCGGCGGTGAGGGGGGGGGGGGGCGGGGGCAGTATCACACAAGTGGCACATGAATGGGGAAGGGTCCAGTAAGAATCACACGGAACTGCCATGTGTTACAGGCAGTGAGCTGTGTGTGTGTGTGGGGGGGATCACCTGGGAGGCTACCTTGGTCAGCCTCCTGGGTGTTGCTCTGGGCCAGTCACCTGGATGGTTGCCATGGTGCTGAAAGCAACAAAGAACAGAGATGCTGATGGAGAAGGAGATGCTCAGATGGGTGGGCCTGCAGGGCAGCCTTGGGCAGTGGGGGCTGATGTCCGTCTCTGGGACAGCACCCTAAGCACCTCTCCCTCCTGGCGCCCAGTTTCCGCCTGTGGAGAGAAGGCCTTGCTGAGCCTTCATGGAATCCAAGGTGAACCCCTCTCTCCTCACCGCCGCCCTCCCCCGCTCACATCCCAGGTCTAGCAGCGCCGTGGTCATGGCGTTGAGTGAGCTGAGGACCTTCGGGGAAGGAAGGCGAATGAGGTTCGGAACGGTCCTGCGGTCCATGCACCGTCTCCACTTCCCTTCCCACCACATCCAGTTAGCACGCCCCAGTGACACCGGCCGTGCGCCAGCAGGAAGCTGGGACTTGCGCCTGCAGAAACAGTGTTTCCTAGGAGCCCGGGTGGGGTCCCCGATAGGACAGGCCCTCCAGGCAGCTCCCAGCAGGTGGCCCGAGCCTCCGGGGGCCAGAACTTCTCCGGCGTGGGATCAGGTGGGCCATTTCAGTGTCCACCCACAGAGGGGCTGCTCACAGCCCCTGTTCATTTATTCCTTCCCCCATGGTCTTCGCCCGAGCACCCAGTCTGTGCACAGGGACCCAGGAGTCCTGGGGTATATGGCCGCGGACCAAACGACTGACCTCATCGATGCTGCAGAGAGGACAGAGGAGACGGGCCCCGTCCGCCGAGTCGTCCCATGGGCACATTTTTAATTACAGACAGCGAGGGGGGCTCTGACGGGGAGGAGGGGTCGGCAGAAGCACCTGGCAGGGGACCCGGCCTGTCCTGGGAGATCAGGGGTTGTTCTTGAGGAAGGGACATTTTAGGGGTGCTCTGAGGGAGGAGGGTTGGGGGTGGCAGGCTGGGGGAGCCTTCCCGGCAGCGTCTGCGTCCTTTCACGCCAAGGCACCCCGGGGGAGCGCTGGGGAGCTGTGGGGTGCGGTGGTTGACTTTTTGTGGCTTCCCCGGTTGTGAGCTTGGCTTCCCTGTAGACGCAGAGATGCTGTCATGAGCTTGGCTTCAAAGGAGAGACCCCTCCCTCCGGCCCGGGGAGACGCCCTGCCCAGCTCACGTGCCAGCTCCTCCCCTGGGCACTGAGGACGAGGAGCAGGGCCGTCCCGCGAGCAAAGGCCGCTCTCACGGAGGCCATCCCACGTTCCAGGCGCCCTGCTGGCTGCTTCGTGGAATGCAAGGAGGCCTCTGGGCTCGGCAGGTGAGAGGCAGGGCGCCCAGGGACAGGGGCTTTCGGGGAAACCGCATTTCCTCTTCACTCTAAGCACGCCCCGCACAGCATTGCGAGCCGCACACACGGAAACGCGCCGGGCTCTCTCCACGGGCCGCCTCCCACGGCCAGTGTGCCCTGCCGCCTCCCAAGGCCTGGTGTGCCCTGCCACCTCCCAAGGCCCGGTGTGCCCTGCCCGCCTCCCATGGCCCAGTGTGCCCTGCCCGCCTCCCATGGCCCAGTGTGCCCTGCCCGCCTCCCAAGGCCCGGTGTGCCCTGCCCGCCCTACATTCAGCCGGCGCAGCAGTTCCACGAAGGAGGCTGTAATGGATCCTCACGTCACCGATAGGGAGAGGGAGGCAGGATGAAGGGGTGTCCCTCCAGGTCACGTGGACTCCGCAGCGGCCAGCCCGTGGGAGGGTTGGGAAGTGCGTCCGTGGTGTGGTCCCCAGGCCGGAGGGAACACAGGCCTCGGTGCGCAGCTGGGACGGCCCTCCGGAAGCGCCGGAAAACTGCCTTTTGGGGAATGAAGCAGGAAGGCCTTCTGCAGGGAGGCGGGGGGAGGGCGGGTGGGAAGGGGAGAGGGAGACAGTTTGAGAGGCGGACCAACCGGACCATCGCAGAATGTGGGGTCAAATCCAGAGCTCCCCTAGGTGGGGCGCCATGGAACAACCCTCAGAGGTGTCCTCTCCAAGGGGGTCTCGGGGTCTGTGGTCCCATCTGCTGACCTCGGTGAACCCCCGTGACCCGCAAGCACCCTGGAACGAGGTTAATGCAGCATATGGACAGCTCTCCGCCGCCAACGTCTCTCTCCCCACCCGTCCTGTGGGATGCCAGCTCATTGGACGATCCCTCCTACCCAGGCCGGAGCGGGAGGAGCGGCCGCCTAGATGGGAGGAAGTCTGCCCGCCCCTCCCGCCTTGCACACCATCCCTTGTTGCACCAGGCACACTGCTTCTCACATGCCTGTGCCCTGTGCCTCAGCGTCCTTGGAAGCTCAGACGCTCTCTCAGCGCCTGACGCAGTGTGTTCTGCACAAACGCATGAATGGAAGGACGGCTGCCCAGGGCCGGTGACTCGCCTCCGTGGGACCACAGGGCACAGCCCATTCTGGCCGCCCCTCCAGGTTGGAAAGGGCGTGAGAGACGAGGCGCTTTTGGCACTCTTGTGGCTCGGACCACCCCCCCCTTCCAGGGCCCCGCCCTCTCGCTCTGGTCCCTGCCCTGCTGGGCCGGATGCTCTGAGTGTCAGCGGCCGGTGAGTGACACCCAACAGCCACCTGTCCCCACGCGGGCCTCACTGCCATAAGCAAGGAAATGCAAGCTCTCGGGAAAAACGAGTCTCCCGGTGGCCAGGCCGGGTCTGACCAAGGGCTCTGATTTCAGATCAGAAAGACTTCGTCAGGGCCGGGGGAGCGATGCCAGGCAGATCGGGGCGACCCGGGGAAGGGATGGAGGCCGATGGGCCTGGGGAGCAGGGTCAATTCCTGAAGCGAGGCGTGTGCCTGGGGAGCGTTCTCCCCTCGGGGTCCCGGGGAGAGGACAGGCGGGGTCATTGCGGGGCTCTGCTCCCCGACCTGCGCGGGAGGAGGGCCTCTGTTCTGCAGGGGCCTGGCCGCTTACCCACCAGCTGACAGCGGCCTTCATTCCACAAGAGCGGAAGCCGCTGGGAGGGCGGCCGGCCCCTCCTCATCGTCGCCGGACCAGCCCACGACCCCTTTGCTACCGCACGAGCAGGCGGCTTGTCCTTCTTTCCCACCGGCAACACCGGACTAGACCCGGCTTCCTCCCCAACCATCAGCCACCCGAGCACCGGCCGCATCACCCCTGTTTGCTGAGCATACCTGGTGGTGCCCTGTCTGTGTCAGCCTCTGTCCCCAGCGGCCAGTGGAGGAGCCAGTGGCCTGCCAGGTCTGACAGCGAGAAGGCTGTGGTCACGGGAGAGGTGCAGATGGCCCCGGTGTCCCTGTGGGTCTCTCTGTCCCAGCCTGCACATGGCCTGCCTCGATGGCACCCGTGACAGTCGGGACCAGTCCAGGCTTACGGCTCCCAGGACCCGGCAGGAGCTTCCACCCTGACCCAGGTCACTCCCCGGGTCCTTTCCTGGAAAAGAACCCGCGTTTTCAGCTTTGAGAGATGGTTTTGCTTGAAGCGTGTGTTTCCTGCACATGGATCACAGGCCAAGAGAGACCGCAGGGCTGGAAGGACCCACAGGAACGCTGGCCACGCAGCCCAGACACGTCGAGTGACCGGCTCAACTTGGAACCACTTACGGGCAGTTCAGAGCCAACATAGCAGACAGCGGACACGGCACCTTCAGGGAGGGAACCCCGGGCTCACACTCCAGCTCCCCAGTCCTTCAGGTCGGTGAGTTACCCCAGTGCTCCAGGCTGTCCCTGCCCAAGGAGGTGAGGGCAGGGCCTCCGTGGGATGACGGTGCAGGTGCGATGCTAGGAGAGGCTCCAGGGCACGGCAATGCTTGGTCATGGGAGAAGCTGCTGGTGGATGGGAGGCAGGACCGTTGGTGATCTGCCTGTGCAGTGCGCGTGCAAAGAGCTCCTGCTCCTTTGGGGTCCTGCCATGGACGGATACCAATGGGCAAGGGGACGCGGGGTTTCCAGGCTGTGAGAGAAGAAGCAGGGACACTCCTGGACGCCTTCGGTCCTCTCCTGCCCCCTCCCTCCTGTGCCCACTGCAGCGCCCCGCAGACCGGGGGCCGCGGCAGCCTGTGAGATGGAAGGATGTCCTGCGTGCCAGCTTATGTGCCGAGGAGTCTGCTCCTCGCTCAGCTCTGCCCCGTGAGTCATCGGGCAGTTTGCACCGTAGGCCACGTGGGGAGACGGAAGCACAGCCAAGATGCGGCATGTGGAGACAGGAAGTCAGGGCTCACAAGGTGTCCCCTGGCAGGATTCTGTCCACTCAGGCCACTGCGGGTACCACGCCGCCCTCCCTGGCCCTGACTCCCGGGGGGTTTCTCCTGTTGGCATGCAGTGGTGAATGGTGACGTTCTCTGGGCGATGTGGTTTGCTAGCCCTCCCCGCTTTGCACAGCAAGTACAGTCATTGTCTCTTAAAACCCAGGACAGCGTGCCTGCCCTGCACGTAGCCAAAATCAAAGAGTGATTCCTTTGTACCTCCAAGGGTTAGAGTGATGTGGTGTCGTTGGTGTGTCTGTTGGATCCCTAAGCATCATCTGGGGAGTGTGTGTGTGTGTGTGTGTGTGTGTGTGTGAGAGAGAGAGAGAGAGAGAGAGAAAGAGAGAGAGAGAGAGAGCGCATGGGCGTGCATGCATGCGTGTGCGTGGTCTGGCATTCCTTACAAATTATTAGAACTTTCCTCCTCAAAGTCCTCTTATAGCGCCCTTCCCGGAAGGTGCTAGAATGAGGTAATGCCCAACTCTGACGCTGACCCAAGAACGGGATGGCCCCTCGTGTGAGAAGTGCCCAGCGGTAACCACAGCCACCGGCTCATCCCCCGGACTCGGGCCTGTGCTCGGTGGGCTCTGACAAACTCCCCATTTCTTGGTCCAAATGGTCAAATTAATACCGAATAGAGAATTGCATGCTTTTGCCACCATGAGAGGTGGCAAACACACAATTAGAAGCCAGTCCGTCCGAGGCCTCTGGGGCCGCTGCCCCCCGCCCCCGCCCCCTCCCTGGCCAGCCCAGATGACGTACTTGGCAACATTGTGAAAATTGGGTCCCGGACGCCAGGAACCTGCAGCATGGATGGCGCCCAACATGACAAGTTGTCACTTTGCCGCGTGTCCCTTAACATGACTAAAGCGTAATAGCCAGGTTATTCCGGTGACTCTAGAATAATCAGGGCAACAGAACAGGGATGAATGGCAGTTCCTGTAATTACTCCAGAAAGAGGACCAAAGCAAACAGAGGTTCTCTCTAATTTTATATATTCCCAACAGGCGCCCGGGCACCTCATTATCACTATAGACGCTCCCGAGGAGTGCGCCAAAACCCCACGCCGGGTCACTCGCGGGCGGGCCACTGCCCACCCTCCACCCCAGGCAGCCCATGCAACTCCAGGGGTGCTCAGAGGACTCGGGCATCGAGGGAGGGGACCAACTGCAGACCAGCAGAGCCCCCCACAACCAGACACATGACTCTCCATCTGTTGTTGTTTATTTAAGTTTATTTTTATTGAGTTCCTAGAGGAAGGGAGAGGGAGAGAGAGATAGAAACGTCAAGATGAGAAAGAATCATTGATTGCCCACCCCCCACTTGCATGTCCCCCCACACTGGGGATTGAGCCCATAACCCGGGCATGTGCCTCAACCAGGAATCGAACCACAACCTCCGGGTTCACGGGCCAACACCCAACCATTGAGCCACACCAGCCAGGTTCCATCTGTCGTTCATGAATTTTAATGGACTGAGACTTCGGATCCAACTGCCGCTTTCTGGATGTGAGCGGGCAAGCGCTGGGCCATGAGGAGGCAGAGCCCAAATGAGGGGCAATGCTGGGGGGCACCGTGAGGGAGGGAGACGTTGATTGGTATTATTATTATCGCTGTGATTGTTAGTAAGGAGTCACCCGGAAGTGGCTCAGATCCCACGAGAAAAATGCCATCAGAGCAGAGTCAGACCGTCTTCCCGGGCGCGGCCGTGGCCGTCCCTGAGAAACCAGACCCAGGGGATGAAGGCCCGGCCAGCGTATCTTTCCTCTTTCTGTTTCCTGTTGGTGTTGCTGATGCTTTGGCACCTCACAGCCCCAAACTCCTGAATGTGGGCCTCCTTCACACGTGGGCATTTCTGGGCGACAAGGGTCCCAGGACACAGACACCAAACAAACAGGGAGCCACCGACTCGGCGTGGGGGCACGGGGTTCGTGCCTCGGCTTAGTGCACCATCACCCCAGCTGCGGGCCAGTCCTGTTTGTCCGTTTGCCCACCGTGAGGCCAATGGGACTTCAGCACATGTTCAAGTCCCAGTGCTCCCTCCTGACGAACCAGACCCCGAGAGGAGGCCTTTCCAAGGAGGGGACGAGCCAAGAGTCGGTTTTCTTTGCGTCCAGAACGGAGAAAAGTAAACAAGGCGTTGCTGTCGAAACCTGAAATCCCATCAAAGAGAATTCCCGGCCGGTAGCGCGCGGTCATCCAAACCACGGAAACCCGAACAATGAGCAGGGCGCAAAGTCAGAAATTTATAGACTTTGGCCTCTGCCACGACATATCCTGGAAGAAAAGAAAAAAAAGTGTTAAGAACACAAACGCTGGGGGTGGATGTGAGGGCTCCGACACCGGCCGTCTGACGGACCGACCTTGGGCCTGACCTCCGCAAGATGTTTCCACAGGTAATTCTCCGGCCAAGTGTGCAGGCTTCCTGTTGCACGCCCCAGAGCGAGGAAGTGCCCAG